>JAKTZB010000014.1:0-375564 GCA_030564745.1 Scheffersomyces segobiensis | reverse complement strand
GTTGTCTTTTGAATCTGCATGTTGAATTATTTTTTGAAGATGAGAGCTTATTTACGTCAAATTGCATTGGCAGCAAATATTCCGGATAAAAATATCTGTCTAAGGCCACTAGGAACAAAAGACTGCTAAACTGTATGCATTCATAATACGTACTGCATAAAGTATTTTCCATCTATGCGTCAACATGGTTCCAAAACGGCTGCAACTAATCTTTAAAGGTGAATTGCATATACAATAACTAGATCTGCAGCTCCGCGATATAATTGTGAGTTTACTAGTACATATTTATTGGACCCCAATAAAATAACATATTCCATAAAATTCTTGAATTTACAACTGGTTTATGTGGAAACCTTCGAATAGAATACCAACCGGCCATTCATGAGTAGATGTAAGTTGAAATTGAAGACTATATAAGCATGTAGCGATTCGTGTGATTTAATCTTTTTCCATTCAGAATAGAGTGCCATAAATTAAATTCATTAAGAATGCTTATACTATTAGCAGTAACTTTCCTTTTTCTGTGTATAAGAGCTACTGTTGTCTCAGGTGTTTTCACCAATTTCGACTCTCTTGTTTTCCAGAATGTGGGCAACTACCCATTCCATGCTCCTAATAATCCTACTTGGATTGCCACTTTGCAATGGAAACTTGATGGAACGAAGGTTGCACCTGGTGACACTTTTACCTTAGACATGCCGTGCACTTTCAAATTCAGCCAAACTCCTGTTGGCACCCCAGTACTTCTTCAAGCTGGCGGCATCACTTATGCTACTTGTCAAACAGTTGGTGGCGAAATCATTGTTCCATACTCTCAATTGAAGTGTACAGTTGAAAATGCCCTTTCCACCAGCACCGTTGCTTCTGGTTCTGTCTATTTTCCAATCACGTTCAATGTTGGTGGTAGTGCTAACCCTGCAGACTTGACTAATTCTAAATGTTTTGCCAATGGTGACAACACTGTTACCTTCTACGACGGAGACAACAAGCTTACGGTTACTGCAAACTTTGAAACAGGAGTTGGTACGCACGATCCCGACAACATCATTATTGAAGCCAGGACTGTCCTTCAGCTCGGCAAGGTTCAGAACTTGTTGGTTGCTGGTTTATGTTCAAATGGTTACACTTCCGGCATTTTGGGGTTAGATTTCAATGGCGCAGATGTAGATTGCTCTAGTGTTCATGCTGCAATTACCAATCAGTTGAATGATTGGTATTTACCAACAAACGCTGAGACGGATTTTCTGTTTACATATACTTGCTCTTCCTCTAGGTTCGCAATCACATACGAAAGCATTCCTGCTGGCAGCAGACCATTTTTAGACGGTCTTATCACGTCTCCTGAAAAGAGATTTGAAGTTAGGTATACTAACAAATTCACTTGTGCCGGATCTGACGTTGAAATTGACAATAGTGACAAATCTAGATGGGCCTTTTATCAGGGTTCTGACAGTGGAGGTGATGGCCATGTCGTTGTTCTCACTACTTCAACTGGTACTGGTTCCAGCACTTCTGTGACTACTGCCACAGGTGAAAGTACAAATACTATTATCGTTATAGTTCCTTCAAACCCAACCACTACAGTTACTTCAACTTGGAATGGAACTGAGACTTCATCAACCACTGTCACTGACACACAGGGTGGAACTGATACTGTGGTAGTTGAAGTTCCTTCGAACCCAACCACTACAGTTACTTCAACTTGGAATGGAACCGAGACTTCATCAACCACTGTCACTGACACACAGGGTGGAACTGATACTGTGGTTGTTGATGTTCCTTCGTATCCAACCACTACAGTTACTTCAACTTGGAATGGAACCGAGACTTCATCAACAACTGTAACTTCAACTTGGACTGGAACTGGGAAGTCGTCTGCGACTGTCACTGACACACAGGGTGGAACTGATACTGTGGTAGTTGAAGTTCCTTCGAACCCAACCACCACTGTTACATCAACTTGGACTGGAACTGAGGCTTCATCAACCACTGTCACAGATAGTCAAGGTGGTATTGATACTGTTGTCGTTGAAATTCCATCATTCTCTGGTTATTCTAATATAAGTGACGTTGTTTCATCTTTTCCTTCAACTAGCTTCGAAGCTGAAAGTGAAAATTGTGCCACACATATAAGTGTTAGTTCTGATGTTGAAGTCGAGGAAATTACGACAATCAAATCTAGTTTTTCCACCAGTATTGCTGTTGATAACACTTTCAACGATACTCCACTTGATTCCACAGTTACTGTGGTAACTGTGGATACTATTCCTACTCCAGGAAAAGCAGAGACAACTTCTCTCAAAGCGGGTGATAATTCTCCATGTGCAACTACAGTATCTGAAATCAGTCTGAGCGTCGGAACTGCTGTCAAGGATACCAGCTCCGCCGATACTTCCGTCCCGGTTTTGGATGATAGTAATGGTATTAATTCTGAGAATGATAGTTATAACGACAATGATAGTTATAACGACAATGATAGTTATAACGACAATGACGGACTGTCTGCATGGTCCACTACTTCTTCTACAGATTCTTCTGATAACTCTAATGGAAACGATGATGGGGATGCCGTATCTTCAACTTTGATATCCCAGTCAAGTCTCGTTGCAGCGCCATATAACCAGGGACCAACAGCCCCAGTTCTAATTTCGCTTGACGGTGCAGCATCCATGTCGCAAGTTTCATTTGCCATTCTTTGGATTGCTGCTATCCCACTACTTTTCTTCTGAAGAGTCACCTTCAATCTAATATTTGCTACTCGACTTGCATCATTTCCTTCCTATTTCTCTTGTTAATTTCGTACTAGTATGGTTCCTCCAAAAGTCGGGTACAGTACTTTAGGTAATCTTGAATTTCCACTTTTTTGCTTTCATAGCTATTTAGTTTTATTCTGGAATACATGTCCTTCTAACTGCACAACAATCGTACCACATACGCATGTATGAACTTGGCATAGGAGACTCCATGCTACTCCAAGAATCCCTCCAAGTAAGAGAATATTTCGTACACTACAATGCTTTCATTTTTTAATCAAACTAGCGACCGGAATTGATTCAATTCCTGAAGAGTCATAGAGGAACGGCCCTGTACCGGCACACAGAAATTACCCCATTATTCGCTCTTAATAGCACATATTGCAATTACATGATCATTTAAGGAGCTAAATACTCCTCCGTATATAAACTTGTTCAAGAGTTTAATTCTTGTAAAAAAGCCTGAAATTGGCATTCTGAACATATATCTTTTCAAAAATACACGATGTCTGCCTACTCTGAAACTACCTTTGATAGTAAGCACTATGACGACACTAGACCCAACTACCCTGAGGCCTTCTATAAGGAATTGCTCCAGTATCATTCTGCAGTTCTGACCGGGAGTGATTCCAGATTGGCTACAGCTGTTGACTTGGGTTCTGGTTCAGGGTTTGTTACCTTCAAGCTCTTGGACTATTTCAAGAAAGTCTACGGTGTAGATCCATCTTGCAAGATGATTATGCAATGCAAGGAGAGCGATCAATTTAAAGAAGCCAATGCCGAAGAAGATCGTATTGATTTCCACCCTGGAACAGGCGAATTCTTTACCGTTGCTATCAACAACAATTCGGTTGATTTGATCACGGCTGGAGAGTCTTCTCATTGGTTTGACCATCCTCTCTTCTTTAAGGAGGCGCACCGTGCCCTCAAGACTAATGGAACGTTGGCATACTGGCTTTACAAGGACCCTGTCTTTATTGGCTATCCCAGGGCCAACGAGATTTATACGAATTACACTTACAATTCTTCAATCGAGAAGAATCCCAAAGACGAGTTCGAAAAATGGATGGGACCCTACTACCAGCAGCCGGGCCACAACTATTTGAGAACATTGATGAAGGAAATCGAAGTTCCAGAAGACTTATTTACCGACATCCAAAGAGTTGATTACATCTCAGAACGGGATGGGGTTCCAGACAACTTTAACCCAAGAGCTGCAAAAACCAAACTTTTCATCCACAAGAGAATCACGGTTAAGTGGTTCCACGACTACATCAAGAGTTGGAGTGCTTACCATTCTTGGATGAAAGAACATGGTGAAAAGTACGATATCGCTGATGAGTTTGTCGACGAATTGAAGCAGGAGTTGGGCTGGCAAGACGAAACCGAGTTGGATGTTGTCTGGGACACAGTTTACACGTTTGCCAGAAAAAAATGAGCCCACCGAAGAAGGTATTTTCTCTGAGAGACCTCAAACTACTGGATTTATTTATTTGATCTCTTCTATTCGCAGCCATTTTTACAGTACATAATAATGATACAGCAAGTGCAGAATGAACTGAAAAAGATAACGGCAGATTTCATGACCGGATTGTTGTAATCTGTAGATAAGGTATCCCAAATATCCAACACATAATTCGTCCAGGCAACAATGATAGCTTTCATATTCGGCTACATTGTCACTCCAGCCAGTAACCGAGCCTAGGATTAATAATTTACTCCTAGTCATTAGCTAGAAATGCTAATAATTCCTGCAGGTTAATTTTGCTAAATGTGCATTTAGCATTTATTTTGTAAACGAGTGCATTATAGGACGCAATGCAGATCATGTGACGCATGTAATAGTTAGTAAAAATTTACTAACTTTACATGGCCCATCCAGTTGCTAAACTATTATCAAAGAATTGGTAAAAGTCGAAAAAATGGATAACAAATACATAAATAGGGTGTATTTCTTTTCTGGATTAGACTGGAATATTCTACTTTCGAGCATCTTTAATACACGGCTGTGACCAACTACACTTCATAGCCTAATCTCCACCTCTATATATATGCACTGGATTTCCTTCTGTCTTGGATTTTTGATCTTTCTTTTATCATCACTCACATTGTCTCATAAAGTCAATTCCAACAGTCAAATAGTAACAAACTCACAGGAATCTCCATTAGATATGTCTTCTGCCACTGCTAGAACTGTCAAGCAAATTGTCAACGCCGTCCAAAGACCAGAAGGCGCTGGTGCTACAGTTCGAAGATCCATCGGTATTATGGGATCTAGAAACTTCAACCCTTTCTTAATGTTCGACCATTTTTCGAGCGCTGGTACCAACGGTTTCCCCGAACATCCTCACAAGGGTCAAGAAACTATCACATTGATTTTGAAAGGCGCTATGGCCCATGAAGACTTTACCGGCTCCAAGGGTATCCTTTACGGAGGAGACTTGCAATTTATGACTGCTGGTAAAGGTGTCGTACACTCCGAAATGCCTGTCCCCAACGAAGACGGTTCCCCCACTGTGGGTTTGCAGTTGTGGGTTGATTTGCCAGAAAGTTTGAAAGATGCAAAGCCTCGTTACAGAGATTTAAGATCTTGGGAAATTCCTGAAGTTGTTGAACAAGACGGCAAATTGAGAATCAAGGTTATTTCTGGTAAGAGTTACGGTGTTGAATCGGTCAAGGACTTGGCTTACACTCCTGTTCATTACTACTACTACAGAATGAAGGCAGGTGCCACTTTCAAGCAAGAGCTTCCTAAGGACTTCAACTTCTTCTTGTACGTTTTGAACGGTAACGACTTGGTTCTTAATGGCGACACTAAGGTTAAGGAATTCCACAACGTGTTCTTGAACAGCGATGGTGAATTTATTACTGGTGAAAATGTATCCAAGTCAACTAACGAAGATGACGAAATCGAGTTCGTCTTAATTGGTGGCCAGCAATTGGACCAAAAAGTAGTTCAATACGGTCCATTCGTGTCCACATCCAAAGAAGGAATTGAAAAAGCCTTTGTTGATTACAACTATGCCCGTAACGGATTTGAAAACGTCAAGACCTGGAGAACTTTGATCAGTAACGGTGTGACTAAGGAAATGATAGAAGGTCCTTTGAATGGTAATCTTGAAAAGAGAGAACAGGCAAGATTGGCATACTTGGCTAAGCAAAGGGCGGTTCCTGAAAAGGACGAACTCTAGATAACCTGGCCCTTATCGAAGTTGCTCTCATTCATTACTTCATTTCATTGTTTTCTCGGCCAGAGCTGACAACTTCTACCAGAAATATGAACACTTTAGAACCTGTTTATATATACGGGGCTACTAATTTGTATTATTTATATAGCATCTCAATAGAACTCGGTTTATTATATCAAACTAGTAGAATAACATTGTAGAATTGATACTACTAATTGTTACTTAAAAGTGCTGAATTATGCACGTAAATTGAAAGTCAGTTTTGCCAGCATACTTTAAACATAAACATTAATCTAAAACATACGTACGTGCCTAATCAGAAAATCTATTCCGTTTATTTATTCTTTCTTACTTACATCCTTTTTCACTCTGTTCGAGACTTTGTTGCCTTCTTTTGGTGTATACCATTTCAATCTGCTATTGCCGCAAATTCACGACTCTGCTCATCTGGTCAGTGCAGGAATAGTACTCTTTCCTGTACTACTACGAAACGCGGTTAGGTCAAATGCATATGGTGGAAAATGTCCTGTTCACCTAGATAAACCATTCAACGTCCACCATTCTCCGAACTTGCAATGACCATGTCTGCGTCGCAAAGGGAAGTGGAGTATTTGGCTAACGCGCTCATCAAAAACGAACAGCCTGTCACATACCAGTCTTTCTCCCGGGTGTTGGGTATTCATGTGAACCAAGCCAAACTTGTATTGTCTGAATTCTACGAAAAGAACAAGGATAAGCTCACTGCATCTTTTATAATAACAGGGCACAATAGCAACGGAACGTTGATCAAGTTGAGCCCCAATGAAGAAGCATTGGAAAACTATGTTTCCCAATTCGACAAGGTCAGCACTATTCACATCTACTGTGTCCATCTGAAGCAAGTCGTACTTTCCAATAATGAAATAGCATTCGAAGAGCTGAAACATCCGATAGATATTAGTAAGTCTGAAACGTATATAAAGAACGGCTTGATAAAGGGGCCTGCCGTGAAAGAAGTTGAAAAGTCTACTTTGCCTATACTTACAGCAACAAGAACAGTCACCGCAAAACCTACAACACCAGTACCTGCTTCAGCAACTGCAAAGCCAGTGAAGAGTGCCGGAATCACATCCTCCTACGTTTCTAGAAAACAGACTGTGAATGACAAAAAAGTGAATACGTTATCTAATTATACTTCCAGAAAGGAAGAGCCTAAGAGACAACCAGTAGAGCACGCATCTTCAGGTTACCAATATAAGTCGCGTAAATTGGATACAATGACGCCTAAGGAACGAGTCATTGTTTCCAATCATGGACCAGATGATTTTGTAGAAGCAGAAGAGGACTTTGCACCAACAAGCAAATCTGCTTCCAAGACGGGTGATCTCGAAAAGCTTTTCGAGGATGATTTCAGCGACTTTGAAGACGACCTGGTTCTTGATAATGCTGAGCCAATTGTAGTAGATGATCATATTGCAAAGGAAGTACAAAAACTCGAAGTAAACGACGAAAAAATCTCTCAGTCATCCCCAGAAATAACTTCACGTCAACATCTGGCAGAACCCGACTCATTACCAGAGAAAGAGGACGAAGAAGAGATTACACAAGAAGTCGACGAAGATGGGTACATTGTTACCTCGAAAAAAGTGAGACCACTGGCAGTTAAACCTGCTGCCAAACGAACCTTTTCGCCTTCCTCTTCAGCAGCTAAGAAGGCAAAAGCTAATTCTGGCAAAAAGACTCAGACCAATTTAATGAGCTTTTTCGGGAAGAAGTAGCATTTTCTAATTTGGGACACAGTTGTGCTGGTTATTTACTCTAGTAACTTATGTATCTGTCTCGGACATTATAGTAATCTATATCATAAAATTTAAGCATATTACCATATTGCAAAACAAGAAATTTACTATCTAATTTCCCTATTCTTCAACTCCACGTGAGTATATGCTGCTGTCGTCAGCCTTCAAATCAGGTGGGGTTCACGTCATAGTAACAATGTTCTCCAAACAAATTGTTGGTTTAACAGTGTAAATCAGCATGGACAATTCACTAAGTAGGTAAAAACACACTAGTAAAATCCACCTACGCCAAGCTTTCTTGTCAAGAATTCCGCATGGGGTTACCTCATGTTTGTACTAGTACCACTGCTTCTTGATAGTAATGAATTCATTTACTGACGAATTGTCGCAGTAACAATCTATTTGTATACTCTGCTCAGAATATATTCACAATAGTTATATGTATTGCCTGGTAAAGTTTACGACACGTATGAACAGTTTAAAGGCTTTCTCGCTTGTATGCGAAACTTTGTAGAGCTTCTGTTTGTGTTTTACTGGCTTGCAAGATTGGGATGCAAGATTGGGATAGCAAAAAAATTTGTCGAGATAAAATGGTGCAAAATAGTCATTGCCTAATCAGGAAATATAATGTTGCACCCAACTCGTCCCAAATAGGAAATTGCGGAACAACCTCAGAGTATATAACTTGTTCTGGCAAATAGCATCAGTATAAGTTCTATTTACAGATGCAAAAACACCGCCACTTGAGTGGCTTGTCGGAAGATGTAAGTATAAATTCCAGAAAAGTAGGGGAAGTGGCCTAAAGAAGAAAGTTATTTAAGGCTCCCAATTCCCAGTCAAATTATGAAATTCTAAGCCGTTCCTTTCTCATACTGGAAGAAACGGAACAACCGCAATACCTGTTTTACGCTTGCTGCATATATGAGATTAACTACATCCGCCGCCATAGCTGTGTTGGCCTACACATCAGCCGTCAGCGCTGCTCCTTCTGAAGTGGAATCGTCCCAAAATGCTCTTCAAAAGAGACAAGAGATCAGGGAAATGGCAGAAATCATGGCCATCATGGACGCCCATAAAAGAGAACTTGGCAATGACAGTATGGATCTTGAGAAGAGAGATTACCAGATCGTCACTGATGTTCTTGCTGCCATTAACCAGACCCAGTTGGCTCCACAAATCCTTAAATTCCTTGCTACGGACTCCAGATTGCAACCTATCGTCATCAATGCCATTATTGCTGTCGTAAAGTCAGGTCTTATCAACTTGCCTGCTTTGTTTGACGCTTTGGACGAATCCAACTTGATTGGAAATGTTGTTGAAGACCTTATTTCCGATTGTACCCTTTATGTTCTGTTGTTCAACGCTGCTAAGGGTGTCATCTCGAATTTGGCCAATATCGTCAAGGAAAAAATTGCTTCCGGTATCAGTGGTTTGACCTCCAAGAGAGAACTTGCTCCATACCACTACGACATGTTGAACGAAAAGAGAGACTTGAATGACGTAGTTGTCAACTTGTTAGACTCCTTATACCAATCTGGCTTAGCCAGTTCTGTGGTCAAATCTGTTCTTACTGACTCCAGTTACATTCCATTTGCCATAAACTTGATCAAGGCCGTATTAGCCAACAATGCTTTGAACCTTGGTTCTCTTGTTGATGCACTCAAAGAGTCAGGTTTGGCTGTCGACTTGTTAAAGCAAATCTTGACTGTGAACACCTTCCAGACCGTCGTAACCAATGCATTTGCTGCCTTCGCCGGTACCTGTGCTGATTCATCTGGCACTTCCACCACATCTGGAAGTTCTGGTTCTAGTGAAAGTACCTCTAGTGGTTCTGGGTCAGGCTCTAGTTCTGGAGGAACGACGGTTGTTAGTACATGTAAGAGAAAGGTCAGAAGAAGAAGGAGAAGAGCTGTCAATTATTAGACAGAATTACCCATATGATGAAAAATCGCTTCCCTACTAATGACACTACAGGGCAGTTGTACACTACGCTTCGTTACACCAAATGTTCAAAAAACATCTTCAAAAGCTCAGATTTCGTCCTAAGATAGTTTCAGTCTACTATATTTAATACCATGATTTGTTTAGAGTAGAGCAGGTGTAGATCGTAGATGGGGCGGCAAGAGAAAGTTGTGAATTACGTGCGTTTCTATCATAATGCTAGCAAAATAATAATTCGATAACAAGGAGGGCTGCGACAGATTTAAGGCACGCAAAGAGAAGAAAGAAGACGAAAGCGACGAAAATGTACCAGAAGATGGCGAGAGCAGATAGTGATGAACAGAAACGGCTACGAACCCTTATTTTGCACTTCTTTTGTGTCCATAAAGAGATCTATATTGTTGATTCATATGCCTAGAATGATCATAGTCACTGGATTGGGACACATTAGAGATCCGATGAGCCAATGGCTCCCAAAACTACACTGGTTTAGTGGTCTAGGCCTGCACGAGCATTACCATACGTCCAGAACGAGGTGAGGCGAGATGGCAACAGAATGCTTGCAGTTGTTTCATTAATTACTATTACTTGCATGAGGAATGGTGATGGGCCACCAAAGAAATGGGACTTGAAACAGTAATATTTGGTACATGAACATATGTACATAATAACTATAAGCCTGAAGGTAATTCTGCCAGCTCTTGCCAGGTGGAATAAGGGATAATAGGAAATTGGAAAACATTTGTAAGAAAATAGAACGCACACCATAAAATATTATCAGAGAAAATGTGAGTTTTCGCACTGGTAGTAATCAGACTAAGAAGCCTAAATAATATGCTTATCTTCTCAGCATATACAGAATATACACATACTTTACTCAAACGAGTGCTTAGCGGCTTCCAAATCCTCAACCCTGTATCTCCTCAACCCTTTATCTCCTCGTCCAGGTTCGACCTATGAGCTGCCTATGTTTTGCGTCTCTACTGGGTTCTCTTTATGTACGTTCATCCCGCCGTTAATATACACGCCGCATAGCCCTTTTGGAACACCATTACCCGATTGGGATGCATTGCAAACATGCTCTGCAGCTATCTCCAGCAACAGACTCCACAACAAGGTGAAATTGCCAGGCTATTTTGTCCGTTTTGAGGCTGCTAGGTGTATGCATTGCAGGCTTACATGTCGTATGTGGCCTCTAGCTTCTAATTGTTTTCATGGCATCGTCTTTTTGACATCTAGTATGGTTGTGGGCTTACCCTCTATGATCTGGAGGACGGACCTATTTTTAACTCTCATTTTCCGCATAGATAAAGGAATGGAATTCGTACTATTGTAATTGTTGTATCTATTGTCTGATTCTTTTACTCATCATTAGCCATACTAGTTCGTTCTAACCTTCAGGTACTTACCATTGTGTAGTGCTTCTGATTGTGATATCACCGATATCGTCCATTCATTTACCCGTTCATTACATTCTTTTACATTGAACTAACTCCTGAAAAAACTGGCCGGACAATATCTAGCTCTCCACTGCACTTACAATTGCACTCACACTCATATTCAGAGCAATGAACTCTCCCTCCAATGACGCCAATACCGCAGAAAGGCGGAAAGAACTGTCTCGATTCCAGGCTTTCCAGCAGATGAGACAGCAGGCTGCACAAGCAGGAAAAACAGGACCCTATGCTTCGCAGAATCTGGGTCTATCCGTACCTCTGCTGGATAGTTCGTCTTCAAATAAACCCATCGACTCACCTGCAACAGAAATGACAACGCCTACCAGATCCATCAAGAACTTCTTCAAGAATAGACTCTCCACTTACTCTATCGATAGTATAAGTGAGACGGCCGAGCTCACCACACCTCCTAATACTAGAGAAGGAAGACTGTCAAAAAAGACTGTGGTACCCATAACGAGTGGCGAAACTTCCCCCAGTAGAACTTCATTGGGAGGTTTGAACCAATTGCTCAGACCCAAGTTTGTCAGATCTAAATCGTCGTTGCAGTCGTCCACCAATTCTATTCCCACCCAAAAGAACTTCACTTCTAGAGAGAGCAGAACAACGACTATAGACGACTTTGTAGATACTGCTTCCAGTGAAGAAGGCAATCTTGACGATGGCGATAGAACGTATGATTCGGCTTCTTTTAGCTCGTCATTGTTGCTTGATAATCGTGAAAGCAAACCCAGGACTGCTACCTCGGCTAATTTCGTATTCAAGGAAACCTTTGACGAATCAGACGATTCTCTCGCTTCTGATATGCTCTTACAACAACGAGAGCAGTATTCCCAGAGACAGAACAAGGCCCTTCACTTACTTCAGATTGACGCTGTTCAGGTTCCGCCTCTGAACTCTGGCCATCTCTCCTCCCACAACATACCTGTCGAGACTGACTCTCCGCAAAGTGTGCAATCTGCTGACATTTTACCCCATGTAAAAACTGTAGCGGTAAAGAAACGGGTATGTACGGGTGAAACTGTGACAAACTCACTCAGTTCTCCACCCGAATCCAAAAGAGCTTCGTTGACATCCTCCAAAGATAGCAATCCCAGTGCTAGTGGTAATAGCAGTGTGGTTTCGTTGAAGAAGAACGAGCCTAGACTTGCCACGGCCAATGTGGAAGATAGGAAGAAGGTTGTCAGCACTTCTTCCAACATCGACCCCAACCGTAGCTCTTTGTACGACCTTTCTTCGCATCTCTCTGAGTCAGATACTAAACCATATCCTGCTACAGATCTCTCCAACACGGGAGCTCCACATACATTACAGTCAAATTCCATGTCTGCTGTACTCGATAGCGACAAAGAAAACATCACTACCCAGTCGATAGATGCAAGCATAGGGCGAAGTGAACATGAGCGCCAGACTTACCGGTTTGCCAGATCTCCGACTGACGATCCTAATGAATATATCCCAGTAGCTGGTCTGCTGGCTCCGCGTCTTGTTGGTGTGGGCAGTGGTGGATCCAGATCTGTAGGTGCTGGTGCGACTGGTGGAGCTACCACTGCTGCTGCTACAGGAGCTGGAGCTGCGATAATAGCTGGTCCTGCTATTGCTGCTGGAAACTACATTCGAACTGAGGGAGGAAGCCACATGCAAATCATCCAGGACAATGCGACGATGGATGATACTAAAAGGGACATCACCGTGAGATCGTCGATGTCGTCTGGTGAATTGTTAAACAAATTGGAAAACTCCGGTATGACCGATGGTAGTAATCTGAGCCAGAAGAACAAAACCTCAAATCCTTTCGGTGACGAGGACGAAATCAAAAACACCTATGCCAACCTCACGACAGGCGTTGACTCTACAAGCGACTTACCTGTGATGTTGTGTAAAGTCCAGGATAAGGACTACCATGAGGGTGAAAACAGATGGTCCTACTACGAACACTATCATACGGGTCAGGAGCCTAGCCAGCAGCCTAAAGGAAAGCATGTGCCCACAATCTGTAGCACTTCCAGTGGCTCTGACTACAAGCATTTCCAAAAGGCAGGCAGCAACAATCCTTTTGCTTCTGCCCAGCATGCCGTTCCTCCCAGCAGTGCACCTGTCATTATTGCTATTCCACAGCAAGCTGTTATACATCCAGGATCACATTCTGATGTCAACTCTGTAACACTGTACCACACTGGAAGAACGTCACACTCAGGAATCTCGATGGTCCTGCGTTCCAACAGCAACAAGGAGTACATTGAGAAGATATTTGGTGAGCACATAGGTGACTTTGATAAGCCTCATGGGATCGCGCAGCATTATGGCTCCACTGCTTCAGTTCCTACGCAGCCTCTTATTCCGGTCACCAAGAGCACGATTCTGATTCCTGAAGACAGTGTTCGACGTACAGCACCTCAGCCAGAAATTGAAAGATATGACTTTGCACAGATTGAGAAAGAAATCGAATACCTTGGTCAGAAGCATACTGTGACTCGGTCCCCTCAAGTAGAAAGCCACTCGTGGGCTAAGTTTGGTAGTCTCATGATCTTGGGATTGGTTGTTCCGCCAATCTATTTACTAGTCACATGTGGACTTTTTGACAACAACCGTCATTCTTCACGCCAATACTACTCGGGTATCTCGTACTACAGCGAGAATAAAGAGAGTTGCAACATGTATAGTCTAGTCAAGAAGTTTTCTCGTGCACAGAAGATCATCAGTTGTTTGGTTGGTTTGGCATGGTTTGCTATTGTTCTTGCCATGATTGGATTAGCATTCGGGCTTCGTGGTTAGAGATGTTTTGACGTATATTTATATAATACCCTAATTCTTAATAATCTAAGACACCAATTGGTACCCTTAAAGCGAGAGGAGTAGAAGTAGAGATATAGTCTATAAAAACAGGAAAGAATAAGTGTTTACTTACTATTCGTGCTGCTGTTGCTTGTCGCATAGGGGAGAGGGTTCACTTTATTAGGTTTACATGCTGGACTTTGGATAATTTCTCTTATTGTATTAGCTATCTTAAGAATAGGTGCGAAAACTTTCCGAACAACCGCGAAAAATCGTAAATGCCCCGAGCCGAGTCGGCTTTAAATGTGGCAGAAATTCTAGCCTTTTGGGCAGAGAAAAGATTATGAAAGGTCCTATCTGACAATCATGTGATTGTCGGAGGGAACAGGCGTCTTATGGGCAGGTAGAAATGAGGAGTATAGAAGGACACATGTATGTGAATGTGCTGGTGACCTGATATTTCTGAAAACTGAGAGTGCTAATAGTGGAAGAGTTAAATAGTGTGAATGATAGTGAGAGATTCCGAGAAATAGCGAGAAAAAGAGAATTTAGCGAGACATATCGTGGTGTGATGTCAAGATATAGTGAGATGCATTGAGAAATAGCGAGAAATGGTGAGTAGTAAAATAGTAAAACAGAGAGATTACGAGAAACAGAGAATAGGAGTTATCACCGAAATATATCATTTCTGGATTAATTATTGGCTTGTTCGTCGCAGCGATAAGCCTAAAGCTTAGCAGTTTCACTGGTTGCACTCAATGTGGTAGTTTGGCCGAAAATCTATGGCCCACTGTAGATCGCCGTGAGTGTACAGACGACCTGAGGCCGTTTCAGTGAGGATTTTATTGTGGACGAGAGAAGATCAGAAAGAACAATACAATAAAACAATTGTTCTGAGTTGAAAGTATTGTAGGTTGTGAAGACGAAGCGTTACAATTTGAAGTAGATTAGCATACAAAGTAGATTCGTCCATATTGTATTGTAGTGATCCGCAAATATGTCATTCCAGCCCAAGGACAATACCGAGCCTGCGTGATACTGTCGCTGCGGTAACATCTATTGGACTCCACACTTGCTCCCCAGACTTGGACAAGCTGGCGATTCTTGATGCTTCCAGCTTTATATTCTCTGATTTTAGCAGATGATCAGGACATCGTAGTGGCTCTACTACTCGTAATATCGCAATATTGTTATTCTATAGAATAGGTATTGTTCCGGTTCTTGAATATTCGTCACCGCTACGTCTTTGTCGGAGCCCGTAAGTTCCCCTCGGTACCGCTTCATAAATCATTTTTCCCACAGCCCGGACTCTAGGGATTCTTCAGACTTTGAGCTGTCGTAGAGTAAACTGACTTTACTCTCGTAATTATACTGCCAAAGTCGGTCAACATCTGACAAACAGTACTGCCCTTCCATGGAAGAACTGTCGTTGTCATTCTATAGCTTTCCATCACTCAGAGTGAAGCCTCCCTCAGACTCAAGCGGATCTGGCCATCTAGAATCAGTACCAAAATCATCTTGAATCTCATTCTGTGCGCCGTCTCCACAAATTCCACAAATATCTAATATCATCTTATCCATACCAACATCCGCAACTACATCCATATCCATATCTAAACCTTGTACATCATCTTAATCGTACCTTGTCCGTTTCTTGATTGCTTCATAACCTTTCGTCTACTCATTCTGTCGCAGTTCTATTCACCATGGGTAACGTTCCTGCCAAAGAGGGCCGGAATAGAGCCAACACATACCTGTCTGGTTCGTCGCAGTTATCGTCGTCGGAAGTTGCTGGCTATCTAAACAGAGCCGCCGCAAGAAGAAACACCATAAACACACCTTCTTCTGTCTTCTCCCATACACCTCTCGCGGATCTCAAACGTGTCAAAAGACAAGAAGAGAAAGACCGTCAACGTGAACTTCACTACATGAATCTCATTGTCCGCTACGCCGAAAACGTCGATGGGGGCTACTTGGCTCCCTTCGGAACGTATAAGTCGAATCTCGACTATAACACCGAGGTTGTTCGTGGTCTAATTGTCGACCGCAGATTGTCTCCTTTCTATACTCCCCTTCAGGACTTTGACGAATCGTGGACCGAAGAAGAGTTGCTTATCATTTTGTCCCAGTTGACACTTCATTCTATAGAGACCGCGTATTCCGAGGACGAGGAAGAGGATGACGTCGATAATCACAAGATCCACAAATCATCAAACTACTACAAACGTCAGGAACAGAAGGCGAAGTTGAAGTCGCTTATTGAACGAGTTAAAGAGCTCCAGAAAGACGAGGAAAACAGATTTGTAGAGGAGAAGGCAAAGCTCAAGAAACTCACAGCTCATTCCATGAGTACTGGTAATTCTGGATCCGGTAATACATCTTACTCTGGTATTAATAATTCTATTAACACTAGGAATTCTGGTAAATCTGAGAGTATTACTGGTAACACCCCTATCGCTTCTTTCGACACTACTAATACTGGTACTACCAACAGCACCATGAATTCCACTATCTCCAACTCTACGACTGGTATTTCTACCACATCTAATATTAATAATCTCTCCACTAACTCTGCTACCATCAATCCTATAGCCGTATATGCGAATATCGCCACCGGAACTAACACCATTACTCCACCGGGATCTCCTCTGAAGCCATCGAGAATTGCAAACGATTCGATTTCACCTGAGATCCCGTCGCGTGACTTACTCTTGAAACTTTACAGAAAGGCAACAGAGTGTCCCATCTGTTTTCTCTATTACCCTAGATATCTCAACGTATCACGGTGCTGCCTTCAGCCCATATGTACTGAGTGTTTTGTCCAGATCAAACGGTTGGACCCACATCCACCTCACGACGACAGCTCGAACCAACCTGGTTCTGAAGAGTTACCGCACACTTTGATCTCCGAGGCTGCCAGTTGCCCTTACTGTGCTCTGCCAGACTTTGGAGTTACCTACGATCCTCCTCGTTTGATCAACACGGGAGTCCATGGTGCCATCAAGGCCGGTCAGTATATGGATCCCTACAAGGCTATCCCGGAAGATATCGAAGTGGCATCTTCACCAGATGAAACTCCGTGGATGCCCATCAATGAGATGAGAGTGATGCAGAAAGATGCCAATGCAAATGGTAAAAGAAGAGCATCGCTTGCAGCTAATGCTCCAGGTGTAATACATGTAGATGTTATCAGACCTGATTGGGAACACAAATTGACTTCTGCCAGAAACAAATTGGCTAGAAAGGCTGCTACAGCTAGTGCCATCCATGCATCGAATCTCATTATTAATGATGACGAAGACGATGTGCCGTCGGCAGCATCCAGTTCAGCTGGAAGGAGACGGTTCTCGGCTCCAGCCAACGATCTTAATAATAGAAGAAGAGCAAGTGCTAATGGTACTAATAATCACTTGCGTTCCGTAGAGGAAAGAATGATTGAAGAGGCGTTGCGTTTGTCTATTCTCGATGAAGAGGAACGAAAAAAGAAAGTGGAAGTCGAGCAGAAAAAGAAGAGCCAGCGCAAGTAAGCAGTGAATACTTGACTTGACGAGAAATTTAGTAAAATTGTTGAGAAATCAAGTTCATCGTAGCTGCAGAATGGAATTTTCTATGGTTGCGAAATTGAGTTCATAGCTTTTAGCTTCGAAATCAATTTCGATTTCCGATTTTTCGATTTTCAGTTTTCGCGACAAATGTTACAACGAGTTATGCAATGGCTAATATGGCGAGATTCCTATCAGCTGGGCGTGTATTTTAATAGTTCAGTGTATAATTCAGTAGGTACAAACCAATATCAGAACCATAGCCATAGCCAAAGCCAAAGCCAGTGAGTATAAGCAGAGGAAGCGTACATATCCAAAAAGGTATAATGAGAAAGATAAGATGTAGCAGGACAAGATGATCGTGAAATGGTCACCAAACCATCATAGAAATTATCAGCCCATCAATAATAATGTAGATAATGTGAAAGACCCCACCACCAATAGGAATGGGCCTCTATGAAAAAGAGTGAACTTTATTGCGAACGAACCATACTATGACCAAACTAACAAGGACGACCAAAAAGTGGAAGAATACTGAAAGTACAAAGTGACGATAAAAAAAGAAGAATTCCAATAGTAGAACGATTCGGTGTACATGTTAGTCTGGGATCCAACGAATGGGAGATAACTTGATTTCGTGAAGTTGTAGTTTAAACGTATATTATCCGTAGAGTGCATCAGAACAGATTAAAATTACCCTTATAGGAACTAAGAGATTAGGATTTTACGAGGATTCAGTTGTCAATCGAAATCTCTATATTTATTCTATCATCATGTGTGACAACCACTAGCAACCACTCAAAGATAGGAGACAATTCGTGCGTTGAGAACTTCCTAATTTTCGCATTTGAGAAATCCGAATCAAGCAGAATGGAAAATCATATTGAATTGCTAATTTCAGATCTATGGCAGAGTTAAGACTTCATTGGTGAATCATACCGGCCATGGCCAACTGGTGATTAAATATCGACCCCGAATGGTATTAATATCTTTCCATCCCCGATTATCTGCTATGGCTAGAGCCCCAGCAATGCAACCAAAGCAACCACCAAAATAAACCCAACCTCCTGTTTCCGCATGTGGACAAATTGGTGCATATCTGTGCGCGACTACCGGCGATTTATGTCTAAACGGTGCTACAGGCTTCAACTGGGAAACCGAGGATTTCTCGTTCTGTCAAAAATGCAAACAAAGTGTAAAGTTAAAATACCCGTTTGCACTTCCCACGTCCTCTGCAAAATCTGAACGATTTCTTAGTTACCAATGCCAACGGAATCCGTTGAGAAAAGCGCGTGGAATACTTTTGTTTGAAGCCCTAGGTGACTGCCGAAAGGCTTGAAAGTTTTTTTGACGTACGGCCCCGTAAGAGGCGAAACTGGACATTTGCGAACCTTCGATGTAGTTTGGTAAGCTTGGGGACTGCGGTGTTTTGTTCTTTATGGTTTCTTCTGTTGGTGACAAGAAGATCTTAACTGCTTTCACCTGCCGAAGATATCTCAAATAATAATTGGTCGCACTATCACAAGTACAAATATTCAGAAATCTGCTTTTGGCAAACGTCCATCTGACCTTGGTGCAGGAAGAAGTCTGGCGTTGATGTGGATTCCAAGCTCGAGATGGCTCGTCAAGTCAAACAGGGAAAGGCAGTGTCTTTCAGTTTGGATCACATTCTTATTGTAATCGTTGGCTAGACTATTCATTCCTACATTACATACCATTATCGTGCCCGTACAGCTCTCGTCTATTTGCTGGTCTTCCGTGTTAGGAAAAATTGCACTCAGGTCCCATTGTTCCAATCTCGACTAATAATTAGCACTCCTGCCGCAAAAATTTGATTGGAATTTCATGCGTCAGCATTAGAAAATATCAGTGCTAGACAACCGCCGGCATCTTGCAGGACAAGAGATCCCTTCGGAAGTCAGGTGAATGGACCTGTTTCATCTTCCTCGGTCCATCCCTGCCAAAACTCCATACTTGCACCGTGTGGAATGTCAAGTAGAACAAGGTCTTTGGTTTCTGTCTACTCTCGAAATTGGTACTTAGACGCCATATTCGTAAAAATAATTTATCAGGCTCTTAAAAAATACCTTCCCAGAAAATTAATTTTAATTTGTCATTTTAGTTAGCCTCTATTTTCACACTTTTATCATGTACTTATCATCCTTAACATTTTCCAGTCCATGCTAATATATGATTCCCATTTCAACACATGAGGCAAGCTGGAACTATATATATATTAGTTTTCCCTCTGTCTCCAACATCTACATGTAGAACAAACAACTTGACACTTGCGGCTGGGACCGTTAACAATTGCTTTTTTTGTATTGTAGATTGCAGCCATTGTTAGAACCATACTATTGTGTGCCTACATTAATAGCTAGGGAAATATAACAATCTGTATGTCTTGTTCAGACAATCACAAGCTAGCCAAAACAAACCGCTAAATACGTCAACGAAAATACTCCCCAGAACAGAAGAGCAGTATCGGTGACAGTCCTATATACCATCGCTGTTCGCCTTATTTGAAACCATAACCATAGTCCAACGCTTTCATAATCCGTAGTACCATCATTCACAGCATCACAATATCTAGACAAATATGACAGTGTCAGCGTGGAAAAGCGAGGATTACCCGGTCCTAGAGCCTACCACCCTAGAGTCCTTCAAACCTCCAGATCCAGTCAATTGCATCCCAGTGAAGAGAGTATTCGACTTCAAGCTGCAGCGACTCAGAGAATCCTTGAAAATGCCATCAGAGATGGACATAACCAGTGCCAACGAACTCGTCCTCAGAGTGAAGATGGTGGGGATTAACTTCAACACAGATTTTTCCCAATTCAAACAACTTTCACCCAAGACCAATGTCTATTCCAAACGCGAAGTCCCATCCACTCATAGAACTTCTGCTGTGCCAGGAAACAAAATCATAGGAAGGATACATCGTATGCCCGAATACGAAAACACACACCTCAACTTTGAATCCAAATACCTTGTCTTCCCTTACTCCAATTGCATCATCCAGAATAGCCATATAAAGTGTTCCGGATGTCAGCTTCTCTTGAGCCGTAGCCAATCTCAACCTCTTTGTAGCGATAACTATGACATTTACAAACGTCACCAGTGCAATGGCAATTGGGCATATGGATCCACCATCGATGGCGGATTACAGGACTATATGAAGATTTTAAACCCAGAACAGACTCTTGTGACGATTCCACATAATGTCAGCACTCATGATAGTTGCTTCATGCTTGAAGTGGCTCTTCCCTTCTACTCATTCATCAAAGATACATTTACGGCAAATGGCTCTAACAGTATTCGCATTCCAGGTAAGTTATTGATAGCCTTAAAGGAGATGTCAAAGCAGGTCAACGATATCCTCATGGTCCTCCAACATTTCAACATCAAGCTGTCCGACGTCTGCATTGTAGACGAAGTTTTGATATCTAAACTCACCAAGGCAGACCTCGTTAACTATCATCAGATGTTTAGCCAGATCTTCCTTTTCAATTATAGTGATAATATTATTAGATTTGCAGATTTCTGCTCCTCTTCGCCAGGTCTAGAATCGACCAAATCTCGCTACAACATCGTGATATTTGACCAAAATGATCCAGAATCGTTGGCAAAACACAGAAGGTTAACCAGTATCAAAGATAAAAATTACATTCTATTCAAACTATCATATAAAGATAAGTTCAACGCGGGAGAACTTCTCAACATCATATCGTCAATGAACACACTAAATTCCATGGTCGTTCCAGACGCTGATATATCTAGACCATCCATAGTAAGCATGGACTCTGAACTGTCGACAATCTCTTCAGCAGACTCACTTCGTTCCAATATCTCGAATTCTACTGCTGGTTCTTTGCCGCAGTTTTACCATCCTTCAGATACTAAAAGTACATTTCACCAAAAGAAAAGCAGAAGCTCATCCCACCGTTCTTGGCTATGGTACGATACAGACTTTGAGTTGTACCATTCTGAAGATGATGATTCTGACGATTTCGGGCACGACTACTCTCGTTCCCATAGCATCAAACAAATGAACAGATTGATCCGTTCTGGAAGACCATCCAGAATTGGCTATACCAACAAAGCTGGCAAGTATGTCAATCTCAATTCATTTGTTATCTTTTAATATTTACAAACGGTTCTCAAATTTTTACTTCTTGTACTTCGGTATTTTTAAATAAATGAGGTTTTTGGTGTTATTAAATCAACGTAGCCATCTATAAGAAATGATGCTCTGTCTAAATATCAACAATCTATTGTTTGTCTTGACCTAACTCCAAGAAGGTATCTGTTAAAATAGATCTCATCTTGTACAAGTTGAGGATTCTCAACTTTTCGTCCTTCAAATGAGCATTATCTGAAGCCTGTCCACATGGAATCTGGGCTGCCGGAGCATTGAAACACTTTTCAAGAAATCTGATCGACGGAATGGATCCTCCTTCACGAATCAAAAGCGGCTCATGGCCCCAGTTTGATTTGATTTTGTTGTACAAGATGGAGTAGGCCAAGTTTGATGGGTCTCCTAACCACGGCTCTGCTTCATGAAACACGTTGATCAGCATATGGTTTTCTGATTGAAGGGCTCCGAAAGCCTTTGTCAAACGATCTATTAATGACTGCTTGACTTTTTCCAAGTCCTGGTTAGGCACAATTCTAATAGAGATCGTTGCCTTGGCTACTTGAGGAATCACAGTATTGTTGTTTGGTCCAGACACCTGTATCTTGTGTATAGTCAACGATGGGTTACGCCACTTGGCCATCAATGTCTTCAAGTCTTGATTGTTCATGTTTTTAATCGTTGCTGCTTGCTCAATGTCTTGATATAAACGAACTTCTCTTTCTGTCAATGGCAACACATCGTCGTAGAATCCTTCTAGTTTGATTTCGTTTGTAACAGGATCAACCAATTGGCCCACAATCTGGACTAAATCCATTGTTGGTTCTTTCAGAACACCTCCGTCTACACCCGAGTGTCTGTCTGGCTTGTCAGACTTGATTGTTACTGCTGCATTAATAACACCTCTTAAGCCATAATTCAAACATGGGGTTTCATCGTCAAGCCAATATGAATTGGATAACATTACCCAGTCAATATTTCCAATAAGAGACTTACTCTCGTTGATGACTTTCTGAAATCCAATAGATCCACACTCTTCTTCACCTTCAATAATGAATACAACATCACAGGACAATTCTTCTCTCAGAAACAAGTCTGCCACAGCATATATACTTGCCAATATAGGGCCCTTGTTATCGGACACACCACGAGCGTACAAGTTCCCATCACGAGCAGTTAATACAAAAGGATCGGTTTCCCAATCAGCAGCTTCGTGATTGGTGGCATCAACCACGTCATAATGGGCATACCAGAGAACTCTTGTGGGTTTTCCGGTTGTCATTTTACTGTTCCGTGTGAAAGTAGAATACACGATAGGGTTACCATCAGCTACTGGAAGTAACTTTGTTTGTTTAGAGCCCAAGTCAATCAACAAGTTACACAAGAATTGTGCACAATGGCGAGAATCTTCAAGGAAGAGTGTCGGGAACTTGGAAATGGTTTTGAACGAAATGAACTTGTGCAACGACTTGAGCAATTC
This sequence comes from Scheffersomyces segobiensis, assembly GCA_030564745.1. NCBI lineage: Eukaryota > Fungi > Ascomycota > Pichiomycetes > Serinales > Debaryomycetaceae > Scheffersomyces > Scheffersomyces segobiensis. The sequence continues at coordinate 352,515 of JAKTZB010000014.1, read as the reverse complement.
GTCATTAGACAATCTACACTGTTCACTAGAATCGCTTATGGAATCGTCAGTTAACAATCCCAGTGGATCATTATGTTTCAAACCGACATTGTGAATATCCCAGAGACAAAGAGCTTTGTTACCTCCTGAAAGCAAATAAGTACAACCTGAGATGTCCTTGAAAATCTTGACAGACAAAACAGCACCCAATTTGTTTTCATGCTGGTAAGGAACAGCTCCATCTGAGATTATCACTGTGGAATGCTTATCCAAAGTAGTTTGGTTAACATTTGCGTATCTTGCTTCTTCGTCTAGATTTGATGGATTTGTTGGATAGCTCTTCAAAGTGAATTTGACAAGACCGCCCAAGTTAGATGCTTTGAAAATACAGTCGTTGTATATTCCAAGACTCAACACTTCATCGTACGAAGAGTTACCGTCGTTTTCTGATGTGAAATGGAATGAACGAATCAACTGCGAGGTCATCAAATCCCACACATTGATAGTAGAGTCACTCAAGCCAACATAAAGATAGAAATCCTGAATAGACATGGATAGCACTGATTCTTCGTTTTCTAAAGATTCCACGCTGGTAATCTTGAGTCCAGACTCGGTACTGTTAATCCCCCATATCTTGACAAGACCATCCCCTCCACAAGAAACTAAGATGTTGTCGAAGTCGTCGGCATAATGGAAGCTGAAGTCTTTATCCAGCATACGGCCATCTCCTACACGACGGCGGAATACGTCCATACAGTAGACGTAACCGTTGTGGGCAAAACGAATGATGTCTTCATTTTTCACTTCTACTAATTTTGGTGAGCTATGTGAAGAATGAGAGGTACTGGAATATTTTCTAAAGAGTTGATGTTTCGACTGAAGCGTATTCATGGACCCGCCCGGACCCTTGGAGTCAAAGAACTTGTCGTAACGTATGTGAGGTAAACGTTCTACGTTGGTAGTGTTTGAGCCGAGACTAGTATTCGTGAGGGAAAGGTGACACCACAATATGGAAGCATTTTGAGCTCCAATGAATATCGTAGATAACAGATCGCACCAGGCAATGGAGAAAATATCACCTATATCCACCACAGAAAAGATGATATGGGTACAACGGATAGGCAGCTCACCTCCCACAGTATCGTCAGAATCTCTTTCAGCTATTGGTTTTATTTCTGACAAATCGTACACCTTAACGAGGGAATCGGAGCCAGCACTGAAAAGATGGTTTTCATCAGAAGAAATTGTCAAAGTTAGTACAGAAGAAGCGTGGTTCTGTTGGCCACAGTTGATTTCGTACTTCAACGAATAGCTAATCATGTCATAAACCAAGATCTTTGAGTCCTGGGTTCCGCAGAAAATCAACTTCTTCTGAGGAGCTGGAACCACACAGAGAATCGAATGGGTATGGGTCCACTTGTGCAAAAGGGTTGGTGTGTATTCGGCAGAGTCCGGCAATGACGAAGTTACAGAAGCCGCCGGACTATGCAATCGAGATGGAGACGAATTGGAATCCGGGATTTTGTCCGGGCCATTGCTAGAATTGTATGCGTTCCTACTACTCTCTACGTTGTTGACGTTATTAGCCAATGGACTTCCGATTGGAGAAGCATTTGTGGCTGCAGCAGGGCCAGAGGCTCGAGAAAGTAAGGGGGAACGGCGTCCATTTGCTATGGGGCTGCTTCTTCCCGATCTGGTATCAGAATCGTTTATGCATAAATCTGCCACCGTCAAATTGGGTGAGTTAAGTCTGACAGGAGTGTTTGAGCTGGGTGACCGTGCAACAAATGAGTCTGTAGAACTTATCGGAAGAGGCAACCGTGCGGGAATCAGAACGTATTCGCCTTCGTGTATAATGGCTCGGTTATAAGGGTATGACATGTTATGCAAAGTAATGGCTGTTAATGGTAATAAGTTCCGTTGAAACGAATATTGAATATATTAATGCTATGACTCAATTCTTGAAGATAGTTAAATTTCAATTATTGACTTTTGATATGAATTGAGGTTAATGATTGAGTTGCTGTAATTCAAATATGTTTATTTGTTTGTGTCTTGTGCTGGATCTGTTGAATAATATTGCTACAACAGAATGGTGCTATGTGCAAAGTATGTGACTCGGTCCAATGATAAAATTGATAAAATTGATAAAATCAAAGCCAGCGAGAAAGTAACAAGAATGCTATATACAAGAAGCAGTATGAGGTGGTGTTAGTTAGCGGAGTCCCAAAAGTCAATAGTGAAGCTATTTCGGGTTTAGTGAGGTGGTTTGGCTGAAAAACACCAAGTTTGTGTGGAGAGAAAGCCACACCACCGATATTTATAGTCTGACTATGGGCGATGGGACCTGCAGATTGTGAATAATATGTGGTCACGTGAAATTGTATCGTGTGCTCAAGCGTACATAGCACTGGAGACGTATAGACGGAGATGGATGGAAAGGAAAGGATAGTTGTTAGAAGAAGTTAATACTGGTAGTGCTTGAGTGGTGATGAATTTGTGAAAGAGATGGAGAGGGGTAGAACACAGGTCGTAGAGTTTTAGTGCTGGTTTCACTGCTCTGGAAAGAAGTGGAAAAACGTTGCCGACAAGAGTTGAAATTGGTTGAATGCAAAAGTGGGGGTGTGAAGAATTTTATCTGGTTGATAATTGCAGGGATTTGTAATATTCGTGTAGCCATTACAATCTTACCATATTTCCATATAATTTTGATGAGAGATCTAATTTGTAAAATGGCTGCGAAAAATGATTTTGTAATCGGACACAATAAAACTCAATCTAAGTGCATATTAATTTCACGAACTGATAAGGCCAGAAGTTAGAAAAATATGAAAAGAACCAGATGATTTTCATCAGTCATTAAAATCCCTATGGAGATCTATTAGTATAGAGATTCATCAAACAGTAGTGCCAATATTTTAGTAATTGAAAGTTGAGGAAGCAAGAGGGTCCACCAAGAAATAACATTGAAATACAGAACAGAGATGTTCAGGGATTGATCAAAAATTTTCTGAAGATCCATATCTCAAAGACGTGAAATGAACGAGAAGTAGTCACAAACACAATTCTACGATTTCTACCCTGGCAGTATTCTCCAGTATATCTGTACACTGGGAGAAGCTTTCATCTCCATCTTGACTCCTGCATTTGTCCCATTTCTCCAGATTGCCAATGGCCGAACAATCGCATTTGCGGAGTTGCTCCACACGGCCCAGAGTTATATAGGATCGGGACAGAGCGAGTTGCTCCAGACTACTCCACTTTGTTGCAGACGGCGAGGTCACATGTGTGATAGCAAAATACGGTACAGGATACGATGGATCTGAATCTGCGTTTGTATGCGACAACTTCTGCGGTTTCGTTCCCCAAAGAAGCCGTCGGGTGCATGGCACGTGGGATACACGACGATAAGCCGACATCAGAACGTAGACGACCATATTCATAAGTTTATATTCGTATAGTCTTTTTTGCCATTCTTTGTTGGACTCTATTGGTTCCGGATTCTGCTACACGGTCTCGTGCTGGAGAAAAGCAGTCACACGAGGGATTGCTCAATAAAGTAACCAGGCGCAATTCGCTAGTAGAGAAATGAAATTTTAAAAGTCTCATCTGCTCAGCAAAAAAAACAGAAACTTTTAGCCATGAGATGCTCTTTTCGTTCCCGAAACGGAAGCCACGCTGCAGAACCAATTTAACAGAACCTCCGCACAGCAACGCAAAATGCGCAGGTCGTGCATTACCACAACAATAATGCATCCACGACGCAGTACAAAGGGCCCACGTGGGTTCGCTGCTTGCTTTCTGAACCAGTTGCAATCCTTTACAGAAAAATTATTATGCCAGAAAGCCCAGCCCACGTTTTCCTGGCCAAGAGTAGTTAAGGATCACACGAGGGTTAGCCAAAATCCTCGAAGGTTCTTTTCTTTTCCCATAGTTAAGAAAAGTCCGTGGTGACAACGTGGGCAGAATCCAAGATCTTTTTGCCTGTCAATCTCTTTGCTGTCGCTTATCTAAATAATACTGTTGGTTTGACAGCTGCTACTTAAAAGTTAGCTCAATCAGGAAGTTAGTCACACGAGGCCAACACCCCCAAAGCTCATATCTGTTGCAAGATGAAGTTTTCTCATTCGCTCAAGTTCAACGCAGTCCCGGAATGGCAGGACAACTATGTCAATTATCCGGCTCTCAAAAAAGTCATTTACAAGTTGCAGCAAGACCAGTTGCAGGTTGCTAATGCTCCCAAAGACGGTTCAATTCCAGTAGACAATATTAATAGAACAACTGTCTCTGACTTGGTAGAGACCTACAAGTTCAAGAAAAGTGCCAGAGACATCGCCGAAGCTGAAGCAGAAGAGGCCGACGAAAACGACGACATCATTTACGAAGATGAAAAACAGCCTACGGCCTCATCTCGGTTCAAGAAAAAATTTATCAACCGCTTCAAAAAGAGTTCGCCTGCTTTCGGTGAAAACGTGTCGGTCTCTGGCTCTTCCACCACCGATTTGGAGAAGGTTGCCGGCTCAATGTCATCTGCTACAGAGATAGCCGAGGAAAACTCCAAGAAATCCTCTACAGAAGCTTTCACTGTAGAAGTTGATAATTCGACTATAGTTTCGTTCACTTCGCATGCGCAGTTACCAGCTGCCTCGGGGAACGACTACTCCAGTCCGGCCAACGCTGCTTTTGACCCGTTGAAGGTGTTTTCCAAGCAGTTGTTGATACAGTTGCTGAAGATCAACGAGTTTTACCAGACAAAGGAACAGCAGGTGCTCACTGGCTACGACAACTTGATCAAAGACTTGGAAGCTAACAACGTCAATATAGACGAGGTTTTCAAGTTCACCCTGGCTTACCACTACGAAAATCCCGAAATTGTTAATGCCGACGAACACCACCAGTACCACATCAAGTCGACTCTCACTAGAGTCACCACAAACGCCTCTGTTTTTGACCACATCAACCATTTGGGCAATGATTACGATGCGGATCACCATGGAGACTTGGAAAAACAGGGTCATATTCACATCGATGAAGATGAAGAAGACGATGATGACGACGACGACGACGATGAAGACAACCACAGCGAAGATTCTGTCTTGTTGTCTCACACAGACTTCAACGTTAAGCAACAGAAGAAGATCACGTTGAAGAAGAAGTCCATCACTCTCTTCATCAACCTCTCGGAATTGAAGTCTTTTATTGAGTTGAATAGAGTAGGCTTCACCAAGATCTGTAAGAAGTTCGACAAAACCTGTAACTACTCCATTAAAGACGATTTTATTCTGAACTACTTGCCCAACAACTGCCGTGTTTTCTACCCAGAAACCATCGATGACTTGGACTACAAGTTGAATCAGATTGTCAAGATCTACGCTTACCTCTCGAACAGATTGACCCCCAAAGCCACAAAGGAAGATTTGGAAAGCGTCAAGAACGATTTGAGATCACACTTGCGTGATCACATCGTTTGGGAACGTAACACCGTCTGGAAGGATTTGTTGTCGTTGGAAAAGAAGTCTTACAACTTGGATCTTAATGTAGACTCCAACCAGGCCAAGATGGGCGATGAAGGTATGCAGAATTCGCTCTTGAACATGAAGCTTACCACAGTGAACTTGCCCTTCTCCTTGTTTGGATATAGTCATATCAACATTCCATCGTTCTTCTTCACAGCCCAAGTGGTCAAGTTGCTCATAATAATCATAGTCTTTGTTGTCTTATTAACTGTTAAAACCTTCAACGATCCTGTTCAAGCTCGTTGTTTGGCTCTCTTGGTCGCTGCTGCTATGCTTTGGGCTTCTGAAGCTTTGCCATTATTCACCACTGCTCTTCTCATTCCAATGTTGGTTGTCACTATGAAGGTTTGTAAGGTTGATGGCTCCGACGAACCAATGGACGGTGTATCTGCCTCGCAGTATATCTTGTCTACCATGTGGAACTCTACTATCATGATCTTGATTGGTGGTTTTACTTTGGCTGCTGCATTATCTAAGTACAACATAGCCAAGGTTTTGTCTTCTTACATCCTAGCCTTTGCTGGTACCAAGCCTCGTAACGTCTTGATCTCCATCATGTCCGTAGCCTTGTTCTTGTCGATGTGGATTTCCAACGTCGCTGCTCCAGTATTGTGTTTCTCGTTGATCCAGCCAGTCTTGAGAAGCGTTCCAACTGATTCTCCAGTGGCCCAGGTCATGGTTTTAGGTATTGCTTTGGCTGCTAATGTAGCTGGTATGTCTTCTCCAATTTCGTCTCCTCAAAACGTTGTTGCCCTTCAATACATGAACCCAAACCCAGGTTGGGGAAAGTGGTTTGCCGTTTCTATCCCAGTCTCCATAATTGCATTGATCGGTGTCTGGTTGATGTTGATCTTCACTTTCAAGATTAACAATATAAAGTTGAAGGCTTACAAACCAATCAGAGAAAAGTTCACCACCAAGCAATACTTTGTTAGTATCGTCACCATCGTCACTATCTTATTATGGTGTGTCATGACTAAGATTTCGGGCACTTTTGGTGAAGCTGGTCAAATTTCGTTTATTCCAATTGTCTTATTCTTTGGTACTGGGTTGTTGAAGACTGATGATATTAACAACTACCCATGGTCCATTGTTCTCTTAGCTATGGGTGGTATTGCCTTAGGTAAAGCTGTCAGTTCTTCTGGATTGTTGAGTACCATTGCCATGGCCTTGCAAAAGAAAATCATGCACTTTGACGTGTTTGTCATTCTTATCATCTTCGGTATTTTGATGTTGGTTATTGCTACTTTTGTCTCCCACACTGTTGCTGCTTTGATCATCTTGCCATTAGTAAAAGAAGTCGGTGACGCCTTGCCTCATCCTCATCCTTTGATCTTAGTCATGGGTACTGCTTTGATTGCTTCCTCTGCAATGGGATTGCCAACATCAGGGTTCCCCAACGTCACAGCGATCAGTATGCGAGACGAGGTAGGAAAGCACTACTTAACCGTCAACACCTTCATAACCAGAGGTGTTCCAGCATCCATAATTGCATACATCGTCATTATTACCCTTGGTTACGGTATCATGTCTGCCATTAAATTCTAAAGACATTTTCTTATATTGTTTATTTGTCATTTAGTATTCATTGCATTAGGTTGGTTTTTGTTCAATTTTCATTACACTATAGAATCTTTTAAGCTCCAAAAGTTTCCCATTTCTTGTTTTATTCTTCAAAGTTTGTACTAAAATAAATGTTTAATATACTATAATATAATACGAAGGTTTAGGTATAAATATGAAAACAGCAAGTGTATTGTTGTAGCTGTCTCCGGGGATTGGAAGTGTAGATAATATGGTGACAAACGAAGGGTGAAAAGCAGGCGTATTAGACAATTCAATCGAGGTGGCTTTCAGAAATAAAGAATGTTTCATTATCTGGGAGGTCGTTACTGAAAGTTGGTTTTTTCTGTGTATCTGTGGAGAGTTTACGATTTTGCTCCGTAGAGGTTTGCTCTAATCTGCTCGTAAGCTCCCAGGTCTTCCATCTGCTTAAAAATCAAAGCGAGACCAGGGGAGTAAGACTCATTTGTTACGGCAAGTTGGAGGAACCAAGATAAAATTCCTTGCTTTTTCCATTTGGAGTAATAGTAGTCTAGGTCAAGGTTGTCGAAGAGTCCTCCGCGGTACAAGTCTCCAATAAGAGTATATACCATTGATCCAACAGCCTTGTCTTCCAATAGGTTGACAATAATTGGAGTGAGAACATCAGACTTCTTTAACGCAGCAAATATCACATCCAAACTCAGTCCAAGAGCCTGAGAACCAACAATTTGATTTACGACATTACTAATGAAAGTATTGAGAGAGCCAGAGTACTGACTTCCTTCATCTCTTTCTCCAAACACAACATACTTGCTGTTGGAGTTGGCGTTGGGAGCTTTACTTTTAGTGTTTACGACTTGCGCCAAAAAGTCAACGGTCAACTTCTGCCCTCCACCTAAATCTACCAAGATCTTTGGGATGTAAACGTTTTCAGGAGACCCAAGAAGATTTGCTAAACAGGCACCGACTCTATTTCTCCAGAAATCTTCTTTGAAGATTTCGTCCAAGGTCTGCCACAAGAGACCAGAATCCAACAACTGATCCCAAATTTCGGTGATGTTCAATCCTGAGAGATCAATACCAGTGAACAGAAGTCCCAATGAGTCCAAATTCGAGACCGAGGAAGTCAAGTTGAGGATTACATTAGCCAAGTTATCAATCTGTTGAGGAGAGTTGGCTATTTCATCAAGAACTTGAAAAATGACTCCAGACTTGTTGACTTCTACCAATATGTTTGCAATTGTGTCTTCAAGAGCATCGTCGTTGCCGGCTCTCTTGCTAAGCATATCCTGCGTTGCTTCAAGGAACTCGTCTATGTAGGATTGTAAAGTGTCTTCTATGTTCGGAAGCTCAAACAAGTCGCTGGCTGCTTGTTCTACTGACCCGGCAGCTACTCCAAGCACCGGAAGTGCTACGGAAAGAACTGTGGATAACTTCATGCTTCACACTATCTTGCCAATATCGTAGGGAATGCTTAACAAATGCAAAATGAGAATGGAAGAAAGAGAGCTTGAGGTGGAAAATTTTAGTTTTAAAACTCTTCTAAAAAACCTCAGGAAGGGTCGTAGGTTTTATGAAACGATAGCAGAGGATGAACTTCAAAACTACTTTCAGAGTTTGGTAACTCGGGGCAAGAATGAATAACGAAAATGAGCTCTTCAAAGTTTACCCGAAACGGTAATTTGCAATCATGTGACAGTGGGAAATGTTGAATATGATTCCTATATACAAGCACTATTTTGTATGCCAAATATTTTGTGCCCACTTGTAGCGCACGCATTTCGCAATCGGGTCGCAGCAACTCACAGTGCTTTACCTCATGATCCATTAAGTGGAGTAAGACCGCTTTTGCGAAGATATCAGGCCACTAGAGGAAAATGGGCTCTTACTATCTACAACTACAAATCATGACCAAAAACCTTGTCAACTTTCCTATTCAGAGGGGTACTAGTTAAAGAGAAGCTCTATTGTTCTCGGTACTAAAACTTGCATATAAATAAGCTTTCTCATGGCTGCAGACTCTTAGCCGAATTAGGAAATGAATCACAAATAGTGCAGCTGATCTAATTACCTTTCCTTTTAAGGAGGAAAGCACTTTTCAACAGATTAGGCAATATTTGAAAACCTATAAGCTGCGAGTACAGGGCCCACACCGATTTTACAGCCATTGTAGACCACAAAGGGAAACTTCGAGTTCATTTTGTAGGCGTCTCTGCCTCTAGTCTTATTTTTACACACATTTGGACCTTCCCTGAGACTCGCCATCGCTCTTGTGCCATCTTAATTACCCAATCCATACATTTTGCATCCCATACTTACGTCTTATTGTTGTCCATTTCTCTAAATGTACAATTTGCAATTCGTTTATATAATTTTTAGTTTCCGTCTCTTTCGGTTCTCTTTGGGCTCTCTTCTTTTACTTTCAACTTTTACCAATATCAACTATTGACGCAGTGCCTTCTTTGCTATTGCAACTATTATTTATTGAACTTACTAGCTGGGAAAACCTATGTCATATTGCTACAACGTAATAAACTTCACTTATATCAGCAACTAAGCCTTCCCATCACATTCATAACTCTGACCTCATGAGATTCGCATCCATAGTATCCTTTTGTTGCATGCTCATACCCATGACTGCGGCGGTGCCCATGGCTATACCTGTAGAAGATACCATTTTCGAGATATCGGAGTACTGGGAACAGTTAATGGACCAAAGTCTCAGCTACGACGAACTAGATACCTACTACGAAATTTTAGACTCGTCAAACGAGCTCTCCAAGAGAGACGTGCAGACCATTGCCGGACTCTTGGAATTACTCAACAGATCAGAAATCATATGGGACGTCTTGGACCAGATAGCTGGCCATCCTGACAGAATTCAGACCCTTGCCAACCTCACCAGTGGTGTTATCAACTTTATTGGTGCTTCCAACATCAGTCTCGCGGACTTAACCAGTTCTGATTCATCCCTTAGCGGCTCCGTTAATGTCACTGCCATTGTAGGCGCCATTGTTGATTCTGGAGTCGTTACCAACTTGTTGGACGGAATTCTCTTGGACGACAGTTTCAGACCAGTTTTAGTAGACTTAATTTACAACATTGTTCTATCATTCAAGACTGAGATTTGGTTTCTTCTCAAGGGTGTATTTGCCAAGAGAGAGTACATGGAACCAATGTCTCAAGAAGAAATCGTGGAAGTTTTCAAGAGAGCTTCGAATGAGGGATCACTCGAAACCTTTGCTAGTAACATTGTGGGTACAATTATTGATTCAAAATTGGTGCAAAACATTTCGTTGGACTTGCTTGCTGCCTTGAATGAGACAAGCTTCTTGACCTACACTGTTAAGAGATTCCTTTCTACTCCATCCTATATCAACATGACCACTGAATTGGTGTCTGATATTAGCAAGACTGCCAACATCAATATTGATCTCAGCTCTATCAACATCACTGCCATTGTTGGATCTGCGTTGAGCAACCCTAAGTTAATCAGCAATGCTGTTGGTCTGCTCTTGTCAGGAAAGCTGGACCTCAGCTTCTTGGGTAAATATGCTTCTGCTGTAGGCAAGATCATCACTGGCTTAGAGGACAAGGGTCTCTTCCAAGAATTGAACGACTTCATTTTCCCTTCTACAACTACATCTGCTACTACTACAGCTTCTGAGAAAAACAAAGGACAAGTTGTTACTGAAAGCACATCTGCTACTACCACCCAATCTAAGTCCAGTTCGACGGCGGCCAATGGAGCTCCATCCATGGCACAAAATCGCATGAGCAGCCCCATGATCAAAATTATGTTCTTTTTGCAATCACTTGCTTTCGGTGGTATCTTGTTGATTCTCTAAGCAAAAACTCTCATAAAAAGTACTGATACCCACTTTCTGGCATGGTTCCGAGTCCATTCATTACGAGCATATTTGCAGCAACAACAGAACTCAACTTAGTATACTTTACATACTTCCATTTTGCCTTTGCTTTCTCGTACAGATCGATACCTTTGTACTTTGATATTTTAATTCATACTATTTAAGACTAATGAAGATGTAGAATACATTATTATCAAAGTTTTCTATGACCACCCTTAGGTTTAATTTTCCACCAACTATACATAGCTAGCCATTGATCTCTTAATAACACAACTTGAAATCTCTACATTTTGCAACTGTTTTTAATTTGCCAAGTGACCACGGTTGTCCTCCGGTTTTGCTCAAGTCTTCGTTTGCCTAATCTTCCTCCTTCGGATACAGGAACCCATACTAGATCATCAACTAGAAGGATGGAAAAGTCCGTATTAGTTAAGTGTTTAGAAATATCAATCACTCACTATTGTCTTTAGTTTCAGTATACCCATACAGCCTCGCTTAGAGTTCATGTCCAAGCTTCATACTTCGGAGAGTTGCTTGTTATTATTAAATTTCGCAATTGCATCTTCACCTTTGCTCACACATCCGAAAATTTCACGATTATAGCGAAATAGCCCCACATATTCAACAATAGCCTTTGTAGCCAACCTTCAGTTTAGATCTGGTCATCTATTCTATTAGCACACTGCGTTCTTCAGCTTTTGTCGAAAAAAGTACACTTCAATTATAGCCTGCCTCTTCAAGCGATGCCCACTACTGTTACGGGTAGCAGTACGCAGAAGTCTCAGACCGAGGCTTCATTCCATGGTAAGAGCTTCAACCCAAATGAGCGGGGTTTCAACCGTAATTTGAACATTGAAGACTTTGGTCAGCCTCCAAGGTCTTCGTCGATTTCACCTCGTACAAGACCTCAAGAAAACGAAGATGAAGAACACGAAGAACACGAAGCAATATCACCAAGCCACTCCATACTTTCAGGCGATGAAGCAGACTCAATTCACCATTTTCTAGCACAAAGCTGGCATCCCGATACGCAAATACCGAAGTCAGCCCAGGTTCCCCAGTATAAGAGTGCAAGTATAGCTATTCCGGACGCCAGTCGCCAGCCTCTAACCAGAAGTATTTCGCAGCCGGCAGTTCCTACGGGACATACTCGTAGAGCTAGTGACAATTCGGTAAGCAATTTCAACCGATTCACAAAGAATTACATTATTCCAGCTGCAAAATGGGCCTACTCTCCCATTTCTGGCAGCGGTAAAAGCAAAAAGAAAAGCGAACATTGTGACTACCAGATAGAGTACTCGGTATTCAAGCCTTTGAAACACTTGCGGCCCGTAAAGACTCATAAGGATTTCATCATCCACTGGAGAACAATTGTGGAAGATGAGACTGGCCATCTGTTCGACTATCCAGAGAACTATCTAAGCCAACATGATTTCAATAGTCTCGTTAATAGTATCACATACGTGATTGAAATCGATCGTCTCTTTCCGCAAAGAATAGCTGCTGGTTCTTCGGGTAGTTATTTCATAGAGAACCGTAAATTGGTAGCTCATGGTCAGGAACAGGTATATAAGGCTGGTGTTTTCAAGCCTAAGGACGAAGAACCGTACGGCCCATTATCTCCCAAATGGACCAAATGGCTTCACAGAACGTTCTTCCCTTGTTTCTTTGGTAGATCTTGTCTCATTCCCAATTTGGGATATATCAGTGAAGCTGCTGCGTGTGTCTTAGATCGTCAACTTTTGTCTTACATTGTTCCTTATACCGATGTCATCTACTTGAGATCGCCTACTTTCTACTATTCGTACTTTGATAGAGCTTCTACCGTGATGAAACTTCTGCGTAAAATTGGCTCTTTCCAGGTATTCTTGAATGGCTACACTGAAGCAAATACCTGGTTTCGTAGGTTCCCAGTTCCACAGGACATAAATATGCTTCCAGCTGATCTGAAAATCACAGTTGGCGCCAATGAAATGGATTTGGATTCGAAATTTGTTTGGTCTTCATCCAGTCTCCAACAATTCAGAGAAGAGTTGGAGAAGTTGGTTATTCTTGATTATATAATGAGAAATACGGACAGAGGCTTGGATAACTGGATGATCAAAATTCTTTGGAAAACTATTCTGGATCAAGGCGACGAGAAGACTTTGACCCCCGTAATCAGAATCGGAGCCATTGACTCTGGTTTGGCATTTCCCTGGAAACAGCCAGATGAATGGCGGTCGTTTCCGTTCGGATGGTTGTTTCTACCACTATCGATTATAGGACAGCCGTTCTCTCTACGAACCAGAAACCATTACTTACCTCTATTGACTTCCAGACAATGGTGGGAACTGACCGTGACCAATCTCAGAAAAGTGTTTGAGATGGATAACGATTTCAAGGAAAGGTTGTGGCTCAGACAGGTAGCTGTGTTAAAGGGCCAAGCTTTCAACGTCGTAGAGATTTTGAAATTGAGCTACGCTGGACCCTTGGAATTGACACGTAGAGAAAACTTGGAAATAATTGACGATATCAACCACCTTCCAGATCTGGTCAATAACGATAGTTTGCTAAGGGCTATGAAATCAAGCGTATATGAACTTGGAATAGGCGAAAATGGCTACAGTCCCTACAACAAGAATTCAGACGAGGATGTTACTCCAGTGGCGACTACCATCCACAACGAAACTGAACCGTTATTGGGTCATTCATCTTCGGAACCTCACAGTCAAAGGTATCTCGAACCTATAGATGAATATAACCTTGTCAATAACAAGAACCTGAATAGCTTACAAGAAGGTGATGTGTTTGCTGACTCAAACGGAAGCTCTGGAAATCATGCTTGCCATGAAAATAATCTGAAAAATCAAGGCGTAACTGGCTTTGAATACAATCTCAGTAAACACGATCAGAACACAGACCACAGTCATGTTGGCCGCAGAGTCGTCATTGAGAGATTGGTTAAAGCTGACAGTAAGCCACCTGTATTTACATGGTGTTGAAAAGTATGAAATAGTTTGATGATAGAAGGAAAATATTAGCAAATATGTATTTATATCTACGCTAGATCTAATGGTTCTCTATTGATGATATTTCTGTTTGTAGATTTCGTGGTATTGATCTGAATTGCACTGGAAGTCGGCTGGATCAACCTTGATAAGGCCTCTTTCCTCTTTAATTCTCTGTTGTACCATAGTGAGAAGATGGTACACAGTAGTTAAGATAGGAGTAGGCACCTTGTTCTTTTGAGCAATTTTCAAGGGATTCCCCAAAATTACTTCCAATTCCATGAGTTGGTTCTTACGCATGTCAACACACATAGACGGAGAGTAGAAGAAACCGTCTCCGATGTGAATGTATTTCTCGATAATGTCCGGAGACATCTCAATACCTACGGATTTGGCTATAGAAACGACTTCCCTCATTGCTGGACGGAAAAGGGCATCGTTTCCTTCGAAGATCTGGCATCTAGAAACATCTAGATTGACCAATGCTGTCATCGTATTAAAGACACAGTTGTAGACCAACTTCTCCCATCTTGTCTTCTGGACATCGTTGTCAATGTCGATCCTGTTCAAGCCGTTATCATTCTGGTATATTTTGACGAATTTATTGATAATTTCTTGGGAGTTCTCACGGCGAAGTTCTGGTTTTTTGAAATCTCCAATAATGATATGGTCACGACCCTTATTCTCTATGACGCCGTTGTAGTTGGTGGATCCTATTAAACTGACTCCACTCAAGACGGTATTGTTGGGAAAGGCAGTTATCATTGGCTCTTCTATGGATAAACCGTTTTGAACAAGAATTATAGTCGATTTTGAGCTGACAGCCGGTCTGATAATGTCTTCACAAGTAGTAGTTCCATCAGGAATGTTCTTAGTGGTAAGCAAGATGTAGTCAAATTCACCGTATAGCTTATGAGCTTCAGACACATTACGGGCCACATGGTGAGGTCTCCAGCCTTCCAACTTACCGTAGGTGCAAGAGTTGATTGCGAAGCCTTTAGAGGTTATTTGGTTATAGTCGGATCTTACCACCAAGGTAACTTCGGATCTGTCTCTGACTGTTAGAGATAAGGCACATATGGTTCCAACACCACCTGAACCGATCACTAGCACCTTGGGACGAGACATGATGTATTGTGTATGTTATGTAGAGAATAAATGAGAAAGAGGATTCAATGAAAAAATGAAAAATGGGAATATCGCAAGTTCTTCAGAACTTGCTTATATAACTTGCCCACCCCTACGGGCCGCTTCCGGAAATAAAAGCGCTCCCACTTAGGATATGCATCATCAACTATTTTGACTAGGAGGGAAAGGCAAATTGCTAGAGTCCTTGTTGATAAGGAGAAAGTTACTAATGATTATAGAGACAAAGCGTAGAGTTTATGCAGAAAAAAGTAGATAAACCAAAAAGTGTATAGAAGATTTGATTTAAAATACAATTACGTATGCGAAGATATAGGCACATTATAATCGTCGGGAGATATTTTCATCGAGAATTTTCTGTATCATAAACTTAGATTTTGTCATCTGTAGATGTGGTATAATCGGTAGATAATTTAGAAGAAGATAAAGACGAAATACCAGGAAATTGAATATTCTAGATTAAGAAACTTTTCTTTTTCGCAGCCAACAGGACATGAATTTTCAGCTCTACAATAAATAAAGTGCCTTGGCATTAGTTCTTCTCTATATTCCATTACTTTCGTTTTATTATATAATATGTACGTTTATCATACGCTAATATTACAATCTGATATGCTGTAGATATGTCTATATATGTTCCAGTTCCAACAATGTGGACTGGAACTCTCCATCGCCCATGTAGACATAGAATTTGCGGGCCTGAATGATTCGCAACTCAAAGAACTTCATGGTGTCTCCATCGTTTATCTTTCCCACAAGCGAGCTCAGCAGCTTACCTGCGGACTTGTTATACTCCAGAAGAGCCAATGAATGAGTGAGTTTCAAAGTCTTAGACATAATCGTCAACACCTGGTTGACTGAAAGGGACAATGCGTGAGAGTTGTCTTCGCTAAGTTGCATGTTGGTGTACAACTTGTCCAAGAGCAATGCAGAGAATAAGTCGCCCACACCGGTGAAGTACGACTTGATGACAGGAATACGGAAAAGCTGGATCTGTGTATGCGATTGTGCAGAAATGGCACAGTAGATCTTCTCCAGCTCAGTCGAACTATCTTGGTGGGATACTGCTTCTGCTCCAAGAGACGTAATTACTACGTACTTGATGTTGTACTGTGAATGCAATGTGTGTATAGCCTTATGCAACGTTGCACTGTTGGTGATTTTGTAGCCTACAATCAACTCGAGCTCAAATTGGTTGGGAGTAATGATGTCAACTATGTCAAGTTGAAGGATCTTTTTGTACTGTTCTACACATGACTCGTCGACATACAAGTAGTTGTTGTCACCCATGACAGGATCCAAAAGATACAATGTATTCTTGTTCTTTTGCTTGAACTGACGGACATAGTCACTTATGAGAGATATTAACTCAGAGTTGGGAATATATCCCGTGATTATGGCTTCGTATTGCAAGTCTAGTTTATGCAAAAGTTGATCAAGAATAGGCTGCAACTCGGTTTTACCGTCGATGGCGGAACCCTTGTATGAACCATAACCTGTGTGGTTCAGAAACTCGACAGTGTTGATATTGTCGACGTCCCAGCCCTGTGTTTGAAGCGGGAATATAGCTGCTTTACCGCCTACATAGCCGTGGGCTACATGCGATTGGATAGATAGGACCGATTTGCTCATTTTTTAGTAACCTATCTTAGCCACAAATATCGTAGCGCCTTCTTTTGTAGGTGTTACACGTTTTTCAGGATAAACGACCTTGAATAGATAATAACAGAGATAGTAGATGATTTCAACCGGATGTTAAAAAATCTTTATCAACTACATTTGGTCGATTTTGATCCAGATGAGTAATGGGCATGTGACTACAGACATGTGCTCTGCATCATGCGCACTGGAATTGATGGAAAATTATATGGGCAGTTTTAATGAGCCGTTGTATTTATTTGGTGGGTGAGTAGATCTGATTTTCAACGTCTCCTCTAGTGGTAGTTAGATATTTTCCTCGACAATTCATTATGAGGTTGTAACTTAAAAAAGTATGGATTCGAGAAAGGAATGCGAAAGTTACTGGGTAGACTCGATACTATAGTATAGTCAATATTGGAGCAAGACAAGAATGTAAGTTCATTGTATGTAAGAGGATTGACTTAAGTTCCACTCTTCTTTTTGTAGTCTTCTTTACGTAACCGGGATCATGCGTTGTATCACACTGAGATAATGTGGCTCGAATCAAAGGCAGAAGAAGAATTTGTACCGTATTAGATGCTTCTGGGTGGTACCAGCAGGTACTGGCCGCTACAGGTAGATTAGATCAGACATATTAGGTGTAGACAACGGGAGGCACTGAACCTCCTAGTCACACAGTTTCAGTCGTAGCCACAAAGTCTTGAGTCAACAAGATTGATAAATAGAAGCAATGGATTGCCCAGATGTAACAACTCGAAGCGAGACAATAAGCAGTAGTACGATTGTATCTTTAGAAACAATTGGTTATACGATGTAGATCGAGACAAAATACGTGAAACAGATCTAGCGCATGGACTGACTATGGCAAGATTCAAGAAACCGGCTACATTGGGCTACCGAACTTCTTAGGCTCACTAAAACGACAAGTTCAGATTTAGAAAGATTGTGCTAGTTATTGTTCCAGAAGTCTACACCACGAGGGCGGCCAAGGGCTAATGGAGGAAGAGAAGATTGGCGACCATGCAACAGATCTCCAGTGGCAGAACAAGTAGGCCCACAATAGCAAAGAGAAGTACCGAATAGATGTTGGTGACGATTCCGTAAGCGTACGGGCCAGCTGCCAGGGTTCCAGGGCGTATGTCTGCCTATGCTGAGAGCAAGGACCTTGTTAGCGAGGAGGTACGAAACATTCACCAGGCACATGGATGCGTTTGGAATGAACCACATGATTATGTGATGATGCCGTAAGCGGCAGTCAAGGACAGTTGACGAGGGCCATACAAGTCGTCAGGGACCCTGTGGTGCACGCAGGGCCAATGGAAAAAGCATGTGAAACGGAGTTGGTGGAGGATGCGGGCGATAGCCCGAGCCACGGCGGAGATCTAGACTGGGAATCAGCAGAAACGGGCTACGGTTGAGAGAATGGCCAATTGGAGAAATGGGGAGAGAATAGGAGAGACTCCGCAAGGACTGAAGAAGAATGAGATTGAGAATGGGGCGTGCTTGAAGGAAAGATACGAATCTAGGGTAGAGGAGGTGATAATCTTTAAGATACGAAGCAGCAGAACCGGTCGGTAAAGAGTTCGCAATTGAGCGATACGAGGTCTACAAAATAAACTAAATGCTCATATTTAGCTTTATCAAAGAGCGATATTATCGATGGATATTGGCGCGATATTGTCTTTGCACCATATTAAATATAGTATTATCAGTTTAACCATTGGGATATTTTTAGCTACCATATTATCTTGCAAGCCTTGGAGGGGTTGAGAGTTCATAAGCAAGATTTGGCGGAGTGGTCTGGTAGTTAGACTTAAGATAGCGGTAGGTTTAGCGTGCAGTTGGTACAGACAGTCGCGATCTAGGAAGCAAATTCCAGATGGTTGTTGTATTAAACATTTTGAAAAATTCAGGTACAGCGCAAGGCAAAATGTGAACTCTCGAGTGCGGAGCAGATGATTGGAGTGGCGTTTGCCAATAAAATAAACATTGCCGACGACAGCCATGGGGTTAATGACGGCGCCAATGAGTTGATAGGACACTAGAAGTGAGGCTCTTCTGGCTGCCGTTTTCTATGGTATCCATGACGTTCCCTTGTGGCCTGGAATTGTAAATTAAATCAGGTACCGTGATAATAATTTATCTGCAAGAGTCTTCTCATGTTGGCGGGTTCCAGAATAATTTGAACATAAAAAAAATGGCTACTAGGCACGGAGCAGACTAAACCAGATGCCGCAGTCGTTGGCAGAGGGGAGGTGGTTGAGAGGAGACATCACGGAGAGGGCAGCAAGAAGCTGAGGATGACGAAAGTTTGCGTTCATAGGCGATGTATGGTTGCGTAGAAAAAGCTACCCGTACACTACGAAGGGCGAAGCAAATAGCGGCATGTAGTAATTGCTTAAGAAGAATGTCTAAGCCGACTGCACGGATAATTTGAATAGAAAGCTGAGTTGTTGGGGCACATATCGGTCTAAGCGTATGAGCTAACAAAAGTCTAAAAGAGCAATGGTACAGCATAGCACAGCTGGGCCAAAAAAATTAATAATAATTACAATATGGCAGAAAAAGTCAAACTCTACTCCAATGCATTTTCTCTCCTTGGCCTTGCCAAAATATCCTTTCTTAGTCCCAGTCGTAATTTTTATGCTGTTGCCATGAATAAATATTTAATTTTTCAATTTATTTTTAGAGACGGCTACAAAAACAAAAATTCCTTTACGTTTCATCGCCATTTGTGTCCTGCACACAAGACGCTAGCGCTCCTCACACTCGGCTTTGGGAACACGTATATAAGAAGGCGATGCCGACGAAAAGTGGAATTTGTTTCATCTGATTTGTACCTTTTCAGAGCCACCAAGTATTTGATACTATAACACATACTAACATATACTGCCGTACCACAACACCCACATCATCGCTTCCGACAGATCTCAGAACCAGATTCTAGAAGATTCTATCTAAGATCACTGCCTAACACCTTATTTACTTCGTTGGTTTCCTGGTTAACTTACTGATTTTGTGATATGTCTATGTCCGATTTCGGGTCTTTTGCCCAAGACACAACGCTGACGATCCCGGATCCTACCACCTTCAAGTCGACGTTGCCTCCCAGAAAGAGAGCCAAGACGAAAGAGGAAAAGGAACAGAGACGTGTGGAACGAATCTTGCGTAACAGAAGAGCGGCCCACGCCTCCCGTGAAAAAAAGAGAAAGCACGTTGAATACTTGGAGTTGTACGTGTTGAAGTTAGAACAGAACTTGGCTTCTGCCCAATCCAACTTTGACACCGTCCATCTGTTGTTGTCACAACACCAGGTGACCCAGTTGGTGCTCCACCCATTAGAAAATGTCGACGACTTGAAAAACAAGATCCACACCAACCTCTCGTCGCTGTCTTCGAGGTCGTCTTCAACTTCTAAGGATGATGACGACCAGGAGCACGATAACGAAGACTATGCTGAAGAAGAATCCACTTCAACCTCCTTCTCACCTCAACCAGAGCAGAAGAAACGAAGAATATCTGAATCTGAAGCTGGATTGATGAAGAACGAACCACAACAACCACAACCACAACCACAACCACAATATCAACAATATTTCGAACAGTCAGACATTGTTGTGAAAAGAGAAGATGTAACAGAGTCCCCCTCGTTGTTGCAAGTCAAGTCAGATTACTACAACTACTTGTCACCTATATCCATCCACTCTCCTACCAACTCGCCTATCGATTTAACATTGACCAAGAATGCACCAGCATTGACCTTGGATAACGGAACCTCCACTAGTTTCTCCTCTCCCGAGTCCCTTTCGGGACATCCATCTAACTTCAAGATAGAATCCAACCACTCGGTATTTGACAGTATGGGGCAAAATTCAGAAGTAATTTTGTCAGCCAACGGCTACTTACAGGGATTTGACGATACTGTAGCAGCGTCTGTACGTTGCTAGGTATTTAAATCAAACAGACTGAGCCGTCGTCAGTGCTCTGCTTGTCCAGATTATTTACCATTTCCTCGTTGCTCATTGTCACGAAATCCTGCTAGGAATGTATATTAATTTTAAAAAGTCCGCCAGGCGGTGTACGTTTTGAAATTAATATACGTGGAAATCCCTAGCTTGGTTTGTGATCCATTGACGAGGCTGAATAATCAGGATTTACAGCATAGAAGCAATACTAACGACGACTCGTTTATGATTTTTTACTCGCGAGCCTTCAACAGTCTCCTTTATCGACCCAAATTTCCACGTATTAAAAGTAAGTTTCCCGAATGAATGGTCTGCAGCACCAGTCGTACCTGAGTTTTTGGATTCCTTCACGAACGTTAAGTCTAACTCCACCAATGGATTTTTTAGTCAAGTTGATGATTTTTTGTTAACTCATCAACCTGAGGATTTGACTCCAAATGAAAACTCCTTTATGGAATCGCAAGGTGTGGGCTCCATCGATCTAGACATCGAAGAGTTCTTGTCCTTCTGATTTGTACATTACATTTGATTTCCGTTTTTATTTATACATTTATTAATCGTTTGGTCTGTTTTTTGGGTATGGTTGTTACATCTAATAATGTTTGTTTTCTGGTTAATTGTCCTTATACCACTATTATCTGTTTTCTTAAAGTGTCCTAGAAAAATCAAAAAAATTCGAAAAAAAAATCCCCAAAAAAACAAGCATGGTTTTCCAGTGGGTATCCATTGAGAGAGGGTTTCAAAGATTTCTGCGAATCTGGATTTAGTTTGTATTGCTTTTCACTGACTCTACACGTTAGTTTCACGGCTGAGAGACAAAGACAAGTCGACAATGAGTAATTGGCGCTCCTTGAATGTGATGCGACGGCTCGGCGTATCGGCTTGGCTTTTCTCTGATTCTGTGGTTACTATACGATTTGTGGGGTTTCTCACGAAACCAGTATTTCTTGATCTTGATTTTACGAATTGGTATTTTTGCGGACCCTATCTCAGATTTGTGGATTTTCACTACAATCAATTCAATAAAATACAATTGGAGGGAATAATTTATTTGAGTTTATTTCTGGCGACTTCTAAGGGATGGTGTAAAGATTAGCGGGGTTGTGACCGGAAGCGGATGTTATTGGCACGTCTAGTTCTTAATTGTGCATTAGGTAAGTCTTACATGATTTTATAAAGTTTTGATATTTAATACATTTTTCACCTAAAGTACCAATATTGATAATAGACTAATAATCTCGAAAGTGAAAATATTTCGATATCATTGGTTCGAATCACCTAACATTTTAACTTCGCTTCAGTAGTGTTGACGCTCAAGATGAAGGAGGCTGCCTCGCGTAGTGACTCCAGTTTTGTCGATCTTGTTTCCAATGAATGTAGCTTTAGCTTTGTGTCTAGGTAATTTTTCAAAGATGAGTTGTGTTTCCTGGTATTAATTTGAAATCTCCGCGCTTCGTGATTTTATCGTGTTGGCAAACTTATTATTGGAGAGACCACAACGGCGTTCTTTGTCTTTATTCTTGTGGGATTACGATTCAAGTGTTCTATTATATCCAGGTGGTGCCATTTGCTACGAAAATTATCGTAGTTAATTGATCACACACCGCATGACTGTAGTTTCACACAGCTCATTAATAATTACTACCATATTGCGCTACAGTTGTTTATCATTTGTATTTGCATATTTATTAATAAAGCATAAGCTGGTATTAGCTATTATTTGTACAACCATTGATATTGGCATTAAATGCCTAAGCCAGGTTACTTGCATATCCATTAAACTTCAATCCATATGCCCCCGCAGATCACTTTTATAAAAATATCCCTGAAGGTGTTGCCCGTGAAGGTGTTTGTAAGTAAGGCTGGCTTGGGCTCACTGAGCAGCAGCAAGTCGTCACTAGCTATCAACGAGACATCCCTTATTACGCTCAACAATAGACTGAACTACTTTCACATACGGCTTTCCAACAATTTCTTGAACCAGTTGGTCAATGTGCAATTGAAGGAGGTGTTGTTTTCTGTATTGATAGACACACCATTACGGGAGCTTGTCGAGAATAGAGATGATACGTGGGTCAAATTGAGACAGACTACTGTGGACGAGAAAAAGCTCAAGTTTCGGCTAGAAGTGCCTGTTCACTTAATAGTGCGTCTACGCCTAGACCTCGACAAGTTGACTACAGTCGATATAGATTTTGTCAATTCGGGCAAGATTAAGCTAGAGAACATTTTAAAGGAGAAAAATACTAGGGCAGATCACTCATTACTACTTATGACGAAACGAAATGTGTTTGACAACAGAAGATCTCTGGAAGAGCCGTCCTTACTAGTAGAAGATGACGACGACGGCGTAGCTCTTTCTAAAGAAATCCAAATCGAAAGAGACAATGTAGACTACCCTCTGGATGATAAGAAGTCTCTAAGTTATAAGATCAGTGGGCTTCGTATGTTCAACAATACCCAGAATTGCATGAAGTTATACATGATAGGTGCTTGAAATATGAGGTGCCAAGGAGGTGTCTCCGAAAGCCATAGCCCAAATTTACGGTATCCCAAAGGAGCTCTGAGTAATCGGACAAGAAAGAGAAATAGTTTTCATGCAGATTTTGTTGGTATCATTTTATTATCGAGAAAATGATGAAATTCGGCTATAATTGCAAGGATCTTGGACTGAGTTAGGCAACGACACTATTCTTATTCTTCTCAAGATCTAGACTAAACTAAAATTAGTTCGTTTTACTTCTATTAATACAAGGGCGGTAGTGACCAACTGCTTATGTTAACATCATATAATTAAAGACCACTGAAAGCTAGTCAGAGACTCTTATTATCGAACAATTATCCAAAAGTTACTATATTATTCCTTATGAGAATAATATGTTACTATCATCTTATGAACAATGTCATACGATTATCTTCAAATACGAATAACAACCTCTTATCTTTATTATAAGTGGAAGCACAAAACACACCTCATTATCACGAATAGCAACTCTGAATGAAAAGACTCTCGACTAGAGAATAAACGTGTTGATCTAGATGTTAACCGTAAGCTGGGTGTCGTCGTAATATTTGACAAGACTAATTTCTGGGAACAAATTCTTAACACTGCCGTATTTCTCCTCAACTTTTCCTTAGTCAAAGAGTAAGGGATAAGACCAAGATACACCCGAGCATAGCTTGAATGTCTAGGCATCGTTGAAGCTTCCCATAGTTAAACTATAGGTAGTATCCATAGTAAAAATCACATTCAACTCATAAACGAACAAAACTTAAACCACAACCGTCTACAATACTACAAAATGAACACGAATACGTCCACAAAGATAAATAATCCAGCTTCAAACTTTCGTATGATTAATACATCGTGGTTTACTGTTTTGTTGTCAAACAGTAAGGAATCACCATAGCTATGTTCTTCTGTAGCTAGGCTGTCTCATGGTGCACGAATCAAGACAAATAAATTAAGCCATTTCCAGCATTTTTCTCCAAGATTCTCCTAAACGTCAAAATTATTTCAGCACAACAATACTGATATAGCGAATGAAGGTTTACCCATATAAACTTAGCTCAACTTCAATCTTCAAACTATTCTTCCCCATACTTTAACATCATTTTCTAAAACGACCTGCATATGACAGTGGCGAATATCAGTATCTCCAAATCTTCAAATCTACAGAATCTCGGTTTTATCTTTATTTTACGATACACAAGTAAAATTTTATTCCAATTGCTCTTAAATGTCGGTAACACTTCGTTTTAGATCCCGTGAAGGAACATTCAGAGTGGCAGCTGATCCGGATGCTGATTTTCTTCTTGTTCTAGAACAGCTACTCTCCAAGATCTCCATAGAAGATGTACAAAGCCTCTATCTTAGTGACAAACCCAACTCGAAAGGTGACTTGGCCAATAGCCTCTGCGGGAAAACTACTACAGAGTTAGGCTTGAAGAATGGAGATATGTTGTATGCAAGCTATGAATCTGCTGCTGGATCTAACCCTAATCCTAATCCTAATCCTACCAGAGCAGCTTCAATTTCTAGTAATATTAGGTCAAACCAAAATGCTGGATCTATTTCCATTGGCCACATATCTATTCCAACAACAACATCAGGACCACGTAAAGTGACCCAATTACCTGTAGATGATGCCCTTGAAAAAGATGAAGGGTTAATAAAGAGACCTCTTACCAAATTCTGCAGACATGGAGCTAAAGGCATGTGTGAGTTCTGTTCACCTTTGCCTCCTTGGGATGCCAATTACCGCAAGGAAAATGCCATCAAACACATGTCATACCATGCGTACTTGAAGGAGCTCAACGAATTAAAAAACAGCAAGCACAACTCCTCGTCGTATATCGCTCCTTTGGAAGAGCCCAACTATTCTATCTTATTGAATTGTAATGATGGCCACCAGCCTTATCCAAAGGGCATCTGCTCTAAATGTCAACCTCCACCCATCACATTACAATTGCAGAAGTTCAGAATGGTGGACCATGTAGAATTTGCTACCTCTTCAATCATGAACAACTTTATCGATGTGTGGAGACACACAGGTGTTCAAAGGTGTGGGGTTATGTATGGCAGATACGAACCATTTGACAAGGTTCCTTTAGGAATTAAAGCTGTAGTAGAAGCCATCTATGAACCTCCACAAGCTGGTGAATTGGACGGAATCACGATGTTACCGTGGGAGAACGAGAATGAAGTAGATGCGATAGCCCTGGAATTGGGAATTTATAAAGTGGGAGTTGTCTTCACGGATTTGACCGATTCCGGCCAGAAAAACGGTACAGTGTTATGCAAAAGGCACAAGGATAGCTATTTCTTGTCGAACCTTGAGATCTTGATGGCCGCACGCAACCAGATCCAGCATGCTAACATAACCAAGTTTTCATCTAGTGGCCAATTTTCTTCGAAGTTCGTTACTTGTGTCATCAGCGGAGGCTTGAAGGGAGAAATCGAACCCCGTTCATATCAAGTTTCTACGAGCGCTGAAGCATTGGTAAGAGCAGATATCATTACTGGGTCTACGCAACCTTCTCGATTGTATGTTAATTCCAGCAACGATAAGAGATACGTTCCTGACGTAGCATACCTGGAGCTTAACGAATACGGACTTGAAGTCAAGTCTAACGCCAAACCAACTTTCCCTGTGGACTTCTTATTGGTGTCATTGACGGACTCGTTCCCTGTGAACCCGACGCCTATGTTTGATACCGAGAGCAACTTCGTCATAGAGAATAGAGACTTCATGAACGAGCTCCAGAACCTCCAGGCTGTCAGCAAATACTTGAACGCCGACACTAGTGGCAAGGGAACGAGTCTCTGCAACTTCCATTTCTTGGTGTACTTGAAACGGACTAACATTCTTGGCTCTGAGGAGTTCGAGCTCTTGTTGCGGTTTATCAGGGAAAGACAGTACGAGGATTATTTGCATTTAGTGGAGAGTCCTGGGTGGATGACATTGATCACGATCTTAGAACAGAGCACGTAGAAAAGTTATGGATAGAGAATGGATTTATTGATTGTAGCCGTAGAGAAACCGAATGTAGAAAACAGTGCTATATCTATCATATAGCCTACAAGGCATAACGACCGTGAACTACAATCAGATCGACTATTTAAAGACTAGAATACAAATCTCTATATGGTGACAATACATGAATCTACTATTTATCTACGCCATTGCCTGACAGAAAGTGGGCACATATTCTCAAGTTGGACGAAGCAATACCGAAGAATCTCTCCTTAATACAATCAGGTACTGCTTGATACACAATAATCGTTCGGCATACTCTGTGTTACTTCTGTCCCAGAGCCACTGTCCTTTAGAACATTCTCGAAATCGTGTGTCTACCACAGAAGCCCGTGGAATTCTCCTTGTGTCGCTATAAAACGTCGCTAGCTCTCAGTAAATTTCCACGACGAATTGTCCAGAATTTTTCACTTCGTGCCCTGCCCGATATCATCCCATTTCTGAAAATTTTCAGTGTTTGACTTTTCACTTTCTACCGCCACTACTATACCACTATCAATACAATGTCAGCTCCGTTCGGTGTAGATTTAGGAAACAGCAGCTCTGTCATCGCTTGCGCCAGAAACAGAGGAATTGACATTATTGTCAACGAAGTTTCTAACAGAAACACTCCCTCGCTTGTAGGATTTGGCCCTAAGAACAGATTCATCGGTGAGTCCGGTAAGAACCAACAGACTTCGAACTTGAAGAACACCGTGGACAACATCAAGCGTATCCTCGGTGCCAACTTCAATGACCCAGATTTCGAAATCGAGAAGAAGTATTTCACTTGTCCACTTGTTGAATCGAAGGATGGAGGCATCTCTGCCAAGGTCAGATTCTTGGGCGAGCAACAGGAATTCACTGCTACCCAGTTAGCAGCCATGTACATTGACAAAATCAAGGATATCACCGTCAAGGAAACCAAGGCAAACATCACTGATATTTCTTTGTCCGTTCCAGTGTGGTACACCGAGAAGCAGCGTCGTGCCGCCGCCGATGCCTGTAGAATCGCTGGCTTGAACCCTGTCAGAATTGTCAACGAAGTTACAGCTGCTGCTGTAGGCTACGGTGTCTTCAAGGCCAACGACTTGCCAGAAGATGAACCTAAGAAGGTGGCGTTTGTAGACATTGGTCACTCCTCGTACCAAGTCTCTATTGCGGCTGTCAAGAAGGGTGAATTGAAGATTCTTGCTTCTGCTTACGACAAGCACTTTGGTGGTAGAGATTTCGACTATGCCATCGCCAACCACTTTGCTGATGAATTTGTTGGCAAGTACAAGATCGACGTCAGAGAAAACCCTAAGGCTTTCTACCGTATTTTGACTGCTGCTGAGAAGTTGAAGAAGGTTCTCTCCGCTAACACCCAGGCACCATTCAATATCGAGTCTGTGATGAACGACGTTGATGTTTCCTCATCGTTGACTCGCGAAGAGTTGGAAGAATTCGTACAACCTCTTTTGGCCAGAGTTCATGTTCCTATCGAAAAGGCTCTTAAGGAAGCTGGTTTGACTACTGACGACATAGACTCCATTGAAGTCATTGGTGGCTGTACTAGAGTTCCTTCTTTGAAGAACAAGTTGAAGGAAATCTTTGGCAAGGAGTTGTCTTTCACTTTGAACCAGGATGAAGCCATTGCCAGAGGTAACGCTTTCATCTGTGCTACTCACTCTCCAACCGTCAGAGTCAGACCTTTCAAGTTCGAAGACTACAACCCATACTCAGTTTCTTACTTCTGGGCCAAAGAAGAAGAAGATGAAGACCACATGGAAGTTTTCCCAAGAGGTGGCTCGTTCCCTTCGACCAAGATCATCACCTTGTTCAGAAAGGGTGACTTCGAAGTCGAAGCCAAGTACACCAAGCCCGAGGAGTTGCCTGTTGGCACTTCTCCAGTTGTGGCCAAATGGGAAATCAAGGGTGTTGTTCCATCTGAAGGCGAAACTTCTATTGCTACCAAGATCAAGTTGAGAAACGATCCTTCTGGATTCTACACTATTGAAGCCGCCTACACCGTCGAAGAAAAGATCGTCAAGGAGTTAGTGGAGAAGGAACCAAAGGAAAGTGAAGAACAAGAAGAAGAAGATTCTGAACCAGAATACCGTGAAGTCAAGAAGTTGGTCAAGAAGGCTGACTTGGAAGTTGTGACCCACTCTGCTTCTCTTGAACCAAGTGTCAGAGAAGAGTTTATTGAAAAGGAAAACGCTTTGGTCATGGGTGACAAGTTGGTTGCTGACACTGAAGACAGAAAGAACGCTTTGGAAGAGTACATCTACGACTTGAGAGGTAAGTTGGATGACAAGTACAAGGACTTTGCTTCTGATGACGAAAAGGAACAATTGACTGCCTTGTTGATCAAGACTGAAGACTGGTTATACGACGACGGTTACGATTCGACTAAGGCCAAGTACATTGCTAAATACGAAGAATTGGCTTCCAAGGGAAACCTCATCAAGGGCCGTTACTTGCAAAAGGAAGAAGAAAAGAAGCAAGCCTACAGACAGAAGCAAGAAGCTGCTCAAGCTGCTGCTATGGCTGAGAAGTTGGCTGCTGCCAGAGACGCTTCAAAGGCTGAACAGAAGCCAGCTGCTGAAGAAGCCGATGTTGACATGGATTAGATAGGAGAGGTACTCTTAAATATATAGTTCTTAATAATTTCCGGTTACATATACATAATTGAAGGAGTATTATTGATAGAGTGCAGATACAGACGTAGGGATCGTATTCGAAGTACTGAGTGAATATAGAGTTGATAGAGAGTTCACTCCATGAGTAGCAGAGTCGTAAGCTATAGTAATTGCATTTACTATTGAGCGTAGTACACCTTGCATCAAGTTATGAAGTCAGTAGATCTTTTTGGTTTGATGAAAGGGAAAGTGAGAATGTCCAAATGAAAGTTAGCGAGAGTTGAAATAAAGTTTTTTTTCAGCTGCGAGACAACCACAATACTTAAATGTAGACTTAAAGAAACATTCATAACATATGAAGTATATGAAAAGTTGCTTCGTTTCTTCCAGCTTCTTTCTCACACCGACGATAGCACAAAGCTGCTGAATGCAAACTACTGCGGCAGGATTCGGGAAATGTCTGGTCGGAAGATACCTAGAAAAGAAATCGCCGGAGATGAGGCCCGCTACCTTTCGAGCTTCGAGTTATTTGATTGTCAAGTACTTCGGTGATTACAGTCGTGAAGAAAACTTCTGGAATATCACTTACAGACAAGTTTAACATCCTTTAGCTATTGTGACGTCTGAAAGCAATATCAGATATCCATATATTCTTTTGTCAGTTTGTAACGTATTGATCGTGGTATCATTTCTCCGTCTTAGTATACGAATCTCTTTTCTTTTCCTTTCCTTATAACGAGAATCTGCAATGGAGCCATCACCACCCATCACGGCCGTTACCGTCACTATTCGCAAGGCACTTCTCTCTATTTTATTCGAAAATGTGACACAAACGCTCCGATGCTGGTTCCATAAAAATTATTGTACTATACAGACAGAATCTGTGAGACTCTGTGCTCACTAATAACGAATAAATAATTCCATTCTTCTCTGCTTCTTCTGGATTCCTACACATCTACCGTTGCTATCATTTACTGTCTTGTTCTCGCCTGGATCTCCTAGCCTTATATCACCGGGAATATCTATACTTATTGTACCATTTAGCAGAAGAAAGCACCTGTTTTGTCACAAGTAACATCTCGTTTAATTGCCCCTAGAAGATTGATCTACTTCTAGTCTGGAATCTGGCGATCTCCAGATACAAGTATTATATTAAAACCAGGCCGTAGAATACAGACGGGAAATATATTCATCTAAAAAACGAGAGAATCGGTGTATAATCGAGCGATATATTCGTCATAAACATAACATCAACTATAGTTGCTCTCTTTGAAAATTTACATTTTCTTTTCAACCAACTGTTCATTTTCACTAGCACATATATCTTTGCACAAATACTTTAAAACGATTGGTGCAATCCGATAACTTCAGAATAACTATATCAATTATTACAATAACTTGTCATTATCAATCACATTTCCAAAATGCCAAACTCACACATGTCCAAATTGTCCATCGCCATACAGAAAGCAGATTCCGTCAGCAACACCCCTGCCAGCTCTGCTCTCAATACGCCTGTGCTGGGTCAGCGGCATGGATCTATATCCTCGACTCATAGCCACAGCAGTAGCAATAACGAGAATTTGCGAGTCGCATACCAGCCTCCTACAGTTCAACATGGAACATCTACAGTAAGCACAACAGCTTCTTCAGCTAAAGCTTTCAGGCCTGAGCTTTCGCCTCTTTCGACATCTTTTGATGTTTCAATAAAAGAAGTGAAGGAAGAAGAAGTAAACACAGCAGAAGAGGAAGATGACGAGGAGGACGAAGAAGAAAACGATGTAAACCCAGCAGAAGAAGAAGACCTCAAGGATTACGTTCCGGGAGGGTACCATACCTGTTTTATAGGCGAGAACTACAAAAATGGCAAGTACACTTTAGTGAGAAAGCTTGGATGGGGTCATTTCTCGACCGTATGGCTTGCTAGAGATAACGACAAGCATTCGCATGTAGCTATGAAAATTGTCAGAAGTGCCAAACACTACACAGAAACCGCCGTGGATGAGATCAAATTGTTGGACAAAGTTACAACTTCAGATATGCATCATCCTGGCCACGAGCACGTAATTCAGCTTCTCGATACCTTCACTCACAGGGGTCCCAATGGAGTCCATGTAGTTATGGTGTTTGAAGTATTGGGAGAGAACCTCTTGGGTCTCATCAGACGGTACAAACATCGCGGTATTCCCATTGTATTTGTCAAGCAGATAGCCAAACAGCTTCTTTCAGCATTAGATTTCTTGCACAGAAAGTGTGGGGTTATCCATACCGACCTCAAGCCTGAAAATATTTTGATTGAGATTGGTGATGTAGAGCAGATCGTAAAGATCGTCGAGGAAGAAGAATTTCAGAAGAAATTACAGAAAAGACTCTTTAAACAGGCAAAGAAGTCGTCGGGAAACCCTACACCGACCACATCTTTGCAAAGTACTCCGCAATCGCTGAAAGTGGGCGATATACTTTCACCAATAGTATCATCAAAATCCATTAACCATTCTCCTTCTTTGGGTAGAAATGGCCGTAGATCCAGAAGACAAACGTTGATTACTGGCTCACAGCCTTTGCCCTCACCATTGCGCACTTTCAATAAGTCTTTTACCAATGTCTATGGTTTGGCCAATTCCACAGCCAACACTCCTGTCAAGACTGGGTTTGGAGGTGAATCAGTGTTAGAATCATCAATTTCTACAGCTGTACCCGTCACTGGAATAGACAGCAGCAACATGGATATCACATTGAATAGCTCGTTGTCATCGATGTCAATATCGCAAGCGGCCAATGTAGATCCTGTAGAAATCCCATCAGCTTCTGTAGAAGAACAAGGTATAGTCGACAGTGGTGCTGCTAGCAACGATATCATCAACGAAGACGAGCTCATCTCAGTCAAGATTGCCGATTTGGGAAATGCATGCTGGACAAACCATCACTTTACTGATGAGATACAGACTAGACAATATAGATCTCCGGAAGTATTGCTAGGTTACCACTGGGGCTCTTCAAGTGATTTGTGGTCATTTGGATGCCTAGTTTTTGAGTTATTGACGGGTGATTACTTGTTTGATCCCAGAGATGGAAAGACCTACACCAAAGATGATGACCACATAGCCCAAATCATGGAGTTGATCGGACCGTTCCCCAGGGCCATGTTGAAAGAAGGATACTACACACGGGACTTTTTCAATTCCAGAGGTGAGCTCCATAGAATTGTCAAGCTCAAACCGTGGGGATTGAAAGAGGTATTAATGGAGAAGTACAAGTTCCCGATGCAAGACGCCATGGATGTAGCCGATTTTTTGTTACCTATGCTTACAATCCAGCCGGAGTTACGAGCAGATGCTGGTGGCATGGTGAATCATCCATGGTTGAGCGATGCTCTTGGACTTGAAAATGTCGTTCTTGAAAGACCTGTAGGAGGATCGGGTGAGGACATACCCGGTTGGTCAAAAGAATTAGTCAACCAGTCACAGGGATCAGGTAAGGGTTTTTATCATCAGCATTAGAAAAAAGGCTTCATTATTCCACTTAAAAAAAGAACCACCACTACAGATTATTGTCCTTCGTTACTTTTCTTTGTATTATCAAATTTACCCATCATTTTAATTATCATCATAATATTATTTGCATTGTTACTATTTTTGCATGGACTTCTACTTCTTATGGATGACAGAAGTTCACTTGGTGGAATGGTTCTATTTGTCTTGTGGTAGTCAAAGTCTATTCTTTATAGAAAATAAATTAGACGTCGTCAGTTGGAAAACTAATAGGATGTATGCAAACAAAACAAAAAGTAGAAAAGGATTAGTTCAGAAGAATAAACATTTCGGGTAACAGAAAGTGTTACAACGAAACAACAAGTGGCATTGACCGAAGCTTTACCATTTGACTTCATTCTCTGCTTTTGCTTTAATCAACATCTTGTGGTTAAATTGGCTTCTTTTACAATTTGCGTGGTTTAGTGCAAGTATGTACGTAGAATCCTGCGTCAACTTTAAATAAAAAGGGGGCTTTTTTTTCAACTTCTCAAAAATAATTATGTTCTTATTCAGAAGATGTCAGATTTTTACAATGGGTTTCATCGTTGGCCAGATCACTGTATCGAGTTCATCATCAATACTTTGCCACTTTCTGCTTTTCAGATCTTTATTTCCAACGGTAGGTCTCCTTTCCAGGATCAATTTAACAGAGCCTTGGACAGAAATGTTGTTGTGGCTAACTTCAGTGGGAAGAGCCCAGAATCGATCTAGGCGTCCCTAAGGAGACGGAGCTATTCAATTCTTTAGATGTAATTACCGCTCCCTTCAACTATGAGACATTGGGTCACCACTTGGAAAAATACCCGTATATATCTTAAATGCGACGTTTAATCTTCACTTTTCTACCATTTGTATTGATTGGTTGCAAAAATTGACTAATAGTATCAACGAAGTACGTCAAAGATATGTTATTTCCCAACAACTTGCAATCACTAGAGTTGCACAACCAATGGTGGATTTGATGTAAGAATCCTTCAACGAGACCTTGTACATCTTTCTATGCGTCTTTCAAGACCCAAAGAATTACTGTCATAAAGGGAGTGAAGTCTAAGACAAATAAGATTTCTAAGTCTGATAAGTGCGTCCACATTGGAGAAGAATATGATGGTCTTGTTAAATTGGAGTTACCTACGCTTTTGACGACATTGGAGCTTCAGATAGATTATTTTGCAAAATTAGTTACAGAAATATCCCATTTAAAATCATTGAACAAGTTTGATTCGTATTTCTCAAGAACTCCGTTGACAAGAAGAAGAATTGACGTCAGAAGCATGTAGCTTTGGAATATTGATGCAAATAATGCTTTCATGGACCTTGACAGTGTCTGGATTGGTTTGGCGAACAACCCGTTGAGAAATGTTGATACCAATTGCTTTCCACTTCCATGAAGTCATCAAATTTAACCACTCGACTATAACAAGCTTGACGGTGGCTATGAAAGGTTTATTAACTTAGAGCAGACTGATTTACGCAACTACTGAGGAGAATTTTCCGGAACAGTAAACATTCTGGCCACATTTGGACCAAAAGCATTAATAACTCCAAATATTTACAAGAAACGAGGAATGCAATTGATAATGGATAGTTTTCGCAGTCTACTACAACTTGTGTTTCCTGCCAGTCAGTCAGACTTCAATTATTCTTAAAAATACTGCAATCACCAAAAGTTAATATAAAATACCATGGTACATTTCATAGAATGTATCAAATTGACACTTATGGGAATATTTAAAGAGTAGATTGAAGTAGATTATTATAAGAATAAGCTATCATATTTATGCACGAAAAAGGCACAAAACTATTCTATCACGATCTGTTAACCATGTTGGTTTCTTTCTTGCTTTATATATAACAAGTAATGATAAAGTAGGGTTACGAATGAGTACACACGTTGTAATGCAATATGAAATGGAATTATTTTCATAGGAATTGTCACTGTTTCCCGTAAATATCATTCAAGCCATTATCGAAATACTTCCCTTCAAATTGGTACTTTGTCTAACTTCTAACAGCAGTTCTCTATTTAACAAGCAATTACTTAATCACTTTTCCAGTGCTGTTGAGGTTGGCTCTCTAACCTTAAACAACTGTACATTGAAAGTAGAATGGGACTCACCTATACTCTGGGATTGGCCCTACTATACTATAAAAATCGAAATAAGGTATACAGACTTTAGTCAAGATACTAGACCTTTTATTCGAAGAGAACTCACATATTCATGTCGATAACCTTAAAGTGCATGAGAAACCAAATCAACACTGTTTGAATCAAGTTCGCATGACTAGGAAGATGAAGAGGGTACTTCTTCGATGCGAGATTGACTTCTCAAATGATCAAGTCTAAGAAGAACTCATATTTCCGGAAGGTTTCCATGGCTCTTATTCTGAATACTTTCCTGAAATGAGGATATCATTTCCAGAAATTTTCAGAGACTTGGATTAGAAGTTTAACACTTTGTAAATATTTTGGATGAGTTGCCATCAGGTTGACACATATCCAATTGGACTCGGTTAAAGAATAAATTTGCCATAAATATACTTTGTCTGTTTCCTAAAATTTTGAAGCATTTAAATCTTAGCAATTCTATTGATTTCGGAAATGAAGTAGAACTTAAACTATACTTGGCTCTTTCTTTAGAGAGTTTCCATGTTTCGTCGCAAATTAATCATTCAGTATGTCCAGATATATCGCCCATGAGGAATTTGAAAAAAATGATGATTAGCCTCTATGTAGATTCTCTTCCTATGTAAAAGGTTCCATATCGTGATAGAAGAATTGTCCTCACAATCGACCAGTTTCCAATTTGGAGCAGAAGAGATTCTGGGTCTAGAGAGATTAAAAACGTTTAGTCAGTTGGTATTGTATCCTCTGCATTGGATTCCCAATAGATAACTCTTACTTCCAGATCTGTTCAGAGCATACCAACTGAATGTGGTGGCCACTCTTTTAAGAGTGTGATTGAAAATCCAAATGATCTAAAGACGATATTCTTATCCCGATGTGGATCTATTGGACCCCCTGTACGACTTGATAATCTGATGCTTTTATCAGATAATTGCATACTGTGCTCATCCTTGGATACACCCTATGGAAAACAATTGGTGTAACTTTGAAATCTTACAGTCCTTAAAAGAATTATTTTTTGTTAATAGTTGGAATTCATTCCAAAGCTATCCCCCTTTCTTCATTTCCTTGACCTACGAAGCAATTAACTTGAAGAGATCATCACCCCATTTCTGGAAAATCTAGTGGTGATAATGTTTTCGAAGAACAAACTAACTCAGTTTGGTGGGTCAAGTTGCAACCACTTGAAGAAGTTGGATCTTTCCGACAACTTTATTAGTGAGCTATTGTACAATAAGTTGAAGCTTCCTCCCGGAATACGTGAGTTAATGCCCAAGGGTAGTTCAATCACCTGTTGGGCACTTGGGTTCTTAATCTCAGATAAATTGCAGCTTGATATAAAAGATCAACTACAGCTTGAAGAACTCGACTTCATTATAATGTAGAAGAATTGTTTCAGAAAAAAATGGCTTGCAGGAAAGAATCGCTTCGATATTTGTAACATTCAACTTATATTAAAATCGAAATTAGTGTGGTTGACCACAAATTGTCAAATTCGGGTGCAATGAGATCCAGAAATCATTCGTGCATATAGGTGCATAATTTAAATTTTCAGTTTCTGTATATGAACAGATTCAACGCTAAAATAGGAAACCTCTATCGGAGCCGTATGAAGAGTAATAGATTAAAAGGAGCATACAATTTCATTAGATAGCAGAATTTTCGGAGACAACTGCGGGAAAGCGTTCTTTGCTGAATATATTTATAGAGGACCTGTTTCTTTGATTCAGGATATACAAAGTAGCTAATTATTCTTTGCACATAAAATAATATGACAAAGTCTAAGTCTCCACAGTTGCAGGAGGAGATCGTTGAAATCCCGGAAGCGGACCCTAACTTTTTTGGAAATGATGCCACTGCCATCTTGGAACATGCTGCTGAAGAGGCATACGGAGCTTTGGTGGAAGATACGGATGACGAAGACTTGGACGAAGATTCGCTCTGGCTACGTGAACAGCGTGAATCCAACAAATCTTTGCATTGGTTGTTGAGACCTTCGGTGCTTACGATTTGTTTTGTTGCACTTGTATATTTTACAGGTCTGTCGATAGCAGAGCCTGGTAAACAGTTGGCGATCTACCAGTTGGCCTGTAATACTGTTGAGACTGAGGGGCTGTGCGATCCCGTGTCCACTCAGATTCTTGTTTCTACACTTTTTCAATACCAGATGATAGTAGGAACATCGTTTGCCTTGTTGGCACTGACCAAGGTGGGTGTGTTGTCGGATATCTATGGCAGAAAGCCGCTTATAGTAGGGTACATTGTTGCTAATACCTTGCAACGTTATTTTCAGTACTTTCTCTTCAACCATAACAAGAACTTGCCGTTCGTGATGTTGGTGGTTGGTGAAGGGTTGGTTAATATCTGCGGTGGTTTGACGGCTTTTGGTGCGTTGATGCAGGCATACATCACTGATGTTGTTGAACCTCACCAGAGAATTTACCTGATTGGTTTGGCCATGGCTGCAATGCAGATTGGGGTGGCCATTGGTCCCATCATATGTAATCTCATAGTATCGCAGATTAAAGATGAGGTGGCTGCACCGGTCAAAGGTCCTGTATTTCATGCCATGGCCATTGGTACAAAGGCAGATTTGAGAAGAAAGGATATCGTACCTTTGCAGGTTGAGCTATTCGTGTCCACTATCTTGGCTGTGTACTTGGTATTCTTTTTCCCCGAATCCAGAAGCGAAAAAGCCAAGACCAAGTCTAGAAGTAACTCTATAGCTTCTGGCAATTCTTCAGGTTCAGGAAGATTAGATGCTGTTGCACAATTGCAGACTTTGGAACAGCCCACTTTATTGAGAAAAGTTGGTCACATGTTGAACTTGTTTCGTCCCTTGATCTTGTTGACGTATCCTGCCAGTGTGGTGAGTTCCAATAACAAGTCTAGGCATACAAGATACAGAATTGCCATCATTGCAATAGTGTTGGTTGGCTGTGTTGTTAACGCATTGGTTTCAGGCATTGCCAACATCCTTATCCAGTATGGAATTCTCAAGTTCAGCTGGGATACGCAAGACGTGGGCTATATGTTATCTGTTTTCTCAAGTTCGATGACTTTTATGTATATTGTTGGCTCTCCAATTCTCATACACACTATTTTGCGCAAATGGTGTGGCTTAAAAGTCATGAAACGCCAGCTTGATATGGTAGATTTTGCTGTGATTTTATTTGCCCGTATAGCGGACGTCTTTGCCTTTGTCTTCATGGCCATGGCTAAGAACACAGGCCAGATGCTTGCATCTTTGTCGCTTATTTCTCTTGGAGCGCCTGCTGGGCCTACCATTTCATCTGCTCTTCTTAAGTTCTTCCCTGCTTCCAAAGCCGGTGAATTCTTTGCTGCCATGTCGTTGTTACAGAACATATTTACTCTCATTTTGCCCTTGGCTACCTTATCATTGTTCAAATATGGATTAAAACATGGAATTCCTGAGTTGGGATTCCACTTGGTTGCTGTCGCTTGTCTTGTCAACGCCATTGTGATTATTTTTGTCAAGAAAGTATTGCGTTTGAACAGACACACTACTGACGATCAGTTGGTTAGAAGCAGCTCCATGATCTCGTTGCCCAGTTCCCACTTGGATACATAATTAGATCTAGAACCGTATACCAATGTGTAATGATTAATGCCTTATACTATTATAATATTAATATTCAAATTACCATACTATTTCAAGGAGTTATATGCCATCGAAAGAAGTGAGCCACCTTCTTTGTTGACATTTCGCGCAGTTGCAATTCGTCTTTCGCCAAAAGTTGCTTATATAGAAAAATACAAAATATCTTTTTTTCGCAGCTATCCGGATATTTGGTTCGAAAGAACGAATAATTTTACAAGTTATGCACTTTATTTGATATGCATAATTCAAGTGCACATCTTTGCAATATATGCTCTTGAACTAAATTGATTCATGTGAAATGCATAACGTGAAATGGTTCATTTCATATTAGGGTGTTTTGATCTCAGGGCAGCCGAAACTAGTGTGATTTAGTTTTATCTAACTGCTAGGAGGACGGAAATAGCAGAGATGACGAAAGTTGAAGCAACTTTAGGTTTTGTGAAATTGTTCTATTGAAAATAGGCTGCGAACTTTCCGTAAAAGGGAGAAATACATCCTACAACTGGACAGAAAGGCCCCAAATAATAAAGATTAAAGTGAAAAGAAATGTAACCTGTAAGGTTGTTAAATAATAGTCCAGAATAGGCGGTCTACCAATACAATATGACTAATTGCTCATTACAAATTGTGAGTTACTACGTACGGTGGAGGATTGTAAAAAAGCGCTCAGTCAGTTGAAGGAGGGTTAACAAATCTCAGTTAGCTTCAGCAAACTTGAAAGTACAAGCAAAGAAACAGTACAGGTTAGATTGATGTCAGCGCAGACCACTGCCAATTTAGATATTAAAATTGCATATCCATTACATTATCGAAACATAGCAGCCTGCCGATATTGTGGAGGGACGGAGCGATTTCCCTTCTCTATTATAAATCCATATTCTACAGTTCTCCCGGCAAAATTTCGCGGCCCGCAGTACACTCCCCAATTCTATCGTTATTCTCGCTAATTTAGGTATTCTCCCGGTACACTAATGTCGCTACTGTCGCTAGAATCTCACACTCGCCATTGCGTTGTCGATGTTCTGTTTGTTCGCACTGCCTCCCTATTTCTCCCTATCCGCTCTACACTCCTTTTAAAGAAACGTCCCGAAAATTTCGGAATATTCTCACTGCCTGCCTACTGCCACCTCTCACTTATATTGGTGACTTTCAAAACCTGTTTCTCGCTATTTCTCGCTATTTCTCGCTATTTCTCACTTTTTCTCTCCCACTATTCCCCTTTCGACCATCCTCTCCCTACACTCCCTCTTTCCGCCCTCCTCCAGGCAATATCAACTACAACTACAATTACTATTCTCCAAAGATCTTCTTTCTCTCCACCGCCACACCACAATTCAATTCATCATGTTACAAATCGAGCAGAACAATTTGTTGATCCAGAAAACGCTCAGCGAACGAGTTCTCGATTCCTCTGAAGGTTTCAAACTGTTAGACAGAATCATCACTGACTTTGATTTCACCACCTATCATATTCTGACTCTTCCAGACCACAAGCAATTGGTGCTTGTTTCGATCTACTTGAAGTGCTGGGACGATTTGACCAAATATGGCGTTGTAGAATACTTAAACGGGAAATATGCCGAATATGCTGGCCC
Organism: Scheffersomyces segobiensis; assembly: GCA_030564745.1. NCBI lineage: Eukaryota > Fungi > Ascomycota > Pichiomycetes > Serinales > Debaryomycetaceae > Scheffersomyces > Scheffersomyces segobiensis. The sequence goes on along the minus strand of JAKTZB010000014.1, from coordinate 312,849 downwards.
TCTTGCTGTTTTGCAAGGTAACGACGTTGAAGCTGGTTACAACTACTCTTTAGTATTAGATCTTGCTGAATTGGCCGGTAAAGATGACGAATTCAAACAGAAAGTCATCGACGAATTGTCATTTTTAAAGAGACATGCAATGGCAGCACCTTTCGAGCAAGCATTTGCTCGTTACGACGAATTGACTAAGACATACGCAAATGCTAATACCTACGCCGAAGAAATCCAGGCAGAATTGCAAAACGAGAAGGTTCTTGTTATCAAGTACAGAGGCTCAGATGAGTGTATCTACATCAAGCCATCGTTTGACCGTGTCACGGTGATATTTCTGACGGTCTTTCAGGACGAAACAGACAAGATCTTTGGTAGAGTGTTCCTTCAGGAATTTGTTGATGCCAGAAAGAGATCAGTTCAGACCGCTCCACAAGTTTTGTATTCACACAAGGATGCTCCGTTGGATATCCAGAATGTCGTAGAGGGCCTGAAAGACGATGAAAACAAGGGCTACATCACGTTTGTATTATTCCCTAGACATCTTGTCAAGGGAGACAGAAGGGACAACTGTATTTCCCATATTCAATTCTTCAGAAACTACTTCCACTACCATATTAAATGCTCCAAGGCATACATGCACTCGAGAATGAGATTCAGAGTCAAGGAGTTCTTGAAGATCTTGAATAGAGCCAAGCCTGAGAACGTAGATGATGATGGTAAGGCTATTGAGAACAGAAAGACTGCCAGTGGTAGAAGATTCGATATTGCTTCAAGATAAATCGTTAGATAAGAAGATTTAGTTTTATTGCACACGATTACACAATTAACATTAGATAGTATATTCATGAATTCGTCTATGTACAAAGGAGTATGAATCTTAATTCTATGAAGTTTAGAAATATTAGTATATGCGCATAGCTTATGCTTATATAGCATTGCTTATAGGCATTGATATCTCTTAAAGCATTAGTAGCTTCATGTAGCTTGATGCTCTCTTTAAAATAATTTACAGTATTTCTACTGCTTTGGCTTCTTCACACCGTATTTTGATCTAGAAGTGGCTCTATTGGCTACACCAGCCAAATCATACGCTCCTCTCACCAAATGGTACTTGACACCAGGAATATCCTGTACTCTTCCACCACGAACCAAAACAATATGATGCTCTTGCAAGTTGTGACCCTCACCTGGAATCAATGCTGAAATCACATTCCCATTAGTCAATCTCACTCTACAACACTTTCTTAAAGCCGAATTAGGCTTCTTAGGCTTGAGAATCATGACACGCAAAACGACACCTTTTCTAAACGGAGCGGTCTCCAAATCAGGAGCCTTACTCACATAAGGTTTGTTAGGAAAACCTTGTTTTCCATACTTGACTTGGTTGAGTGTGGCGTATCTTTTTTGATGGCTGAATACATTGGCAAAATTAGAAGCTATAGGAATATTGGAACGAATGGAAGCCATGTAGTTTGTCACGGGCAGCACATTCCTGGCCACGGGCTTCAACATGGACAACAGCCTCATGGGGCCGAACAAGGATTTGAGCATTCTGAAGCGATATCAAGAGGCAAATGCACTGAGGATCAAAGCATTCATGGTCTATTAACATTCCCAGACTGAACGACCTGAAAAATTTCAGGGTAACAAATATGTCGCATGTCGCACATTGAAATTTCAATCCATTTGAAAACCGCGAGAAATGTCGCGTTCCCATCCACTCAGATTTCAACCATTTTCAATTATTAAAAATCAACTAAATCTCTACTGCTACTGATTCTCTTTCTATCGAAAAATACTTCCTGTCGTTTCTACATTACCGTCATGTTCAGAACATCCTTATTAAGAACCTTGAAAGCTCCCTTACTTTCTGCCACTTCCACGAGAAAGCCACTTGTGCAAAATGTCGTAGCTATTAGCCAACCTCTTTTTGTGAGAAATTATTCTGGCTTCCCACCTTTATCCAGAGAATTGGCGAAGGAAAGAATATTGGAATTGTTGGAAGGCTATGATAAGGTTGATGCCTCCAAGGAGATCACCGAAGAATCGTCTTATGTGCAAGATTTGGGTTTGGACTCCCTTGATGTTGTCGAAGTAGTCATGGAACTCGAACATGAATTCAACATCCAAATCCCAGACAACGAGGCGGACAGCTTGAAAACAGTTGGTCAAACTATCGACTATGTTCTCTCACAAGAAGACTCTGTTTAGTCGAGAAACGGGTACATATTTGACCATTTTCACTGCATATTTCATAACCTTAGAACAGGTATGTCTGAAATGGTAAAATAGATATAAAAACGACAAAAATCATTAACAAGATCCGCAAACCGGCAATGAATTTAAGTGTTTGAACACATTATATCTGTCTTATCTATATCATTGCTGTTTCCTACTGCTGTTGTTCATCTTCACACACCAATACATGAAAGCTATTTAACTGTAAAGCAACAAACTTGTATACCAATATCAGTTAACTAATGACGTACTACAGTATTATCAATATACACGTCGTTAGTCAACTTTTTGTAGACTTCCGCTACTTCGTAAGGCTATAATAGATCATTGGCGATGTTAACTATTTCTGTGAAAGTCACGTGGTTTTGTCTAGATTCACCAATGTCAGAAGAAGACTATTTCATTTCTGCCATCTGAAGCTAACCTTTTCCAGAAAAATAAGAACATCCATATGTCAATATTCGGATTTCAAATGTAACCATCAGTCTGCAATTTTTCTCTTACTGTCGTTCCATCTCCAACAAGTATATCTCTCCAGATCTATTAACTATACAAATCACGTGACCAAACTTGAGCCAATGAGCGTTCCGAAAATGCGCTTTGCATTATAGTATTGAGAATTGAGAAATATAACCTTGGGCCGTTCTACTGTTTCACTTTTCTCCATAAACGTATACAAGATGGTTTCTGTAAGTAAAGACGATATAAAATACGGATAATGAAGTACCTGGTAGAGGACGATAAATTTTCAGCTTTTCAAAATGAACAATATATGTATTTGTCAATTATTATACTAACTTTTTCAGTACATCAGAGGTCCAGTCTATAAGTCTATTAAGTCGATTGCCGGCTTCAATGCTCAAAATGTGGGTGCTTACGTTCCAGACTTAATTCTCTGGGGTGGTGCTGCCGGCGCGGGTGTCGCTGTCTTCACTGAAGGCTGGCCATTGTTCCAAAAGGTTTTCTACCAAAAGATTCCAGTCTTTGGAAACCACTGGATCTACAACCCAGACCCAGAAGATATCCCATTGTAGATGAGTCATAAAACTCAACAAGATTCATAAGTTTCAGTAAGTAGTATTGCTTAGCTGTACAATTTTGTCATTATGTGTCGTCATGGTCATTTATTAATAAACATAACATTAGAGTTGAAGATGTAATGATTTGTCAAAACAAGTTGTAGAATATTGCTAATGAAGTTTTTATGATTTGGGCCGTAGACAGTAAGTTGTTCTTTGCATCTTGAATTCTTTGAAGTAGCTCTTCATATAGTTCTTGAATGTTCATATTATAATAATATCTTCATTATATTCATCTATATCATGGTATGTATGCTAACGTTTCCCTATCGACTCTGCGTATATACTCGTTGTCCACCAAATCATCTATATTCTTCTTCAAGTCAGACAAAGTCACCGGTCCTCTCTTTTCCACTCTCTCTATTGCTTTGTTCAACAACTCTGTGACACTCAACTGCTTGAACTCCTTCATCACCTTTACAATGACACCTTTGAGCTCGTCTGATCTGTTACGCAGAATAATGCGATTAGTAACCAGCTCTGACAAGGAAGCCGAAATCTTCATCGAATCCTTATCCTTTGAAAGTGGAATCTTGATTCGGGAAGACTTGTCTGTGAATTTGGAATTGAACAGGTAGTTATTCCCATCTCGCGAAAGAACCGCATACTTTTCTGACGAAACAGATGCTAAGACTCGTTTAAGGAGTTTGGGTTCCATTCTAGTCAATTGCTGAAGGCCATCAAAAGAATGGATGTCAATGTTATTAAACACCAATATAACTACTGCCTGAAGTAGATTCACTACTAACTCCTTTGTTCCACTTTCAAATTCAGCATTAATTGAAAGCTGGTGCAATGTAAAGTTTGACCAGTCCAATTTCTGGCTCTTGAATCTCTCACCTGACGTGGTGTATTTAGCAGTGAATTGATCTAGCAAAAGCTGAAGTTCGGAAGGAAGCATTATATCTGTATCCATCTTCGGAATATCGGGCCAGAACTTCTTTTCCAACACCAAAGGATTGAACTCAATAGCTGTACTCTCAACCAACAGAGAATAAACATCCTTGGATTGACTCAAGTCTTTGAACATGACTTGTAGCCCCACACTTTCATCACTCTCGCCAATGACTTCGAGGAGAGAGTCTGCTAATTCTTTTTCATGACTGAAGTTAGTGTTCCTATTGATCAAGAGTCTTTTGGATAAGTCCTTCTGATAGATTTCCGTAAAGTCTCTCTTATTCTCGATGGCTTTGAAGATGATAAGAACATTTTTCTTGAACTCTTCAAACGACTCAGGCAAGCTCAGCTTCTTAGATGGTCCTTTGAAGTATGAATCACAATATTTACATAGCTGATAGACAATAAATGAACTGTTGGATCTATCATTCAATCCTTTCTTGAAGTAGTTTCTAAGTTCAAACTCAAATTTTTCATCCAAGAAATTGTTAGCAAGAGTGTCATACTTCTCAAAAATATCAACTAGCGAAGAAAGGACATTGGTCGCATATCCAGCTGACTTGGACGTTTCTATCACGTCCATCACCTTTTTCTCTACATAGGCTCCCCACTGGGTCCTGAAAATCGGCATTGACTCTAAGGCAAAGTCATCTAACGACTGCTCACAGAACTTATATAACTTTTGGAGCTGTCTGGGGCCATTTACGCTCTCTAACAAACTAGGCAATACCTCGACAAATATCTCTGAATGGTCGTAAAAAATTAACACGAACTTCAACGATCTATATAGAGTGTCAACAAACTCTTGTGATTGGCCACATTCTCGAAAGAAATCTACTTCGCCTTTGAGAATTGAACAGACTCTGTCCAAATACTCGGGATCGTTGTGCCATTTCCTACTGATGCTACGGTAGTGTTCAGCAACATCGTCTGAGAGATTTTTGTGGAGCAGATAATCGTTCTTAAAGTTCAACCTCAACAATGTACGCGTGAAAGCTTCCAGAGACTCAGAATAAATGTGAACTTCGGATTCAGAAACAGGTCCTAAATTAGATACTGAATCAGATTGAGTATAGTTAAGTTTTGGATTAAATAATTCACGATCGTATCTTAATTGACGAAGATACCTTTTTATCACCAACTCGGATATCTCATTTCTGCCGTTTCCTTTCATGGTGGCAAGTATATCCTCTACATATGCACCTAATCCATACTCCAAGATTGTCTTCTTAGTGGCGTGTGGAAGTAAATATACTCGATCTAAATAACCAAATAGTTTGCTCAATCGACTAAGCTTATCTTTCCAATCTTGGATTACGGTCAAAAACTCATTTGTCCATTTGTAAGGTTCGTTGTTGTGACTATTATCTCTGAAATTTCGATTGCTTCCGGAAGCTGATTCTTCTGGGAGTTGGTCTACATCTGTACTTGTATCTGGCATTTGGTGTCTTGTTTCATCACCATGCACTAAATCCACAGTCTTCTGTTTGACAATTTCGTACGCTTCGTCCAATTTATCAAATAGAAGTAATGCTAGTTTTGACTTTTCAGCATGTTTGTATCTACAGATAGACTCAATGTCTTTGTAGTAGGTATAGTAGCTTTTTTTCAACGGTTCTCCTGCTAAAACAAGATCAATTGCTTCTTCGGCCGCTGTTTTGGCAACCTGCAACAGCTCGAGCACTTGTGGTCTGGTGGGTGGCTCGTAGTTTGGCTTTATCCGTTTATGTGTATTATTAGTATTTGTGTCCAGACTATCTGAAGAACGCTGGAATTGTGGGGTCAAATGAGAAGGACCCGCATCCCGGTTTGACAAAGAAGAAGATGACATCTCCACCTTTCCGAAGTCCAACATAGCGGCCAAATCAGAACTCATAGCGAGATATCTGGTGTTATTACAAGATTATGGTAAGATAGAAATCAATCTTGCGATTGTAGATCAATGTCGCAGATTTATCTATGAAGATGTCTCGAAGGCGATGGAGCGTTTTGATAAGCGCGACATTCTCGTGTATAACGGGTGCAGTAGCGACTCTCAGAATATACAATGATAAATTTATTTAACAGTAGAATGTATTCTGAATCCAAACAATTCTTAATATAGATCAATATCAAGTTCTGTTTATATAGTCTAGAAGGATAAACCGCTAAAGCACTTTTTTCTAGAAGTTTTCATACTGGGAGTCTACTTTAATAGTGTAGTTTGCAATTCATGAGAATACTACTACAGTTATCATAACTATAAGGGTTCTGGATAAAACTTACTTAACATTTCATGTATGCTTTCAATTATAAGTTAAATCTCGTATACTTATATCCAGTAAATCATTCAATTAACATCAAAATTCATAATCGTACTATTATTCATTCATCATCCATAATGTCCGGAAACATATCGGGAAATTCTGATTTCAGAAGCATAAATAAGCATAATAGACATTCGTCTCATAATCTGAATCTGACACATAATTCTCTGAATATGGATTCAAAGAAAATAGACACCAAACAACTCACAAACATATATAAGAAAAATGGGTCGTTTGACAAACAACGACGTGAACTTCTTCAAAACTTCAAGCTTTCAGAAACGTACGCCAATCTCCTTCTCAAACTTAAGGTGATGATAGAGAATAAAATCAAGCAGGATCCTTCTATTCTCATGAAGAACAAAGGAAAAATGGGTGCTCTTATTCAAGGAGAAATCATCAATGATCATTTGGCTAGTAAGTCCAGTTCCACCTCTAGCGGTGGATCCAATTCCAACGTTGAACGTACAATTCCAGCTGGAAGCGGACTTCTAGGAATAGTAGATAAGGATATCCAGGATAAAATCATCGATTCTCCTGGTTTCCATAAGTTGGTTAGAGACGAGTTAAAGGACATCAGGCGTATTCTCTTAGGCGTAAGTGATGAGGATTACCAGAAAGAACTTCAGAAGGAAGCAGACGAAGAACGCGAAAAACAGGAAAGACTCAAGGCCGAAGAAACAGCCCACACCGTTTCGTCTATTTCGTCTGCAACAGAAAAGGATTATAAGAATAACTTCAGAGTAAAGAGCTTGACAAATACTCATAGAATTGCCAAACCACCTAGGTTCAATTTTGGAGGAAGAAACGGCCGTGATCTGAATGAAAACGGAGAAGCTAATGACGAAGAAAGCAAACTGGTTCCATTCATGATGTATTAGTATTGGGATTTGAAAAGAATCTGACGAGCTCTAGTTCATACTGTGCTAACAACTATTATAAACGTCTTCGGCACTGGTGTTTAAAAAGATATTATGCCATGTCTTGGTTTCTAAAAAGTAAATTAATGAGAAGTCTTAGTTCATAGAAGATAAAACAGTAAACCAGTTAGAGTGCAATAGCAACTTTCATTTTATCATCCTTCCTCACTACTTGTTATATAGAGTCTCGGGTGTATTAGTCTAAAAAATACAAGAAATCAGGCATTAAGCGTACAATTACAACTGAACAGTACAAACTATTCATCAGGATCAAAGATCTCGTTGGCAATAAGCATCAACTCCTCCACAACTTTACTCTTGTAGCTCAAATCTTGTGGGTTCATGCTGTTGTCGTTCAAGATTACGGGTCCCCAGATGATGGCCAAACTCTTAGCAGTCATTCTGTTACTGCCCTGGTGCTCGGCCACGCGGTTTAAATGAAAGATGAGTGCTCTCAATGTGAAGTACGCTCCATCAGGCAAGTTAAACACTAAATGGTGCAACTTCTTAGCGACAAAGGTTTCGTCAAGTGATTTAACAGTTTCAATGAACGATTGGTGGTACTCGTTTGTAAGCAAAGGCTCAGGCAAACTGGCAAAATACAACTTTACCAACGAAGCTACACAGACAATATCAGCATCATGAACGTTGGTTGCATCGATGTTGCTTCCTATCAACAAGTAGTTGGTGAAATTCTGATCGATAGAATCCTTCAACTGCTGGACCGCAGCTTTGTTTCCACTTGTTCTGTAGACACCTTCTAGGTCTAGGCCGTGTCTTTCTATCGTTTCAAAACACTTCTTGACGACATAGGGTACGTTATCCTGACCAGCATACTGGATAACATCTTCGATTGATACACCAAATGTAGGTTGAGTCATCTGTGTCTTTAGGACCTTTGGTCCCTTGAGTTCAGGAGTGTTGGACTGAGATGCTGGATCTAACGAACTGTAGAAACTAGCCGAATTGGCTTCAGTACTGGAGTTGCCTAATGAACTGACATTGTTAATATTGTTGTTCCCGTTAGAGCTCGTAACATTGCTTCCATTATTGATGTTTATATCCATAGGGAGAGGGGGAAGATTGGTAGACGTTGGAGTCGCAGCGTGAGGTGTGCCGCTATGGCTCTTGGAGTTGAAAGCAGCTGCAACATTCGTGTGGTTATTCTTCGGAGCACTCGTGTTGAGAAATGGTTTGCTTATTCTCTGATTTTTAGCCAAAGAAGGATGCAATACATACTCAACAGGTATTAATGTCTTGTTGGGTGCTACAGATCGTTCAGATCTGACCAAATAATCGTAGAGGTCCTTCTCGTTATCGATTGAGCTGGCCAAAGCCTTGATGGAAGGCTTGTTGGACTGAATGGGACTGATAGTGACTCCGGAATTCATGATCAAGTTCTCTTCCCATGTTGCATACTTTTGCAATTGAACATTCATAGCAATGTCCATCTCCAAGATCAAGTTCTTGAGCTTCTTGGAGTTGTTCGGTCTGTGGATAACAAGAACTTCGTCTCTTAATTTTTTAGAGGTTGTGGACTTCATTTTATAGTCCTGATCGGCTGAATCCACTTTCTTCAGTAGGTCGTCCTCTTGTTGCTCTACAGTTTTGTTTTTCAACGAGAAAGACTTTTTGTTAGGATCACTGGTCTTTAACTTCTCCAAGTCATCGCACAAATGGTAGTATTTCTGCTTAGCCTTGTCGGCAGCAATGCAAGCATCACCAAGATCCTTTTCCTTCTTCCTGGCTTCGTCTTTGATCAACTTTCTTGATCTGGAGACTGTTGCAATTAAGGAAGACAACTCGTCATACATCACAGTAAGAGCCTTCACATATGGATTACCTACATCATGAAGTTTTTCATCTAGCGAAATGATCGCCTCCAACTTATTTGAAAATGAATCGTTTTTCAACTTTCCCTGGTGGGTCCTGAAGTTCGCTTTCGTCTGCATGGCAAACTTCTTCAACTGGGTAAAGTGTTCATCTTCGATCTGTGCTTTCTTCTTTATGTATTTGGCGAACTCTTCGCCTGTGGTGATAGACTGCTTCAAACGAGTCAAGAGAATATCCAAGGACGAGTCACTGTTGAGGATCTCTTGGATGTTGCTTTGGTCTAAAAGAGCAGATGAGTCTTCGGGCATCATGGTAAAATGATATGTTCTCGTTGCAAGCAGATGACAGTAGATTTGATTTATGAATATGTAAATGGTATAATAATTCAATATAACTTATGAAAATGAGGTATCAATACAATATTTGATGAATGATAGCAATGTTGTGGACTCGTGTCGTTCTTTTATTTCTGTGATCTGTTCAATTGAATCAAAAAAGACCAACAAAGATGAGGAAAACTCCAAAAGTCAGATAAAGTACGATTCTAGCGGAATTGGAAGTTCTAGGCTCTTTGGCAGTGTTCTGTAGATGGCACCACTACCCTGAGAGAAATATTTCTGGTATCTGAGCTTCACGAGGTTTTCTGGTGGAAAGCAAATAATGGTGATAGTTAGGCTCAAATTGATTTGACAATGGCTGGATCCAAACGGGTCAGGCATAGTCGAAATCAGGCGCGGTTACTGAAAGATTTTCGCGGGGCTGTTCCTAAATTAGCTAGAGACGAGAGTTAGAGGGGAAACTTGTGGTGACTACAGTAGTGAGGTTACAGCGGTAGGGAACAAGTAGCGAGGCTTTCGTTCTAAAAGTACAGCGAGAGAATGCTGATACAAAAACTTAGACTACTTTTTACAACGAGTGTTACGAGGAAGTTCCATAGTAAAGGACAATGCTGGAAGGGAACTATAGCGAGAGAAAAAATATGAAAACTACAACGTCGAACAACTTATTTGCGTCTGTTTTGAATATCCTGATAAAAAGGATTCTAAGATTCTGTGGGAATCAACAAGGCTGCTTAGGCACAGATTGTTTGTTGTTGGTTTTATATTAGAACTTTCCCTGTGAATATGTCCCTGTATGATTAGCGATGCCTGAAATTAGCGACAAGACGCAAGATTTCTACCAACGTCGTGAAAGCTCGCGGCAGCGGCCCTCGTTCTAGGGAGACGTCGCTAAGATGCATCGCCTATCGTGCCTGGACCGCACTAAATAAATAAGGTACCATCGCAAAATTTTCTTAAATGTTTCAGAACGAAATGTGATTTACATTCCATGTGAATCTCACTATCGCTACGAAGAATGCAAAAGTTATTGTTCTGACAGCATTGAGAACAATAATAGTAATAAATAGTGTCGATCATATAGAATAGCTCACTCTACGTATAGTCCTAAAAAGCCGTGAATTCTCTAAATAGTAGTAAATAATGATAAAGGAAAAGTTGTGGTAGAACTAGAGTTGGTAAAGTTCAGCTTGGTGGGGACGAGATTTCTAGTATTAACAAAATTGGGCGCAAAATTTCGCAACCATCTTTTGAACGTCATATTTGTGATGCACACTATCGATATCGAGAACTACATTTCTGATATCTTTGACGTATGCTCCCAATGAATACTAGAACGTCTTCCTGCTGAACATATGCTTTGTTTTGACATTTGTCTATGCTATGAATTAATTGTTGAAGAAGACACTGTTTCTCTTCTCGTCGTCGCCGAACTCATTGACTCCATGCTCTGCGTTGGCCACAGAGAATTCCAAGTCGTCAGTAGTGATCATATCCCAGAACTTGTAGATCATCATGACGGAAAAGATGTTACATAAACTGCCAAAGAAGAGCCCATCGATGTAATGAGAAGCTCCACGACAAACCTGGGGACTTATCACGTATGTGATGACCTGGCCGACTACAAAGAAGAAGACTCCAAGTACAATAGCACCCAAGGGCCAGTACGAGTCCAAAGCAAAGATGACCAAAATGACTTGGGAAACTACGTAGGCTGCCAAGATGACGGCATTGATAACGTAAGTAACAACAAACAAAACAGTGGTGTTTCTGTTATTCAAAGCAGTGTTCCAGTGCTTGAAGGTAATCAACGAAATGACAAAGTTGACAATGAACCAGACCACAGTGACAATACGGACAAACCACATTGACTTTGTTGTACCATCTTCCCAGAACTGGAAACACACAATACCGTTATAGAGCAAACAGATACACACAGAACTGGCAAAGCCAATCTGGACACTGACAAAATAAGCAAACGATTCCGAGGATGGTGGAGAAACTCCACAGTCTACAATAAGGGAACTGACGATCAAACCTATCAAGATGTACAAAAAGAACAACATCTCTGTTCTTCCAATAGCAGTGTACTTGGCTCTGACATTGTAGATAATTATCAAGATGATAATGAGACTTCCGAAATGGACAAAAGCGTTGCCTAGTTGGAAAATTGTGGTGTTGGCCAATTCCACAGAACGGGCATAGCACTCTGGAAGAATTCCCCTCTGGAAGGCAGAATTCGGATCTAGAGAGCCAACAACACTACACAAAGGAATAGCTGTCTTGTTACATATGGTTTCGAAACTGCCGAAGGTCATTATGGAGATTGATATTTGTAGGTGATTCTTGATATGTTATAAATGAAAAGCTCTTGAATTGAGCTGAGGATGCTATTGAATCAAAGTATTTTGTATGAAACTGTTGTCAAACCTGATATGTGATAAAATCTATGATTCTGTAGACAATCTTTATTCCTTGATATGAGTCCAGTATTGACTAATGCCAGATTAATTGTTCTGTAGTATTCAGTAGATGAATCTTTGGGACGAATTGAAATATATAGGATAAGGATTCTGAGATGAGACCAAATACAACAACTCTTTGTATCGATTTTAATGAGATACGATATTCTGTCTTTAGTTGAGATGAAAGTTAAGGAGATCAAGTCGATAACTAGTTTGGTTCGATTTGAATTATTTTCTGATCTGATCAAACGATTTTGGATTTGTGAACATGCAAATTCTAGATCTAACAGTCGGAAAGATATCAAATTAACTCAATTTTACAACAGCGCAAACCAACAGAGCAAAGCGAAAGAGCTCAAACGAACGTTATAGTTGGCGGTGGTGGAATCCTAATGACTTGGCAGAGGAGATAGATGGAGGTGACTAAAAAATTAAGATCTGGCTCCAGCTATTTCAGATGCCGAGAGAAAAATTGGGCGCAAACCAAAACATGCGACAAAAAAATTTGTGTAAACTTCTATGGCCTAAAAGGGGTAAAAACGCGTGGGAATGAGTAACAATAGCGGGAATACTTGAAGATTAGGGAGAAATTAGTGACTGTAGGCGGAAGTTTAATTAAGAATCATGCGAGCTAGCGACACTTGATAACAACACAGGGTCTCGGTGTCAGGGAGTCAGGAGCTAGCAATGTAACAAAAGACGGGTTCGTATTACAAATCAAAATATACGGCAACCGTACCATATCTTATAAGAGGCAACTCATACAACTGCCACAACAGTCGTCGTGCTGACGTAGCTGTTGGATTTCGTTTCGAAAAATCATTCGCTCAGCGCCGTATAGCGAGGGCGTCGTTTCAGGTCTCTAGCGGCGTTTCCGCAGTACGCTGGCAGTGCCTTCTCTCGGTATTTCTCGCTGTAGCCTCGCTCTATTCTCCTGGCGGCAATCCGGTATCAGTGCAAATCTTTTTTTGGCATGTGCCAGAAAAAAAGTTTTTCTTCTTCAGTGTACCGGAAGCCCTTTGTTTTGGGGCCATCTAGGGAGAAGTGACAGGCTTCTTCCGCCCACAAAACTTTATTAGGCAAAGACAAGATAGTTTCTTCAGTGATCAGCTAATGGACTAAAAGGTAAAAGTAATTCTGGGCTCGGTAAGTTTCAGAACCACAGTCGCCGGCGGTCGCTCTTGGCTGCGTCTGACATTTAGTTTGTATGTGCTATTTTATACATTTGCTCCTAACCGTGATGTGCAGAATCACCTGTTACTGGGTCGGTGTTCGGAAAGGTGTACTTATTATTAAACTGCACCTTTCGAAACACCTAGACCGCAAGAGCTTCCGTGCCACAATCCTTTTCAGTACTAAGTCGTGCCCCGCTCAAGATATGTCACAGACAAGTTTCCTAATTGTGTCTGATTTTACGAGATTAATTTAGATTCGTGTCTCGCGTCAAAGTTATCTCATGACTGCCTGAAGCTTTAGTTAATATTGTTGCACAATGCACATATTAATTAAATTGGCTATGTACGAGTGCCAAGTTCTATAGCCGGCAACATTTTCAAATGAGGAAAATGTCTGGTCTGGGAATGAAAATCTTTGCTGTATTAATTACATTAACTTAATCTTCTTGTACCTTCTGAGTCTGTTTCTAAAAAATGTCTGCTGTCTCGTAGCCCAGACCGTCGGTTCCGGTCTGCTTTGGCTCGATTTTCAGCCCCTTTTCAGTCTGAAAATACGAACCCCCAATCTTCCTAAATGCATCTCAACAAAAGTCTGAATCATACCACCAGCTGTCTGACCGTCCCATATCCAAACCATCCGCTAAAAATAGCTTGCAAGAGCTTACATACAAAGAAGTACACCTTGTACAGGGTTTTGGTTCCTCACAGCAAGATGATGATCGAACATTCAACCCCATATGGGGATCCAGTTGCATTCATGGCATCACTAGGGTGATCCCATCTAGGTCAAACAATAAGATCTCCATAAAAGAACAGGTGAAGTCTGATTCGCAATAGATGTACCAGATATACCAGGTCAATCCGGAAACACAATGAGCCAAAAGCATGCCCCACCATGAGCATCACATTGCAGGTAGGTACCGCAGAGATTTAATGCCGCTAAAAAATTGCTGATTAGTACGCACCCAACAACACGAGCCCCTCTAAACAAACTAGCCCTCCCATCAATCATCAAATTTTATACAAGTTCTGGTTTTGCCAAACACCCTGAGATGTTCTAGTTTACAAGTTACAACCATTGGAGACAATATTTTCAAAGTATGATTCAAAACTACTGCACCTGTCTGCAGAGCAATCAGCTGCATCCAGAAAATAATTTGCGCCAAAAAAATTAGTTGCTTTGCAGGTTGTTCGGAACCATTACAATGATCACATCGAAGCTATAGTACCAATCTCTTCTTTCCTCCTTTCGGATCTTTTAGCCGTGTTTCAGCACAAAATCACAAACTGCGCTCAATCACAAAGTATTACAAATAATCTGTCATAATTATCCCAACTTAAAATTGTAGCTAACCCTAAAGAAATGAATGAAACAGCGGCGTTTCAACAAATATACAAGTGAAAATAAATAAGCTAATAATTGAGCGAATAGCCAACAAGTAGCAAAAATGCTAGAAAGCCAGCGAGAAAGCAGTGAGGCAGGCTGCCAATAAATAAATATAGAAGTAAACAGTAGCCAAACACCATCTTATTTGGTCAGTGCTCGGAATATCGTCTTCTTCGTCTAATCTACATCATAGAGTCGTTAAAATTCGAAGTAAGCCAAAGTAACAACTGTGCCTTCAATGATAATAAGGTGGGGGAGGGGCAACGATTGGATTCTCGGTTTCGTATGTTGCCGGTCCGAAGTTTCTTTCGTTTCTTTTTACGCTACGGTCTTTGCTAAGCTGCTTCAACTTGCTGTTCACCTTGCTTATGTCGATATAGTTGATGGACTTCTTTTCCTTAATGATGTCTTTCGTCGGGTCCTTCTTAATGGGTGACGTCAGAATCGGTTGACTGGTTGCAAAATTGAAGTAATTTGTTCCCAATCCAACACTTGACAATAAAGAAGAGTTCGTGTTGTTAACGTTGGAATTATCACTAATACCACTTACGTTGATACCAGCATTATTTTCAAACAAAGGCTGGTAATGGCCAGGAGTGCTCTTCAAGAATGCTTGGTAAAAATCAGGTGAAATTCTCATGGGTCTAGGTTGAGCTAGCAACTGAGGTCTTTCCTCAGAATCGGAAATAGAAGACGACGTTGACATGGGCATCGACGAAGCTACAGAAGAATGCAAAGTGGACATGTGGAAGTCATCATTGATCAAAGTAGACGTCTCTGATTGTATTGATATGTCGTGGGCAAGCTCAGTAGATGTAGCATGGCTGATATCAATAGAAGACAAATTAAAACCAGCGAGAGGTGCTGCAGCAACTGCGGAAACAGGCGAAACAGTCTTCTTTCTGGATCCATACTTGATTCTTCTTCTTTTCGGCTTAACAGTGGCGTCTTTATTGTTAGTACTCTGTTTGTAGAAGTTGCTGGATTGAATGTCTGATATTTCTTTCAAGACTCTATTGGTTCTGTTGAAGTTGTTATCGTTGATCAACAAGTCAATGGGGATGCCATTAGACCCAGTATTATTGTTATATGTATTGTAGGGCTTCATGTCGATCTCGTGTAAGTTCAAATACAACGAGTTCAACAAACTGGGATAGTTCTGGGTGAATTTCTCCAAATGCGATCTCTGTATTATACCCTTAAACTTGGGAATATGCAAATCCAATGTTTCTCTGGTACTGAACAATTGCAAGTTCTTCTGCAAGTTTTTTGATGAATACGTAAAATTATTGAACTCATTGTCCGGATCCAAAGCTGAAGTATGCGTTCTGGATGTAGATGCAAAATGTGCATGCAACTCGTCTGTGTTGTTATCGAGACTGAGATATTTGAGAGAAAACTGATGGATTAAAGTGGGCAACGTTTCTCTGAATAAGTCTCTGATCTGCGTTTCGATCTGTTTCTGAAGGAAATTGGCCAATACTTGAACAGTATCGAATGTAGAGGAGACTTTTATGGAATCTAGCGGATCATTTCTGAACACCAAGGTCAATCCCTTCAGCTTGGAGAAAACAATGATGCCGATACCACTGATTTTTATGTCGCTAAGCTTCAAATCCAAAGGCAAAGCAAATTGCTCGTTAGAAAGCAAAAAGTTAGGCGTAACAAACTGGCTATCTATCTCTTTCTCCATGGAATTTGAGAAGTAGATATTCAACGGATTTGCCTGTACATTTGTATGGAGTGTCAAGTGAAAGTCCCCTTCATAATTAATCTTGAAAATTCCCCTGAATCGATCTCTGCCCAACTCACCAATCTCCAAAATCTCAAAGTTGGGAGCAATTTTGCCGAAGTTCAAATCTTTAATCAGAATACTGGAGGCAAGAATATTAGGACTTTTGCCCAGATTCAAGGCACTAGTCAAGAGATCTTTCGTCCATGACGTCAACGAGTCCGTCTCAAGAGATCTCCAGTTGACTTTGAAAGACATTCTGGAATGAATAAAGTGGTATGAATATATGAAAATCTTTGAAAATCTTTGATAATGAATCTAACAACTTGTAATAACTAGTCAAACTCGAGCAAAACAGCGATGAGTTGATATGAAAAGTTTGAATATTGTTTTGGCCGAAAACCAGTCTGTTGAACCTGGTTTCGGTGTTAGGTAAAAATTTTATGATTAATGATCTCGGAAAGTGGCAATTCCGGGGGTAAAGTTGATGTAAAAAAGAAAAACTTGCACGTCAGTAGTCAAATAAATGACTGATCTCTACTATGTGAGTGCTTTACGAGGGTTTATCACCTAAAAACGTCAATTAGACGCTGGCTCTATCACTGAAGATACGAAAAAGAGTAACAGTTTGTGTAGACTTTTTTCTATTGGTTGTGTTTTTTTTTCTCGCTTATGGCTGGTCAGCTATGCTTATGTAATCATAGTGTGATTTTTGTTTGTCTGGGTGGACTCAGATTACGTCAGCGGTTAGTCAGTGGTGGCGTTATATTATTATGATTTTCCTATTTTGGGTAAATTACTGGGGATAGGAGTTTTGATCACGCGTGGAAAGTCACGTTCTCCTAATCTCCGTATGAAGCTATAAAAGCCATTGTTTAGGATTTAGGGGGGTTTCAAGTTCGAGAGTTGGAAAGCTGGGGAAGAGATAGTGGAGTCAAGAATATTTTGTAGATAGATGTGGAGGTTCAATTGGTAACTAAAGTTTTCTCATTTTCGGTGCACATTTTGTACTCATACTAACCATGCAATTGAGGATCTGATAAGACGTTCCAGTTAGGCACCAGAATGAGATGAGATGAGACGAGATTATATCAGAGGCTGGAGCACGCTAACAGGGTGCAAATCAGAGACTTCGGATCCGGTTAGAGTTGTTTGGTCAAGTGTTTATTTTATATTTCAGAATTAGTTAATATCTGTAGCTATCAAATAATACGATGTACGTTTGTTCAAGGATCGAAGCTTTTCGGGAATTTTTCACTTCTGTTAGTTCAGCAATTGAAGCTTTCGTTACAAGGCCAATTGCAATTCCATTTTCTCCCTGGTATTACATCTACGAGTATTACAAGTGCAGTTGTATTTATCTCTCAGTAATACCCCATTTCTGTGCATGTGGCCAACATCTACAATTACATTGCAATTGCATTTTGATTTTGATTTTGATTTTGATCGCAGCAAGAGCAGAGCTACGAATAGTAACATAAATTCTGCCCTTTTTTTTACTTTTTCATGAAACAAACACATCAGTCCAATTACTCATTTACACTCTCTGCCAGCGTACTTTTACCATCTTCATCCAATTAAATCTGCCCCAAATTATTCCACCAGTTTGTCTATTTCCTATCATTATCTTGTCATAAAATACACAAAAAAGACATTATATTATCCTGCAGACAGGAAAACGGTTACTCATATACCGTCCTAAATGTACTGACAGGATTTTTCACTTGCAAGATAAATTATTCGATTTTCTTTCTTCTTCACTTCTGCAAATCAAAATCCGCATCCACTAGCAGCGGATTGTGACGTGTTTGTTACTTCTAGTTTCTGAGCTGTAGAAGTTTCAGTGGAATGCGCTCGGATGCCCTCGAAATGGTTCCACATGTTTCAAGCCCATCGCAGCTCGCCATTGGCTCCGACTCCGGCAATCTGAAATTCCAAGGTGAGTCGCCATTCTACTCCTTTAAGGTCGCAAACAGTGCTGGAAAGCTTGTAGACATAGCGAATTATAAGGGAAAGGTAGTTTTAGTGGTCAATGTTGCTTCACTCTGTGGATTTACTCCACAGTACAAAGATCTAGAAACATTGTACCAGAAGTACAAAGATCGGGGGTTGGAAATTTTAGCTTTTCCCTGTAACCAGTTCGGTTCTCAGGAACCGGAAAATGAGGACAAGATTGTTATTTACTGCCAGCGGAATTTTGGTGTTACTTTCCCAATAATGCAAAAGTTGGATGTCAATGGCTTCTTTGAGGCTCCGATCTATACGTGGTTGAAGAACCAAAAGAAAGGAGTAGTTGGCTTTAAGGGCCTCAGATGGAACTTTGAGAAGTTTCTAGTAGACCGTAACGGCAATGTTGTGCTGCGTTATTTGACTACGGTTCCTCCTTTGGAATTTGAGGATGAAATAGTCAAGTTGTTAAAAGCGTAGCCCTGAGAACCGTAGACAGAAAAAGTTGCGTGGAAAAGTGTCCTAATGAAGAATATGAATTTCAAACTTAGAAACAACAGAATTTTTTCTTTCCATAAAAGTCTGATTCATGAAAGTTCTTTGAGTTCCAGAATAACTAATAGCAGCAGCAGCAACACAAATCCCCAACATCTGAGACAGTTAAAACTCTCTGTTTGACAAAAGAGATTATACCTATCCTATTCACTATTCTTTTTACGATCGGCAGATATTATAATTCATGCTGCCCCTCTTCCTTTAATTATAATGTAACATTCTAATATATAAACACTATGGTACATCCGTAGAACCGCTTGGGTCCTACTTCTTCTTTTGTTGTTTCTTTTTCTTATTGTCTACGTCAGGGGAGTCTTCCTTCTTTCTCTTAGTAGCACTACCATTCGCATTTGCTGAATCTGGTTGAATTTCCTTCGAGACACAGCCAAGTAAAGTCTGGCATCTTCTGGCGATTTCAGCAGTGTTTCTGCTCTGAATAAAGAAATCAAACTGGAACAAAGGTGACTCCCTTATAGCCTCCTTAATTCTCTCAAATACATCAGGAGCATCCAAACCGTATCTGTACAATTGGACAAGTAAGAAACGGTCCTCTTCGTCGCTAAAGATCCTCTTGTTGGTAGTGGCAGGTGGAAATTTCAATACCAATTCTTGTAGGGGATATTTGTACTGAGACAATTTTCTTCTCAATGCTTCTTTCTGGAGTTTGACCTTCAAGATTTTTTCTTCCCCGGCTTCGATTTGCGAGACATACCTTTCATAACCTTCGATTTCCTCATAGTTCTGCCAGAAAGCTTTTGCATACTCTCTGACTTCTTCCAAGGATTTATCTTCAAATTCTGTGGCTATCAACGGAATTGAGTTACGTCCATATTTTGTACAAATGGCAATGAAATGCGTAAAGTCTCTTCTGTTCCAATTACTATAACCTTGAGTCAACAAATCTTCTTTCAAGGCTTTTTCTTCTTCAGTCAAAGCGCGGGAATTGTTGATTTCTTCCTGCTCCAACTTTTGTTCTAACTCACGCTCTCTCACCGTCAGAGTATCTCCAGCTTTCAAAGGAACCTTGTATCTGATCTGTTTCTTATAGTAGTTCTTTTCCAACTCGTGCAATTCCAACAACTTAGCAGGGTAGAATTGGTGGTCATAGATAATCAACTGTTTTGGCGGTCTGGGACCAGACTTCGAAGCACCACTAGAAGCTGCTCTACCACCAGTATTCAAAACGTCTTTGTAGTACATATCTATAGAGTAGTTCTCTTTACGTTCCCTTTTACCAGGATTTATCCAGGCATGACCTATGTTGGTTATAGCCGTGGGTTCCTTCTTCTTAAAGTTCTCACCGTTCCATTCGTACACAGACTCGTCATTGGTGAAATGCTGTAATGCATTCAAGTTCAACTGCGCGTACTTCTCGGTCAACTCCTTTGTTTTACTCTCAGAATGCTTCAACAAATCTTCAATGTCCACGTCGCCATTTGTTCCATTGCTGGATGCAAACATGTCTGCTGCACCATATTGGATCATATCTAACAATTCGTTTTTAGACGCAGATTTGGAACTTTGTTGACCATCCAAACCTCCCGCGTTTCTGCCCTGTTGGATAACCAACTGGTCCAAGCGAAGTTTCTGGGTGGCTCTTTCCAATACCTTCTCTTCAATAGCATTTTCCGTTACAAATCTGAACACCTTGACTTGTTTTGTCTGGCCAATTCTATGTGCTCTATCCATGGCTTGTAAATCAGCCTGGGGATTCCAATCTGAATCGAAAAGAACCACAATATCAGCACTCGTTAAGTTAATACCTAAGCCACCAGCTCTGGTAGTTAACAAGAACACAAATCTGTCACTGCCAGGCTTGTTATATTCATCGATGGCATTGATTCTATCTGCGTGTTCAGTTTGACCATCTATTCTACAATACTTGAACTCCCGGAAAAAACAGTAATCTTCCAAGATATCCAACATTCTACTCATCTGCGAAAATATCAACACTCTTGAGCCTTCCTTCTGGAACTTTTTCAACAACTGGTCCAAAATTATCATCTTTTGTGAATTGTACACCAAATGTTCATCAGTCGTGTAAGGGGGTCCCGGCTCTGCTCCTTCAAACAAGTACGGATGATTGCAGCACTTTCTCAACTGCATCACAATGTTCAATAATCTGGTCTTGCTTTCCTTCTTGTTAGCTCCGTTTACGGCATCAATGTCTTTTTCCAAAATTTTCTGGTACCATTTTCGCTGCATTTCGCTCATCTTGACGTAGACATTCAACTCTTGTTTGGGCAACAATGACTTCTCTACATCGGCCTTGATTCTTCTGAGTAAGAAAGGTTTCAATACCTTATGCAACTGCAGGACTACGGTATCTTCATTATCGTTTTTGTCGTCGTCTGACTTGAACCACTCGTCAAACAGCTCGTTGTCGGCGAAAACATCCGGAAGAATGAAGTTCAAAAGCGCCCACAACTCTCGCAAGTTGTTTTGCAAAGGTGTTCCAGTGATTAAGAGACGATTTTTAGAATGGAACATCCGGATAATTTGAGACAATAAAGACTCTTCGTTTTTGATTCTATGAGCTTCATCAATGATGATGTACTCCCAGTCGAATTTTTTGAAGGTCGACTTCTCCCTGATGACTATCTCGTACGATGCTATGATGATATCAAACTTACAGGTCAACACCTGCTCGCGAAGAAGTTCCTGTCTTTGATCTTTGTCGCCCTGGATAACCAACACCTTCATATCTGGAATCCAGCGGTTGAACTCTCTGGCCCAGTTGTCCAATGTCGACTTGGGTGTGATCACAATGTGTGGGCCATTAATGTGTTTGATGAAACGGAGATAACCCAAGAAGGAAATTGTCTGAAGTGTTTTCCCAAGTCCCATCTCATCTGCTAGAATACCAGAAAGATTGTTCTCGTACAACAGAATCAACCAGTTCAACCCCTGGATCTGGTACGGTCTCATGGTTCCGTGGATGTAACCCGGCGAATCGGTGAACTCAGTAATGGTGGCGGTAGACACTTCGTCGTTGAGCAACTCGGCATCCTCTTCCTTTTCTGTCTTTCTTCCTCTCTTGGACGAACCAGCAGCTCCACCTCCAGCAGTCTTCAGATACAACTCGTCTACAATTTTACGAAAAACAGGATCACGGTTGGCTTTGGCTTCGATGAAGTGGTGGAAGAGCCCCGTGAGCCCCAACAAGTACTTGAATCTGTGGGTAACCTTTTCCACATCCACCTGTTGTTTCTCAGACTTGATGAAATATTTGTTCTGGTTTTCTATAAAGCCATATTGGTGTGCTTCGCCGGCCTCCTCGGTACGTAATATGTCGTTCAAGTCGAGCGACGGAGTCTGCAATAGTTAGTATAGGATCTTTCAAAGTATTCTGTAGCACTTCTTATTGTTGAACGATTTTTTGGTTTTCATTGAATTTCAGATTTTAATTCTCGTTGAATTCATATTTCTGAATTTGGTGATGTGAGTGAAAAATCGTGAAAAATTAGAATGTGACCACTGAATTTCGTTTTCTACTCTCCGACGCTATTTACCACTTCTGGTGTCTCGCTCATGGTGTCGCTGACAGTTTTTTTATAGTGAATCAGTGAAGATGAACAAAAGAAGTAAATTCTAACTGAAAATTAATGCTATTTTTGTTCCGTCAGATCTGCCACGATCGCGCGGTGCGGCGCATTTGGAAGAGAAGAAACTGGTACATACTACAAAAGGATGGACTAAAAGAAGAAGAAGTTTTACATATTTAACCACAATCGGTAAGTAGGATATTCAGTTCATGAAGATTGAGGTCCAGTTCTTTTCACGAGTTTACGACTACTGCAACATCATCTACCCTGTTCCTTATATTGTGACGCGTATATCTTTGCCCAATATAATTCCAATAATTCGCACCCATTTGAATGTGATTATTCGTCACGTGACTAACTGGAATTCCTAGAGTTCCAGATTGGAATCAAGACGGATAACTAACATTTAGCAAGGTTCTGTGGTGTTGCATTGACTAACACGTTATATAAGTGCCAATTTGCTTCTTTTTTATGACAAGCAAGATTGGACTAACTCTCTCTCATTGAAGAGTCTCTCATTGAAGAGCTTGTAGTTCGGAGAATCGCATCTACACTATTGAAAATGCCATAAAAGAAATCAATTCTTCATATAAATAAAACAATAAAACAGAAAGCAATAAGTCTCTGCAATTTGCTTGCTAATTAAACCCATCAATAACCTCAAACTCTCCCAACTTAAATACCTTCCCGGCCTGCTTGTTGTATCCCTTGACGTCATGGTAATCCTTGACTCTCTTTCTCACGTATTCGGTGCCACCAATGGGCACTGTTTCTTTGTATAACCCAAGACGTTTCAACAATGGAGATGGGGCAATTTGGATTTGTGCATTGTCTCCTGGGCGAACGAAGTAGAAGGCTCCAATTCTGGGAGCTTTGACCTGATCTTCAGGAGCTCTGACTACTCTGTGAATGGTAGTCTTGAAATAGCCACCAGACCAAAAACTTAGTGTGTCTCCGATGTTACAGATAAGTCCACCAGCGACAGGCTTAACATACTTCCATTCTCCGTCAGAAAACTTAATCTGTAGCCCTGCTACCACCTGGTTGAACAACAAGGTTAAACTCCCAAAGTCAGTATGTGCTCTTGCCCATATGTTCTCTACCTGAGCGTCTTCTTCTTTTGTTCTTGGGTGATATTTCATGAACCGAAGCAGATCGTCGCTGGGATCGTCGTAAAGATGACGATCAACAAAATAATTCTCGTCTAGTTCAAGAATAATAGCAAATAATACAAACAACTTACGAGCTACCTCAAACACCTTCCGTGAGAGTTGAGCTAACTTATCGTGGTTATCTTGGATGAACTTGTTCTTGTGGTATTCGGCAAAAGTGTCATCTTTGGTGAATTTGGCAATGTTAAGGGTTTCGGTATTGTCCCTTACCTGCGTGCCAAAAACAGGCTTGTTTCCACGGACTTTGTAGCCAAAATAGTTTCCTGTGGTGAAATCTACTTCCAATGCCTTCTTTTCTTCTTCAGTGTAATCTTCGAAAAAACTTCTTCCGTAGGCGAACGCTTCATTGATATCGTTTTGGTCAAAACCCCCGTTAATCACAGCCCAGAAGCCATCGGACATCAGTGCTTCTTTGAGCAGATCGGCAAGAAGTTGTTTCTGGCCAGGCTCCTCAAAATGGGCCAAGTCGATGATGGTAAGATTTGCCCAGTCTAAGTCTTCCTGGGTTTCTTCTGGCGATTGCCAAGGTCTTATGTCAGGCAGGACGGTCATCAGACAAAGGTTCAGTGAGGAGAACTTGAAAATACTACACCACAAAAGATTTCTTGTCTACTTCAATTCAAAGGTGGATTTATGAAATCTAACCAGCAAAGCTCGGCTTTATATCTTGTTTTCGGTAACTTTTCACGGTTATAGTGACCCGAAATCATTTCTGTAAATGTAACTGTGGAGTCTAATTGCGCAGAAATGGCTGCGAACACATTAACGGCTGCACCATTTTGCGAGAGCTTTGGAAGAGAGGATTGATGAAACTTTTACAATTCCAAGTGTCCATAATCTCTCTACAGTTCATACGAAAATTCCCATTTTCTCGATTTGTAATATTTTAAAGTATTTCCGGACTTCCTGAGATGCCAATCATTTGGATATTCACAAGTCATCTCCTGAGGCTTTAGCCACA
This sequence comes from Scheffersomyces segobiensis, assembly GCA_030564745.1. Lineage (NCBI taxonomy): Eukaryota > Fungi > Ascomycota > Pichiomycetes > Serinales > Debaryomycetaceae > Scheffersomyces > Scheffersomyces segobiensis. The sequence goes on along the minus strand of JAKTZB010000014.1, from coordinate 288,305 downwards.
GCTGATAACTTAAGGCCTGAGATCTTTATCTGTTCAGATCCAAGATATAGAATGTGGTCCAGGGATTCGAACATCAGCATGGAAGCTATGCAAGGAAGGCATATATAGAGAATGTAAGGGTATATCTACTCCTATGGAATAGTATCATAGGGTGTACAAATGTGATAGGGTATAGGCTATTACTAAAGTAATCCTTAAATTATTTTTCTTGTAGGATAAAACATAAAGGCTATGGAAAATTGGCTAAAAAGGGGGTCAAACCTAATCTTCTTAGGACGGCCATCTAAAGAGGTCTAATGATATTCGCTAATTTGCAAATTTTGTTAATAGACAAATGTGTTATTAGAGAAATATGCAAATAAATCAGCACATACTGGCACTAATACGGAGTATTATCTAGTGGTGTCATATAAGCTTAAAGAATACTATTGGTGAAGTTTCACGGAAGAATGATCAGCAGAATATTCAATACAAAGGAAGAAGCAGAGATATTATTGCAGTGACGACATACAACGTTCTATTGTGATGATGTGAGTGTATTCATAGTGTAGTATCTAGGTGTATATTGTTAGAGGGGGAAACAAATCTGGTACAATAATAAAACAGTATATAGAAAACAGGGGATAGAACGAATTGAATTAACAAGAATATTATAATAATAGCAGCGAGAACAATAATTAGTTTACTTAGCAATGACCTTGCAAGTTATCATAGCCAGAAAGGTTTGTTTGTTGTGGTGGGAGTGTTGGTTTGTTAATCTGATACTAATCTTTTATCTGAAATTAATCTTATAGTATCTGAAAAACCTAATTTTCATCTGAAAGAAAACTGATTTCAATAAATATTAATCTGATTGCAATCCTATAGTAATCTTATGTAGTATCAGATTTAGTTTACATTCTTCACAGCCTCAGTTCTTCTTTCTTCTCTTCTTCTTCTTGGACTTGAGCTGGGCGTCTTCGTCGTCCTCGTCGATTGTTCCCACCTCGCTCTGTCTTCTTTTCTGGTTGAACAAACTGGCTTGGTTCTGGTGCACCAACTTGATATGTCTCGTCAAACTGTCTCTTCTATAAAATCCCTTTCCACAGTTATCCTGAGTACAGACGTAGATAATAGCCTGCAATTGCAGACTGTACATCTCGAACTGGTCCAATACCTTACCCTTCTTGAAATGATCAATAACAACATGATGTCTCAAGTCTGCTTTCTTCTCGTAGCCCAAAATATGCATAGGACATTCTGCTACCGGGCATTTAAACGACCGATAATCAACCAAATTCAACCTGTGTTTGTCGAAATGGTCAATCATAGCCAAGTAGTTGGGAAACTTGGAGTTACAGTGGTTTTTGCAGAATAAGTCCAGCTCGGTCAACTTAATTTCGCGAATAGTAGATGCAGAAAAACGCTGTAAAAGCTGCTCTTTAACCGGTTGGTTGTACTTGTATTCTAAGGGTAAGTGGTGATGATGATGAGAAACGTCCGAGTTGTGCAAGCTAGACGTTGACAGCGACTTGGAAAATGCTTTGGTGGCCAACTCGATCGCCGTTTTCACGTCGAGAGAACTCGAATTTGCACCCAAAAGCGAACTAGAGCTGGAAGTGGCTAATCCAGTAGCCACAGGCTCCGTGTTTCTTCTTCTTTTAGCTGCAAAATTTTGCGACTCCAAAACAAGCTTATTTGCGGCCAAACCAAGCACCCCTGAGGGCATCATGATCATTGGCGAACCCTCCAAGTCCCCTTCAGAAATCGGCGTATTCGGCACCGTCTTGTACTGATAGTTGGTCGGAATTGCTGCTCCGGCCATATTGTATCGGTGGTTATGGTTATGATTGTTGTCGAAAAGCGCATCCGTGTTGAAAAGCGCATCCTGAGGCACATCGTCAAACTCAAACTGGTACGCATTGCAACTGGCGAGTGCCGAGGTGTCAATTTCGGCCATGTACGACGACACCGGAGCAGGCGATGTAGGAGGCGTAGATAAAGTGCCGTTATTGTTGATGTTGCTGGCCACATTGAGGTTGGAAGACGTTCCTGCGACACTGTTGGTGTAGATGTTTTTAGTCGATTGCAAAAAGAGATTGTTGTAGTTGGTAGCGACATTTGGCGGCTGAGTGGCTGAGGCGGCGGCGGCGGCAGCAATGGCGGCGGCGGCGGCGACACTGGGGCCGGGAGCCGTCAGCATCCCGAACGGGTATGGCTGGGCAAACATCGACAAGTTGGACTGGTTCTTGGGGTTGTTGTAGTAGACCGAGTCAGCTGACGAAATGGACGCACGTGACTCGGAGGGAGTAGTTGCGGTAGTTGAAAAAGATGACAACGACGTCGACGACGACACTGGCATAGTGATGTTGGCGGAGTTGTTGTTCATGAAGTTGTCGTTGCTGCCATTCAACGTTGTGGCGTTTGAAATGTCGCTCTGGTAGAAAAAGTCGTTTGTATCTTGCGAGTAGATCGAATGGAAGTTGTTCAAGTTGAGACCCCCTGCGTTTGCAATGCCCGATTGGTTGGCGATGGCCGCAGAGTTTGCACCGTTGGCAGACAGCGCTGCGGCAGCAGAGGCCGGTGGAATCAGGTAGAGGTCGAAGGTCAAGTCGAGACCGTGTGAGTAGTCTGTGGAAAACATGTTAATCTGAGCTGTGTGAGAAAGGTGGTGGTGGATGCAGCGACAGACAACCGGGTGGATATGTTGTTACAGATAGTGTCGGTGTGCTGGACGGCTATGTGGATGTGACAGATATCAACGCTGTCGACGTGGGTGTAGCGACTCTGTTGCAGACGTGTATCCTTTCGAGTTACAGTGTCTGGGATGCAACTGATAAGAAACGGTAGATGCAAAAATGGAAAACGGCACACGGATCCGGCCAGTAGAAATGTCTGCCGGTATCGGATGGTGTTTGGCACGGGCTGGCGATGTCAGAGTGCTGATGTAGAAGTCAGGAGTCTGGGACCAGCTGGTGGGAGATGTGTCAGAGTCTGTCTAATTCTAAACGTACGCGAGAGTCACAAAGCGACAGCGGGTTCTGGGTGTAGCAGGGAAGATGGTGATGGCGATGGCGATGGCGATGGCGCACAGCTATCTCGATGTCACTTCTATTGTCTGATAACGATCCAAATGTCACCAAGGATCAAGTCTATGTTGTTCAAGTCAAATCAAGCAGATACAAAGATTTATATAGTAAAATCGGCTGATAACTGTAATAAAATATTCTCACAGAACCTGTAGGGCAAGAATAAATATAATGTAGTTTGAGAAACAATGGCACTAATCTGTAAGTGCTTATAAATGTCTGTGCCGAATAATAAGATTTCCTTGCAAGTTACTAGGAGAATCCACTATCAGCTCTTTATGGGTTATCCACTCGTAGCAAAATCAGGAAAGAAGAAAACAACCATCGTAGCTCGCCCGAACAGGATATCTTCGATAATATATACCGAGACAGAAACTATGGCGAGTCTAGTCTATTCTGTTTTCACCAGATAGTTTCTGTTATTGGTGTGGTTGAGTTCTCCCTTTCCTTGTTGAGAACCACGACCAAAAAAAAAAGAGCAGACTAAAAATACGCAGATAATAAGAATAATAATCATGGAAAAATATAATTAATATTGCGCAGTAATGCCACCAGCGGAACCTGCAAGAGCTGAAATCTTGACTTGGGGGTAACTTGCAAATTCCGCCGCAACATTCTGTGCCCGAACCATAGAGTAGCGGCAAAAGATTCCTCGAGTACAATCAAGCACAAAACAAGGGGTTGAATTCTAGAGCCCGCAGTTTGCGAAAGTGACTATTTCGTAATTGATTCGAAATCGGCGCTCCCCCACCCCCCCTCCCCCACCAGAGTGCCAGAAGTGGTGGAAACAGGGGACGGGCCAAAAAAAAAACATTATCTACAAAAGCAAAGGCTGCAGTATGAGCTACAGCTGCAGAACAGAATCAGCAGAGCATAGCAAAGCCAAAAAAACTAGATTAAAGTCTTAGAATATTTTCTAGCACCAAAACTAATGTATACTGATATTATTACCAGGATACCTGTGAATATTATTATTGTTGGCTGGCTCAGCGAACAATGGAATATTTAATAATATTTGTTACTTGCAGTTTTGCAGGTTGTGCCCGTTCGCCTCAGATGATGTTAGATTTATCTGTAAGATTTCATTTGTAATTGTCTTGATGACTGACATGCAGGTGCCCGTCCCGACTTCTCAAAAAATACCCTCAGTATCGTAACCATAAAGGTCCTAGTAGTGGCGAAATGCCCAATGCGACAATCCGCTTAACATTTCCTCTTGTCTACAGCCGGACCCAACAAGAAATTATCGCCAACTACGAATTTGGGAGATCAAGAAAACCTCCAGAGACAGCAACTTTACGCTGATAGGGACGCTTGTGAATGGAGCCAGGAGATGTTCCGAGGTTCTCAGATGACTTTACCCCGAATAGGGCCATAAGACTTTCACTGACTTTGTCATATTGCTCATTCCGAGGACGTCCCCACGCCCATGCTCGGCGCCAAACTGCGGCACGGCAAAATCTTCATGCCCTGGCGTTCTCGCTAGCTCTGTAAATCCATTTGCCGATGGCTGCTTACGGCTGTGCCGATCTCAAAAATCTGTCGCTAAATCTTTACTGCGGTGACCGCCATGGCTTATCGTCGTGGCACAGAAGGAGCCTCTCATTTCCATACAACAACTTCACCACGAGTATAATCAAAAACGTCACTAGCCAGATGGTCACATCACCGATGACTTGTTGGCAGAATCCAGTACCAATACCCGTCCCTGGCACTGGTTGCCAACTCCGTATATACATCTTTCTGTCGTCGTAACGTCTTGAGGCCATTGTCCGCAACTGTTCTAAGGTTGGATTACTTTTCGCGGTAATCCCAGCGCGCTGCACGTGCCAACTAGTGCGCCTCGTCGCTAAACTATCGCTACAATCTGGAACCATTCCAACATCGATGACCCCAACAAACGTGACTTGTACCACTTCCCCAGAGACAATGATGTTCAAGATTGGAGGCACAAAGTTGTTTACAAGAACCACCAAGAAATCACAGGAGAGAGCAGGATATAACGAGATTGGGGCTAAAAAACATTCCAGCTTCTCCAACTTCTCCATCTCATCTGGTCAGGTTCCCGTTGGACGCCAGCCTGGGGCTCGTACAACTTGCGCTGGGGCAGTCGCCATGCACAGTCCTGATCTCGCTGTACTGGCGAGTTACTCGCTAAACACTCGCCATGGTCCTCCCTAGCTCTCCCTACGCTCTAGTCCTACATCTCGCTAACACTGCGCGATTCATAGTGACGCATGTATTTTCCTGTCAGCGGAACCTGCGACCGTGCGCAAGCCGCACCGTGCTGTGAATCTGCAAAATACAACGCTTCCGCTGTTGTTCACGTGCTCACACCCAAACATAATTTTTTATTAGTCTCTACAAATTGCTTTCTTCCCCACTAACTACCCCACTTGTACCCCTTGTATATCATGATCGCCGAATCTGCACTCGACGCATTAATTAACTGTGTCTTTGGTCGTAACCAACACGCCTTATGCCTGACGTGCAAGTTTGCGACAGGGGATGGCGCCCAGGCTCTACAGCTTTCCAAAAGTATTTTGTCTTGCTACCCATGCTCCATTGGGCTCGCTCCGATTTTTTTTGGGCAACTGCACTGCAAAGTTTTAGAGTCTGCTTTTCGAGTGTCTGTCTGTTACCAGTTATTAGACCCGTTCAATGTCATTTTCAGCAGGTTCTGAACGGTATGGTCAACGACAAACGTTGACGACAAACGTTGAAAGCAAACTATTTCTCGGGTGCCCCTCTTCACCAGGTCACGCCCTCGTATTTGTCTATACCCAATATTCTCGTACAGTAGTATCTACTAATGCCTGGCTATTCTTATCAAGGGGAGAGAATCTCACCATAAAAAATATCTTATCGGCCCATTGAGGTTAAAGTTTAATTGTTATTCGTACAATCAGACACCAGTCAGGTGTCGCTGCTCCAGACGCACAATCTAGACTGCAACTTTCTGATGCTCCTCCAAGACAGAAGCTTTGGATATCCGTCTCTTTAGAACTTGGCCACTACGTTGCTCAGGCAATCAACACCAGTTGCAACAAGTAGCGGAACTGTCCTCCCACTGGATCATACTAGACGCAAAATTCAATTATCCCAAATGATCCTTGGTTCTTCAAATGTTATCGGAATACCCTATGATAACAATAGCTGTTTTGGGATGCTTTGTCCACCCCCCTACAGTAAAAGTTTAAATTATGGCAGAATGCAGGTTGCGGTACTCCTACGAATTGGGCAACCTGACACAGATAGATGCATAATTATTATCTATTCCTTAGTCTGACGTCAGCGCACCGACAAGTTTGTTTGTCCGTACTCTGTCACAGTCAAGGGCAGCAATAACCCCCCAGAACCCAAATCTGACACACCAATAAGACTCTGCAATCGGTTCAGATTGGCAAGCTTCTTGTTGCCCACAAACTGATTATAATTCTCCCTATTTGGCAATCCAAACAGTTTAAATAAAATATGATTTAGTAGGCAATGCAGGGTTGTACTGATCAATAGAAATTATTTTTGTTGCTTCTTTACATGTTGCAATGTGGTATGTTTGCAGGTTGGCACCCATACAATGGTGATACTTGTACTTTTAATATTACATTTAGACTTTTTAAAAATCGTAATCTTAAATTCATTGCGGCAGATCTTCCCAAATTATCGAAGCAAATTAAAACTAAGTAGCTCAAATTGTAATTAGAAATGGACTTAGTGTGTAGTGGGGGTTCTTGCTTCTTCAAATAATATGATGATACGGTTCGATGTTGAGATATTCTATCACCAAAAGATACTACATACAGAGATGTTTTTGGTACAGGTTTGTCCGGCTCAAGTTTCTAGAAACCAGAATTGAAATGAGGATGAGCAAACTAATGTCCATCCAGCAAATTTGAATTAGAAATGAAAATTATCTCCTTGATTTTACTGTGCCACTCTGGTGGACCACTACTATGTTTCTTGGGGCTGTACAATACCAGGTATCGATCTGAAACTATCAATTGACGTAGATCCTTTTTCTTACAATCGCTTCTCGCCTATAATAAATAAATTTAATTGTGTATACAGCTGAATCAACTATTATATAGAAGTATGTTCAAGTTTATTTTGAGAGTCCCAGTTTCGAGCGTAGAGATTCTTCAAAAATACCATTCTCCGGAATCATATTAATTCGGAAATTCCTATTACAGTAACGGCTACAAGATTCATTATTTGGCTCCTATTGTTCGCCTTTTTGTTGGCACAAGAACTATCTAGGGTGCTTTGAATATACGAATTGCTGGACATGAAAGGAAAGGGCTCCAAATTACTGTTTTTGGAGCACGCTTCAGATGTCTATACCGATGAGATGTTTCACAGTATTGTTCCCTCGTAGGGGTCTGTTTCAACATTGAATGGAACAAACCCCGAGCAGGTGCTTCAAAATCGATGACAGATGTACGCAGATGTTGAATTATTTTGAATCAAGGGATGTTGTGAATAATTAGCAGATGTCCAGCGTATCAAAGCAATCCAGCATATATCTAGATAAAATTCCAAGGGTGCTAGTGGCAGACGTCGAGAAATCGATTTCCCGTAATGCTGTGCGTTCAGAACGAAAATGTTCGCCAATATTAGAATTACACCTTCCTTGGGTCAGATCTAAAACAGACGCTAGCTTCTCTCTCGCATCCGCTCAGATGAAGCTTTCCGAAGAACAGATATTTCCCCTTGTTCGAAATATCATCTTCAATTTTCGGTACAATCTCAGTCAAGCCTTTTTAATGCATAGGGCCGGACCATCTAATGCCGTGTCGATGTTAATTGTAGGTATGTAGCCTATTGTTCCAGCAAGATGCACCTAAACAAATAGACCGTACAGTCGGTGGCTAAGCACATGCTGTTTGTGCAGCCCATTGCCGTAACATCTACAGATCGAAATTACACCTTTACATGCGAAATTGAACCCTATGACTCTGAATCATATGAGCCTTCTTAATGTATTTTTTGGTCTTCTTGTACATCGCTTTGCGACAGACACCTCAAACCAAATAGCCGCCCAAGTCCCCATAATCCCTGGCATGCCTTACAAACATCACTGTCTGGACGGGAAATAACTCCTCCTGTTTGCCACTTGTTCTGCGGCCCTGAACCTGACAATCATAATGGCAATTCACCAAGGGATGGTGGCCCTTGTCGTTCTTGGCGTGCTGAGTCAAGCTTTGGCTAATGTATTTTGTGTCTCTCAAACTAACTATTAGAATATGTTCTAATTTGCATTTTCAGCTGCATCCTGTACGGTGTCGACCAAAGGGGTGGCCAAAAGAGGGGAGACGAATATTACTTCCGTTTTGGTTGCAGTCCCGGCCAAGGGCACCGATTATCTCTGGAATTACTTTCCAATAAGGAATATCTACTCGCAAAGATATCTCAAACCTGCAATTTTCTGCAGAAAAACATCAACATAAGTTCGTATTTGTCACCGTTTGTGTCTATCGAGAGAGGAAATAAATCCTCAAAATATCCCACTTCACCAACTGCTGGCTTGAAGTCTCGCCGATAATGTCCCAGGTCGGTTGGCTGGTGCGTGATAAATCCTGATCCAGATAATATCCATTGTGTCCTCTTGCGGTTGGAGATATCTCAACTTTAAGATTAGATTTCTGTATCCCAGCAACGATCACCGTCGTAACCCCACACATCTAAACATATTTTCTCGCAGGACGGAGCGGTGATCCTTCGACTCCTTAACTCATTTCGTAAATGCTTTAACTGGGGCTAGCAAGCCTACTTTTGATTCAAACAATGATCGGCGCTGTATTGCCACAGTAGTTAGCATATTATCCAGCAACCGTAAAAAGTTAGTCTAGTCGATTAGGCAAGGTCGGCGTGCCATAAGTCGTCTCGGAATGCTGTTCAGATCTACTTTCGTCAATGTAAAATTTGTTAAATAGATAAAGCTATGTACAAATATGTACGTTCGGATTATCCTTAGGTGCACATTCCAGTCAGATCGTAAACCATCACCAAATGGGAATGCGTCTGAAACAACCTACTCTTCCCCACTTACAACATGGTCCCTGACATCCTTTCTGCGGCCCTCGTCCAAATCCACCTCCAGCAAATTTACCCACTTGGTACGGTTGACGAGCTTGAAGAAAACATAGAGTAGCGCAAAGAAGGGCAATAGAACGTAGGCATCTACAAAATTTCCAGCATCAAATGGCTTGAAGTACGACCATCCTTGCACCAACGCCAAAAACACGTTCAAGACTATTCCAAAGATAGGCAAGTAAGGATACCACAAGGCCTTGTATGGCAACTCGGAAACAGAACGGCCCTGGAGCTTCCATGCCCTTCTGAACCTAATATGATAGAAACAGACATTTCCCCACACAATAAAAACAGCTACACCAGACAAGTTGACGATGTAGCCATAAGCTTTGGCAGCTCCTGTACTAATGTTCATAAGCGAGAGGAATCCAAGCAAATTCATTAGAATCACTGCAACGTATGGAACTCCTGTTTTATTGACTCTTCTGAAGAATTTGGGTGCTGCACCTTCGTTAGCCAAGTTGACTATGGTACGAGAACCGATATAAATAGAACTGTTAATGGCAGAAATACATGTGACTAAGATGAAGGCATTGATCAAATGAGCACCCCCTGCCCACCCAGCACGACCAATGGCAATAGTCATAGGCGACTTGAGAACCTTGGTACCAGCACTCAACGAAGGATCATTGAAAGGAACAGTCAAACCGTAACTGACAGCAATGCCCATGTAGATAATCAAGATTCTCCAGAACGTCTGTCTGATGGCCAGCGGAACAGCTCTAGAGGGGTTGGCTGCTTCTGCTGCTGAAACAGCTACGATTTCTGTTCCGCTATAGAAAGTGGATGCAAATACAAAAGTATTTGCAACTCCTTTAAAACCATCACCAAAAGCTCCAGGATCGTTCCAGTAGTGGAAACCAAATGCCTTTTGTCCATGGATACCACCAGCTACGTAAATAATGGAGAAAATGTAGAAAGCTACAAGACCCACTATTTTCGTAAGAGCGAGCCAAAATTCTGCTTCTCCGAATGCTTGGACTCCCAAAAATTGAAAGCCTAGGAAAAAGAACCAGAATATCAAAATATAACCGTACAATGGAACCTGGGGACCCCAGAATTGCATGATAGCAGCCACGGTGTTATACTCATTGGCTAAGACAGCCACCCAGATAATGACATAGTTCCACCCTACAGCAGCTCCATAGGCTGGGTCCACAAGTCGGTTACCCAAAGTGGAAAACGTACCCCCAGTGGGGTAAAGCGTAGCTAACTCACCCAAAGACTGCATCATAGCAAACGCTATCAAACCAATTACACCAAAACCAATAATCAACGATGCTGGACCGTTAGCCAAAGCCAAGGACGCACCAATAAGAATACCAGGGCCAATAATTCCAGCAAGTGCTATAAGCGAAATGTGGCGGTCTTTCAATGTCCGTTTAAGATGGGTATGGTTATCAACTACAGAGCCATCTTCGATGGATTCAGAGTGTGTATAGATGCCTTCTTCCTTGGTTATCCCTTCTTTGGTCAAATTCTCATCATTGGATACGCTGTAAGACATGGTGATATAAATATTACAAAATTAGCAAATAATGAAGAGCAAATTTAAGGGGAATATTAGTAAATATTATCGTTGTGAGTCCGAATACAATGTTGGCAGGATAAGTGCAAGATTAAATAATAGCAGCCTATAAGTTGAATAATAGCTAATAGCTTTGAAATATAGTGTTGTTGCTAATAGTGTACTGCTTATGAATTGTTTCTAACAGTTGCTTCCACTTTATTAATTCGTTGGGGCTTGATATGAAGATTGACAACTTGAAAGGTTAGGGTTCCTATGTAGGGATAGTTTATGGGTTTTAGGAATTGTTTGGTATTCTCACAAATGTCAAATGTTCACAAATGTCAAATGTTCTAGTTGATATCTTTTCTACGGTTAGCCAAATTCTTGTTTGAGGAAATTCTTAACTGCGAGATGACTTGGAAAATGTCTTCTTATATATGCCAACAAATAAAGAAGCGCATCTGTTCAAAACGAAAAATACAAGTTGCCAAAGAATGATGTAACAATTTTTCACGGCTGACTCCATATACTCGACCGCTTATGGAAAGACCTAAACGCAGCAATAACGAATCAAATTCCATCTCAAACAAAAATTGTGGATCCTCTAATAAACTATTGAAGATATTGGTGCGTGCACGTGATATAACATTTCCACAGCTTGTAACTCCATCATCGTATTTGCATGTTATTAGCCCATTCTTGTAGGATTTTCACAGGACGGCCAAGTTCACTGAAAGGGTGTCCTTGGCATGGGAGAAGTCTGGCTGTTTCATTTGGTAATGAATAATTAGATTTTTTAAGGATATTAATTAACGAGAATCTAGAATATTTTATGCCTTTTCTCACATCTCATCTTTCACCAAAGTAATTCCCCATACAATAGCTTATGTAGAAATAATGAAAATCTTCGTAAGAGAAGCTACATTATTGGTACTTCTTCTCGTTGTTACTGGGAGCTTTCCATAAACCTTGGCCATTTTCACAAAATTATGGAATCCTTGAAAATTGCATTCGCAACATTTTTGCACCCATTTCTACATGTAAGCGTTCTGCAATGAAGCTGCCAACGCCGCCTGAGGTAGCATTAATAATTATAACCTTGGCCCTTCACAATGGAGTAGATCAAAAAAATCGTGATTATGTGCTGCTGCTTAATTACCTCTATGTTTCAAGTGGTACAAACCACTAGGGAATTTGTACTCCTCGAATTGTCTTCTCAAGAATTTTGCTGGCAACGGAGGAATTCTTAATGTGCAATTTCAAGTACGAGAAGTGAGAGAACCCAACAATATTATAAAGATCTAAGTCATAGTGGTGTTCTGGCAATTTGACGACATCTTCGAAGGCCAAAGCATTACTTGCAATTGTCAACTTTGTTATCGAATTATGTAGATGCAGTTGACTCCCAACCTGTATGCATCTTCTAAAGAGCATATTGTCGAAGGAAGATTCATGACTATACAGACTCTTGCCAACCTCGCAATAATCGTCCGGATTGTTGTTGCAAAATCAACAAGTCAATCTGATTTGGTAGATTCCAATCTTAATCACAATTCCACTAACCTCTCTGTTAACACAATTGTTTTAACAAGTGTTCTGATAATCGGAGTCTTAACACACCTAAATCGAAGCAACGCAAATTCTTTAATTTTTCTAATCCCCCTAGTTTCTCTATGTCTCTGAATCCCCTGAGCTTAAATGTCCGTAGTGTAGAAGGAAGCTTCAATTTAGAAAGCGAACCAATCCTCGCTTTCAATCGACAATGATGTTAAATTATGAAGTTGTGAGAAATCAAAGAAATTCGGTGGTAGATAAGCAGTAGAAGAATATGATTAATCCAATTCTAACGATTCTCATTTCAAAGTTGTATTTGCTGGATGCATTGCAGACAGATTGGTAGCAGACAGATTGGTAGCAAACTGGAACTAATTATATCTTGGAGTCGCAAGAAGGTGAGAAACTTGCAAGATCACTAGAAACATTCCAAGTTCTAACGCTGTCCGAAAACAAGCTCCAACTACTGTTGATAGGACCAGTCGACACAATACTCTCCTCTCTTAATTTAGTAAGATTCTCAATTCCCTTGAGATTGAGCAGACTGGAGAAAGGTTCTATAGTGTTCCATGAGGGGTTACCGACCTTCCAGCCAAAGATGTTGGAGGGAATATAATTGTTAAAATAAGATTGAAAACTGCTGAGATTCCTTCACTGTTCGGTGTAAAGTATAGCGGACAACTGAGAATTCCTTAGCCTTCATAAAACCAGGAAGTAGACTAATTGACGTCTGCAAGTCATCTTGTCCCAAGTTTATAGTTGAACAGCGGAAAGATGATGTTTCTTATTGAAAGCAATGAAAGCGTCTAGAGAAAAGGAATGTCACTCAAGAGGATCTTCGGGTATCAACACATTGCCAATGTATAATGAACGGTAGAACTTCGTTAATACCAACTCCTTTATCAGATGCACGAAACGCAAGAGTTGTCCCCAAACGATTTTTGGAACTAAGTCCAAGATTGGATGTATGGGTTCGTCCGGCAAACGTTAGTAGAGAACATAAAATTGTAAACCCATCGTAGCAGTTACTTGAGAATCGTACTTGAAAGTTTCTGCTAATATTGGATAAGATTTCTACACTTTTGAGTAGAAAATCTGATAGCAATCTCTCGTTCTATATAGAATATACTTTCTATTATGATTAGGATTCGAAATCGAGACGTTCCTTTACGGATTTTTATCCAAATTAGAAGCAGGTAGGGGGTAGAAAAGCGACACTACTAATTATGACACCTTTATTCTTTTACTGAGCATATTTACAAAGAACAGTTTTGCACAATGCCAATAAATTAGAAGAACGCCACAAGCCCCTCGTATACAACCATCAAATCTTATCTCTTACTAAATATTTCTACAAGATGCAATTGAATTTAGTCATTTTATAGAAAATTCAATTGTCCAATCACAATTTGACTGATCAACAATTGCAACATTTACCTAGAACGAAAACTCACAAGATACAATAAAGCCCAAAATTTCAGAAAGACAAAAATCAAAAATGATAGAACTTGTTTGTCTACAAATTGAACATAGTCGTATAATCAAAATATAGTGGAGACCGATCAGACTTTCCCGGAACGTTCCGAGTCAGTCACACAAGGATACAAAGCCTAACCACCCGATCCACCCAAAAAACAACGGACGGTTGTATCAAAAGTGTCTGAAGTTCGTTGAATGGCTTATTCTTCTCCATAAGTAGAACCCATAATTCTATGGATGAGTAAAAGAATTTGGGGCAGAAACAGGAGTGTATTCGAGTAACTACAAAGAGAAAAGTGGAGTGTCGGATATTTATTACTACATATCGAGATACATAGTAATGATCAATCAATGAATGTACTGTAAAAGAAGAAAGGGTGAAAAAAATGAAAAAAATGTTTTTCACATACCTTCAACTGAATGATAAATTGTTGAAAAGTGTCACGTGACTTGAATTTCATTACCCGGATATGTACATTATAGGTCTTTTAGTATAGAAGAGAAGGGTGAAGATTTAAAAGTCTACATCAGTTGATCAATAACTCCAATACAACTTCCGAAGAAGAATACACAGTCCGGGCTAAGTTACTTTCTTTTTTCTTCAATTTGGCGTATATTGTGAATGACAACAAAAAGTTATGGAGACAAGAAATGAAGACAGATAGTTCTAAAGCATGCTTTTGACGAAGATTAGAGTTTATTGAGTAGATTTAGATGCTAAGACGAAAAGGATGAAGGCTAAAGAATTCGATCGGTTGATAAGAAAAGAAACTATGGAGTGTTTTGGTTTCTTTAAGAATTGGTAAAGTGGAGAAAAGTGATCCTGAAATTCATCACCGGCACCTATAACAACTTTAAGATGATAAATAATATCTTTAACTCAATTAATCGTGCTTTTCCGGTCTCAAGTCGGATCTTCTAGGAGCTTCCAACGGATGTAATTGGGCGAGATATGTGATGGCCCACATCAAGTAGCACATGGCCAAGGCCAATATCACTGACGATCTGAAAACAGTTCTGTTTTCTTTGGGGGCAAAGACCCAGGCCAAGGTGGCTAGGCCCACAACGAAGATTAGGACGATTATGACAGTGTAACTGGAATGTTAGTATAAGAAATTAGGAGTAACGATATCTACTATTGAAGGTTAAATTGAACATTGGTTATCATACAATAGAATCTATAGATTGTGTAGCGAAGATTGGGGCTTCGATTGAAATGAAAAGATAATGGGATGAGATGCTTAGACATCTGTAGATTATTGTACACCAGCTATCATTGATTGTACGTACCCGCTCATGGCTAGTGAATGAAAGAGATAGGAAGAAAAGAATAAATTGGTTTTGATATTGATGTTGAATTTGGAGCGATAACAGCGAAAAAAGTGCGTTGGTTAGGGAGAGCAGTTGAGATGAAATTAGCGAGAGAAATCGAAACTGGATAGAAAAAGGGAGAACTGAAGGTTGGTTGACAAAGGTCCAAAATTGGTGCAAATTGGTGCATTATGAGTAT
The DNA here is from genome assembly GCA_030564745.1 of Scheffersomyces segobiensis. Classification (NCBI taxonomy): domain Eukaryota; kingdom Fungi; phylum Ascomycota; class Pichiomycetes; order Serinales; family Debaryomycetaceae; genus Scheffersomyces; species Scheffersomyces segobiensis. The sequence goes on along the minus strand of JAKTZB010000014.1, from coordinate 273,091 downwards.
ATAATGCATTTGATACACTTGAGGTTGTTTGAGTTCAATAGAAGAAAATCTGGCACAAATAACTGTAGTAGATTCTACTTGATCAATCTTACAGAGAAATTTGGTTTTCAAGATTTACCGAGAACTCTCATAATTTCTCATTAATTATCTTTCATTCTCCCTGAAAGTCTCCCTAAACATAAGCCTCACAATCTCTTTAGTTCTCACGCTAACTACTCTCGCTATTTTCATTATCTCGCTATTCTCATCCACCTCGCTGAGCCTGAAGATTTAGTCAATCTCCACAATATCTTGATCTATACTCATCAATATAATCTCGTACTTCCTACTCCTTTTTCATATCATTGTTCCTTATTTGTAGTATGGCTATCACAAAGAAACTTGCACTTTGGGTGTTCAATGCTCTCCAGCACAATTACACCCATAAGGAACTTGCTTACAACCACATTCTTGTCTTTCTTCAGAACCAGAGTCAGAGCTACAACTTCGCTATAAGAACAAAAGTCTACACCTCATCTGAGACTGGACAGCCCAGCTTACTTCTCAACTTGTACGGATCCATTAGCCTCGGCGACTCGATCCAGGCTCCAGTGGAAATCTGGATTCCCTATAATTATCCATCAGGCTATTCCACTTCACGTTCTAATTCGTACAACTCTACAGGATACGCCAATGGACAATCGGATCCACTATTTGATGTCAATGGCTCAATTCCCATTATCTACGTCATTGCAGATCATTCCAAAAACTACTACCTCCACGCCGGAAACTACGTCGATACCCTGGGAAGATTCTACAATCCGTATCTCTCCAGCTGGTACCAAGAATCATCATTACGTCCTTCAGTCCCAAATACTCCAATATCTGCTAAATACGATTTGCTTCAGTTGATAAACGTCGTTGCTGAATCTCTCCGTGCCGAACCTCCTATATATTCAATTTATGAAGCTTCGCCCCCTCAAGCGTTGCTGAGCCAAGCTTCAAGATCTCAACAATCTTCTGGTTATCAGTCTGGTCCTAGTCTTCCACCACAAATCCCTATAAACCAAATTCAAAACCAACATACAAAGTTTCAGTCTCCTCTCGAGCAACAAAATACTTCTTCTTCTCAACAATTCACTTCTTCTGTCCAACAACTAACTGACTCCTACACTGGAGACTCAAATACATCGGGCCACACAGCTCCACCGCCTAATGAACCTCCTTTACCCCCTAAACCGCCTAAGTTGCCCAAGACTCTGGAGGAAACACATTCACCATCTCCTTCTATAGGCTTTCGTCGGACCTCTGGCACTACTGAAGCTCCACAGCTTCCACCATTCGGTATTCATGTAGAACAGCAGACTACTGATTCGCTGTATTCTCCACTGGGTCCTCCTCAGACTTCTCAAAACCCAGTTCATAATGAGCCACCTAATATTCAATCTGTTCGGAATGTCCCATTCGTGCCTCAATTCACAGGCTCAAATCTGGTATCATTTGCGCAACAAACTGATTCAAATGGACCTCCACCTTTGCCTCAAAAACCGTATAGGCCCTTTGCGGAATCCAGGGTAGAACAGAATACTACTTTATCAGAGTATCGCAATGTCACTACAGTATTAAGAGATGCTTCTCCTAGATATAATTCTGCCACACCAGTGTACGATTCTACTAATCCAGTGTATAATCCTGTTCCTGAAAGGTACCGTTCTCCACCTTCTTTACCTTCAGAACAGAACTATCAGCATAATTACCAAACTGTAGATATTCGTTCCCCTTCTGAATCACCTAGGTTTACACCCAAGCCAGCCTACGTCAGCCAGGTACGTGAACAGCCCTCATATTCGCCTTCACCTCAGACCTCTCAAAACCAAATGCAAGTATCTCCCAACTCAGAAACCCAATATGCTCCAGTAGTTCCTTCCACAGCAGCTTCAGTCCCAGTGCAGCATGTTCCCAGTGTAGATCTTCTTAGTGGTGGAACAGATGGTCCTCTGACAAATTCGACATCAAATGCTGAACGAAGGCAGGTGTTGGAGCAGTTAGCTGCGAAGTTCAATCTGTTCTTGAACGATGCCTACAACGACAACATCGATAACAGTCTTCCTAAAGTGCGAGAAACACACCAGAAAGTTGAGGCCTTATATAGTCAGTTGTGCCATATCTACCAACAGGCAGTAGAAAACTCTCGAAGTCTCGATGGCCACATTGCCTATTTGACCCAACAGGTGAACGCTATAAATGTACTCAACCAAGACTTAGTCAAGCTCGATGAGATCAACTCTGAGAGTCTTGACAATGTTACCACTGCTCCCGGAACTAAGATGCCTTTGGATAATCTTATTATCCCTGATCTGCCTCTTGTCAGACAGTTATACGAGACTGTTCTGGAGATAAAAGCTGTTAGAGATACCATTAATCTTGTCGGTGGCAGCTTCCATAGCGAAAAGGAGCTCATTAATGACGCCAGAATGGACTTGTGTGTTAAAACGGTGAGAAACCTCGGTAGAGAGTTGTTCTGGTTGGAGCTCACGAAGCAGGAAATTGCCCATAACATTATGGGCTTGTCTCTGAATTCGTATGATATGTAACTATTAGCATTCGTTGCATGTGTATTGAATTTGCTGTTGTAGCAAGTAACTTATATATAAAATGATTGAATTGTAATAGATAATTAAGTTTTCGCAACTTTCTCGCTACTTTTCGCAGCCAACTGAGAAATACATAACGCTAAGAAATGATAATATATAAATTCTAGCCAATTAAATCAATTTACCGTACGCAATTACTCTCCCTTCGAGCTTCACACGTAGATTGAGCATTTACTTAAACATAGACCTTTCCATAAAAATAATTGTAAACCCATGCTCTTCGCACTCTAAATAACTTCACTACAATCACACTACTATTAATATTAAGCACACAAGACATGATATTTGTTAAACGCAAATAGTTCTTTTTCTAAATAATCGAAAACAACTCCCAAAAGACTAAAATACACCCTCAACTACTCAAAAATAGAATTGCCTTTATCGAATACCCTTCCTGTTCTCCAAATATTTAAGTATCCCCAGAGCATGTCCCTTTCGCACCCATTATGTCTCCTGTACATTGCACATGAGCCGCACGATGTCACTGCGGAAGTGAAAAATTCAAATTTTCTTCAGATACAAAATTTCCAACTAGTAGAGGTCATCAAGAGTTCTTTCTTTATATTCGTAGAACACCACCACCATGTCCGACGAATACTTCATCAAGCCCGAGGCAGTCGCTCCTTCTAACGACACCTCCGAATGGCCCTTGTTGTTGAAGAACTTCGACAAGCTTCTTGTAAGATCTGGACACTACACTCCCATTCCCTCAGGTTCTTCTCCTTTGAAGAGAGACATCAAGTCATACATCTCATCTGGTGTAATTAACTTGGACAAACCATCCAATCCTTCTTCGCACGAAGTCGTCGCATGGATTAAACGTATATTGCGTTCTGAAAAGACTGGTCATTCTGGTACTTTGGATCCTAAAGTCACGGGATGTCTCATTGTTTGTATCGACAGAGCCACCAGATTGGTCAAGTCCCAGCAGGGTGCCGGTAAGGAGTATGTGTGTATAGTGAGATTGCATGACGAGTTGAAGGATGCCAAAGACTTGGGCCGCTCGCTTGAAAACTTGACCGGTGCTCTTTTCCAAAGACCTCCATTAATTTCTGCTGTTAAGAGACAGTTGAGAGTGAGAACTATCTACGACTCCAACTTGATTGAGTTCGACAACAAACGTGGTTTGGGTGTATTCTGGGCTTCCTGTGAAGCTGGAACCTATATGAGAACGTTGTGTGTCCATTTGGGGATGTTGTTGGGTGTCGGAGGTCACATGCAAGAGTTGCGTCGTGTTCGTTCCGGTGCTCTCGGAGAGAATGACAACTTGGTCACCTTGCACGATGTCTTGGACGCTCAGTACGTCTATGATAACACACGTGACGAGTCTTATTTGAGAAAGATCATCCAACCATTGGAAACACTTTTGGTCGGCTACAAGCGTATTGTTGTGAAAGACTCAGCTGTCAACTCTGTCTGTTATGGTGCCAAGTTGATGATCCCTGGTTTGTTGCGTTACGAAGAAGGCATCGAATTGTACGACGAAGTCGTCTTAATGACCACCAAGGGTGAAGCCATCGCCATTGGTATTGCCCAGATGACCACTGTAGACTTACAGGGTTGTGACCACGGTGTCGTCGCCAAGGTCAAGAGATGTATCATGGAACGTGACACTTACCCAAGAAGATGGGGACTTGGTCCAGTTGCGCAGAAGAAGAAGCAGATGAAGGCTGATGGCAAGTTGGACAAATTTGGCAGAGCCAACGAAAACACTCCAGAAACCTGGAAGCAAGAATACAAGGACCACGATGACGATCCTGCTCCACCTGTGCCTGCCTCCAAATTGGTAGCTCCAGAAGTGCAACTCCCTAAGAAGGCCTTGATTGAAGAAGTCGCTTCTGAAGAGGCTTCTGAATCAGAAGACAAGAAGGAGAAGAAGGAGAAGAAGGAAAAGAAGGAGAAGAAGGAAAAGAAAGAAAAGAAGGAAAAGAAGGAAAAGAAGGAAAAGAAGGACAAGAAGAGAAAGGCTGAAGATGGTGAAGAAAAGGCCGAAAAGAAGAAGAAGGCTAAGAAGTAGTTGCATTTCATATTACCATAACCATCATCACAATACCATCATTCCATTCCTGTCGCAATGGTGTATTCTACAAGGTGCTCAACGCCGTTTGTATTACCTTTAGCATTAGTTCTGTAAATTTAATTTTTCTATATATGATTTTAACCAATAACATTAGATGACGTCGATCAATAAGCTGTAGCCAATAATTAGACTTTAGCTACGCTATTGCTGAGCACGAAACGGTACTTGTCTTCAAGGCTCTTGTGAATGTACTGTAGTTGAAGTTCGACCATATTAGCTTTGTCATTTTCACTTGTGCCCTTGAAGTGAATAAGCAAACTCTTCAAGATAAACGTAAATACAATTCTTTCAAAGTCGTTCTTGGCTGGAATCAGGATTAAATTCAAAAATTCCGCCAAAAATTTGTTTTTTTGCTCTAAATTCGTAGTCAGTATGAATAGCAAGTGCTTGACAACGTTAATCACAAATGGGTAGCAAACTTTCGACTCATATTTGTTATAAATTTGTGCTAGTTCCTGAAGGAAGGTGCCCTTCTGTTGTTTCTCATCCGAAATATTCACAAGAATACTGTGCGTTACCTTAAGCAAATCGTTACACTTAGCAAAATTGGATGTAAAGGTATTGGAGGTCGACCTATCGGTAAATGCTCCGTTCAATTCATTCTGAAGATGATTACACAACTTGAAGCTGTCATCAATAGCATTCGTATTATTTCCTGGAACTTGTTTCATTAACTGCAGCAATTCAAACTGAACAAGAACCAAAAGATGAATGCTTGAGAACACATATAGTTCGCTAAATTCCAGCTTGGGTGCAATGGCAAAATTCCCAAATCCTATAACAGAGAAATTTACAGCAACAATGCCACTATTTGCTTGACGATTGAATTCTGAAGTGAGATTTTTTACCTTAAGATAGTAGTACTTTGCCGCTTGAATATCACCCTTATAGTGATAGTACAATGCAAATAAATAGTATGTTTTGGGAAGCAAGAGGGAATATTTATCAAACTCTTCGTCTGAAAACCTCCTATTATTGTAGTCCAGCATAAACTCATTCAAGTAGTTGATGTCCTTAAATTGCCCATTCAAGAATCCTATCCATGTCTGGTATATCTTAGTGGAGTACTTTATGAATGTGAGCTTAATGGTCTTGTTATTCAAGTCCGTCATACTGAGATATCGCTTGTTATTTGCCAGACTTAATTCTACCAATTGCTTTTCCACAATTTGAAGACATCTGTCGAATACCTTCTTTGATTTCTTCTTTCCGTTTGCTGCTTCAGACATGTAATGGATACCGGTGAGGAAATAGAACATGATGACAAACTCATCTGAATTCAACCAAGACAAATAGGTAGGAATCACCGCGTTTGCTTCCGAGTGAATAGGGATTTCTATTCTGAACTTACCATCTTCTTTCCATGAGCTCCAATGAAGACTTTGCTCATTGGAAATGAGAATGTTGATGGATTTCATGATCTTACTTGCCTCGTCTACGTTATTCATTTGAATCTCGCCACAGTATCTAGTAATTGCACTCATGGCAAGCATCTGCCTTGGAGTCTCATTTCCAAGGGAATCCAATATCTTGTCAATCTCATTCACAATAGATAAAGATATCGAAGGAGAACCTCTATAAAGGTGCAAGTTACTAAGAGTGAGCATACAATGGACTTTGGTGAGTTTGTCTATCTTTTCCAGCTGGGATAGAGACTGCAATATGATGACCGCAGTATTGGCATCGAATGTCAATAACAGCTCAACCTTGAGTAATTGCAACATAGTGACATAATGGTGGAGTTGTAGACTCTCATAGTAGACTATTCTTTCGTTAATGAAATTGACAAAGACATTCTTGTTGCTCCTTTCCAATATCTGAGCAGATAAGTAGTCAGAAACGAATATTAAATCAGGGAAGTTGTTTCGTTTGGCTATAGTACTTGACCTGTAGATATTCTCTTCCGCTCTGTCTATGTTCTCAGTTTCAAAGAGATAGAGTCTGGCCAACTTGTAGTAGAGTATCAGTTCCTTGCGCGGAGTTAGATGTTGTACATATTTTCTTGCAATAATTATCAATGCCTTGACCGAAATTTTGATCATCTTGAAGTATTCATTTATGCCTTCCTCTGAATTGGTGTTTAGCACGATTTTATGGGCCTTCTGCAAGAAAAAGTCAGACGTCATAAAGAGGTTTTCTACGATTATATCTGTTCTCCTTGGACCAATCAAGCCTTCAGAAATTGAATCTAGAGTCATGATGGTTATTTCAGACGGTGTATCCTGTTTCATTTGGCCCCCCTCGTGCATACTATTTTGAAGAGTTTCAGAAGGAACAGAAGAAGCACTTTGCATTTGAAAAGACGATTCCAACGTGTGATCTTCTGTAATTTGCTCACTTTTTCGGATTTTACTCTTACTTTGTGTGCTACTCGTAAAATTACTGAAAACTGTACCATTCCTCTGCATGTTTTGGAGAGGATCGTTGGCTGTCGCTGGCCTGACTAATGATATATTAGCCTGTTGTGGTTCTCCAGACTGCAGAAAACCCAACTGAAAGAACTGTTCATAGGTCCGTTTCTTATTATCCTTACTATCGTCACTGCTACGAGTCCGTAGCTGTGGCTTTGAGTCATTATTCATAGATGTGATAGGAACTTGTCTAGAAGAATATGAATCTAGATTCGATATATCAGACATCGTGATTCCGTGATCTGAGCTCAGATTCGTACCAGAAAGGGGCATAAGCTTGTATATTGGATTTTCTATCAGGGTTTCATTACCATCTCTGTGTATTTTTTTTTGGGAAGTATCTTGGTAGTTTCCTTGTGGGTCATTGAACCTCTCCATAGTTAACAAAGATAAGTGTCGATTTATACCAACTTCTAGATATCCAATTTCAATGCAGATTTGTCCATAACAAGTAGAATGTGGAAGAGATACCTTTCTGGAGTTTAAAACCAATCACTTCCTTTGTCCGATGTAACTAGTTGGTGCTGCTGGAAGAGGGCAAATCATCAATTCTCTATTCAATATGGGCTCTACTCGCGTTTTTAATATCCCTCGATACAGGATTTTTCAGTAGCAGTTGCAAATTGCAAATTGCAGAATGTGGATAAATTCTTCGAATTTATTGTAGTGAAGTATATTAATACGTATAGTCTATAATAAGTATAAATACAAAGAAGAAACTAAATTAGATTGTCCTTCAGACAACCTGTAATGACATTCAGTTTAAATAGTATTGAAATAATGTTCAGACAGTATTAAACTTGCGGTGAGAAATGTTAAGTATTGTGATATTGATCGATATCAGGCATGAGAGAAAGTTATTATATAACTTCTTTTTTCAATTGTACCAATTTTTCTTGTAAAATTCGTCTCTTGTATCTCTCCTCACCTAACTCGACCTCATACTGGTCTTGAATGTCATTGACAATCTTCTTAAACTCTTTTCTCAAGATCGCATTGCTTGTGCTGTTCGAAGGAATCCCAGAGATCGGTCTAGCAGACATTACGTTATCGTCATCGTCATCCAAATTGATAGTATCATGTGGAACATGCAACAGTTCACCAGTTACGGGAGAAACAGAGGAATGGAGTTTAATGCCCTCGCTGGACAATCTAGGCGAAGAATTTAACAATGAATACGATGAGGCATTGTTGTTCTTCATTCCAAGCTGCTCCACCTTCATGGCACTCAATTCCTTTCTCAACTTGGCGATTTCCTTGTCTTTACTAGTTAGAGTATCATGGTTCAGATTCATGTCGGAGGAGGACACAGACAGAGGTATTCTGGCCTGGTCCTTTTCCAACTGTGCAATCTTCTTTCTGTACTCCTGAATTAACTTCTGCGAGCTATCCCTTGAGAGCTCATACTCCTTATTCAAGTACTGGTACGAGAAACGCAAGTCGTTGAGTGCCGTCTTGTACTCTTGGATCATCTTGTCGTTTGAACCCTTGGCCGGGGAAGCGGAGGCATTAGAATAGAAAGAAGTGTCGTTGAGATACGAGTACTGGTACTTTGTGGGGGAATTCAAAGGCGTAGGACCATTAGACACATCATTAATGTATTTATTAGTGGTTTTATTGTTATTTGTAATGTTGTGATTGCTGAGATGTCCACCTTCCGATGCCGTCTGCTCGTTTACTTCTGTCTGGTTGTTATTGAGAATCTTGTCAATACAATCCTGAGCCCAATTTGTTCTGAGGTCCATATCTTCAGACGAGAGAGGAGGGTTGGGTAACGAGATGTTACGTTGTGCCGCGATTGAGACAATATGGGACAACATGGAGTCAAAGGACTTGAGCAACGAATCCTGTTTGTTACTAGAATTCGAAGTCGAGTTGGCATGTCTGATCGGAGAAGCTACAGGAGACGACGCCGTTGTGATATTGCCATCATCCGTATAGATCTGATTACATCCAGACGACAACTTGACATCTTCTACGTAACCCAAAACCAAGCAGGCCATGTTATGGTTGTTCAACTTTGAGTTCAACATCTCTAGATGAGAGTTAATGGCGATCAATTGGTTCTGCAACGAACCTGTCAGCTTCAAGATCTTAACAATGAGCTTGGCATCCACACTGTTGACGTTATTATCAGGCGAATTGAGATCTTCTACGACCACATCGGCTATAAACTGTTGCGATAAGGTAATCTTGTCTAGCAAATAGTGCTGTTTCTCGCGGCTACTAACAATGGCCCGTTTCAAGCGCTTCAAGTTAGGAAGCGATAGCACGGCATCCTTGTTGATCTTTGAGGTGTCGAAAATAGAGTTTTCGATCAAAACCTTCAAGTTGAGATAATTGGGTGTATTGGCTTTGCTGTCGATGAAAGACTCGATTTCAAACGATTCTTCATCTTCAGAGGTTACCGGCGTTCCCAGACTAAGAGACAAGTACGACGAATCGTTATGAATGGAAATAACACCGTCATCTAATGTCGACTGCAAATGCGAATTGAACGAATCCTGGAGAACAGTTGTGTTGAGCAAATGCAAATCCTGGGCCTTGAGAGTTGCTGTGTTCGACTCGTTGGCATTGGTGAGTTCCAGCAAATTCTGCCTATACTGTTCTTGCAATTGGAACTTGAGGAGATCAGAGGTGGTGTTGGCGAGATTGTAGTTACACGAAGAATCGCTGTGTGACCCCTTGAAAGGGGAGAATTTCTTAAACGCCTCTGGATCAATCATACCGACGAACGATAATAAAACTGGAAATCAAAAAGTTAAAAAAGTTGAAATTGAATAGTCAAGGATGTCAAACAATCAAAAATGAGAATAATCTTCTGTTCAGCTAAGAAGTACTGCTTCTGTCGTCGTTGTTTCGAATGATCCTCCGTGTTGAGAATATCTCTAGTGACCAATTCTGAGTATCAAGTATATTAGAGTATCTAGTAAAGCTACCGTTTTTCACGATTCAACTATAGCGAAAGAATTACCCAATTGTTGACAAAACTCCAAAGTAATAAGCCCCTGTTGTGCTTCTCTTCTTGTTGCTAAAGAATAACAAGAAGGAAAACTTTGGCTCTAGCTGAAACACCTACTGTTATTGCACGTGACAGACGCGTACATATTTCATTGGGAAGGGTGAAAAATTGGTTTAATACTCCTTCTGCTTTTTGTGACTAGACACTGCAGAATTAGGCATCACATCGAGTCAATAGCATGTCTAGTACATTGTGTCGCCTAAGAAGGAAAACAATGCCAGCTAAAGAGGTAAAAAGTCAGAAAAATATTCCGGCGTAGAAGTTCTATTCGGTGTGTTTCGTAAAATGGCCGAAGAGTAATATGCGTAGAAAAGTTAGAAACTAATGTAGTTAGTATGGTACCTTAGTAACATGCCATAACAGTGTCATATTATCAGAGAAATAACTCAACCGTGGCAGATCAATGCTCATTTCATAAGGCTAGCTGAATTCAGCCTAGTATTCGTTCATACGCACCATAGCTAGAACATCAAGCCTCAACCGCACCAATCTTTTCCAGATTGCTGATCCACATTAACCTACAGTATGTTGTTTCCATCTGTGAAGTTTACTATTGTACATCAAAACTGAAAAAATAAATGGAAATTTTTTATAAACTCTAATCATTAATTCTTCTTTCTAATAGCTAACAACGGCGACTGACTACCAACAAATATCTTGCTCCAATCATGAGCATCAATACAAGCTTGTCTTGATAGCAAAACAGCTTCTGAACATCTTTCTTTTATCGAAGTTTTATACTTCCCAACAACCTCATTCCAATTCATTTTACCATTCAACAAGCTTTCACACAAGTTTGTGAATAGTTTAACATCAGCAATACCATGATTGCAAGCTTCGCCCCTATACATCGTCATCGCATGGCATGCATCACCCATTAATAAGATTTTATTGTTGAAATCGTTCCAATCGCATATTGGCCAATCTGCCAATTGCAACTCCATGAAAGACCCGGTGTTCTTGTCCAAATAATCAATCATGTATTGTAATCTTGGATCCAACCCTTTTGAATGGATTTTAATCAGGGCGTATTGTTCTTCTGGCGTTTCAAATGGTTCATCCGGATTGTTTTTCCATGACATCATGATCTGGGATTTGTAAGTGCCGTTTTTAGTGTATTTTGGTGTTGCTAAGAGTGAATACCAAAAGAATGATTCAGTTTGCGGAATCGTGCCCTGAAATAACAATGGACTGAAAGTTGTTGCCATCATCCTATATTCATCCTCTGATAGCTCTATGGTACCACCAATAAATCTAATTGGTAAATAGTGCAATTCATGATTAGTAGGATTAGTAATTGATCTTGTGACCGATTTAGAACCTTCGATACCCATCAAAATGGCACCTTGAAAAACTTTACCATTCTTACATGTAACTGTCACTCTCTTGTTGATATCAGTTGTATCGTCATCTGTCTCAATGTTAACGGTCTGACAACCCCAATTGACATTAATTCCATTTGACAAGATTACTCTAATCTCTTCTCTTCTGACCCTTAATCTTGGAGCAGGTGGGATATCGACAACTGGGATACCGTTTGAGCCGTTGATATAAATGAAATTACCATTGTCATTCTCATGAAAATTTTCATAGACTTGAGCATCGTATACGGATTTGATTAAATCTTCTGGAAGCATACTCAACATATCGTTCAATGCCCAGTGAATTGTGATACCCCAACCTTGACCTCTAGCGCTTATTGATTCATCTCTATCGAATATTTCGTATGGAATGTTTAGTTTCTTTAATGATTGTGCTAGTAGTAAACCAACGACGCCTGCCCCTGAAATCAATATCTTACCTTGGGTCCACTGGGCTGTCATTTTCCGTATATATTTATATATATATATCTTCTGATCGGATTATGAAGGAATGGACCAAATGCAGAAGTAAAGAGGTACTTATAAGTTACTTTTGGCAATTTAGAACAGGATAATTTTGAAGCCTTCTATTCTTATCTCGATATACACGATTCGCCATTTTCTTCAAATGAGTAATACTTGTAGATTGACTTTCTTCAAAATGTAAACTGTCCTACTGTTTCCTTATCGGGCTTCTTTCACGGTGACAATCTTGTATCGCGAAAACAAAAGTTCCGACGGCTTCTTTTTTGAGATAAGAGATACGACGGCTAGAAAAATGTTCAGCGACTTCGAATCGATACTATACACTACTTACACATAGAAGCTCATTATCTAATGAATATGACCTAAGTAGAAATTGAATAATGGAGATTGAAAATCACAACTTTTGTATATAAGGACAATTGGAAGCAATTCCTGTTTAACCATTTTCCTTTTATTTTCTCAAGAATAGTTATCAATTCTCACAAATACTAATGTCGAAAGCACTTGAGACGGGCCATGAAGCTGTCAATCCAATCCATCCAACAATGATCGGTAAGTTGGATCCAGTATTTGTTGATTTATACAATGAACATGTTGCTCATACTCCAAATGGTAAGATTGATCTTCCACTCTTAAGGAAGAACTATTCAAAGATCTATTCGTACGGTACCGCTCCAGCACCAGAGATCAAGGACATAAAAGAAACTACCTTCAAAGCTGAAGATGGCTCTGATATAATCTTGAGGATATATAAACCAAACGATACCAAGAAAGATGAACTATTACCAGTTCATATTGATTTCCACGGTGGTGGTTGGGGTTTAGGGGATTTGGATACTGAATCGCATGTTTTGAAACATTACTGTGCTAAGGCAAGAATTGCCATTGTTGATGTTGATTATAGATTGATCCCAGAATACGCATTTCCCACTGGTTTGACTGACTGTTTCGAAGCTACTAAATATGTCCATCAAAATGCCGAAAAATTAGGATTCGACAAAGATAGTATTTCAATCGGAGGTGTTAGTGCTGGAGGTAACATTTGTTTAGCAGTTGATCACTTATGCAGAGACATTGGTCTCAAGTTGAAATTGGTTTGTGCCGGTACGCCACAAGTTGATGATATACAATCATACGCAACTGCTGCGGATTCTCCATACTTCTCAACCCAAGAATGTGAATTTGCTCCAACATTGAATTGGGCAAGATTGAAATGGTTCGACTCATTAAAGTGGTCCTCACTATCTAAAGATCAACGTGAGTACGACCTTCAATTAGCGAAGATGGGCTGGTTCAAGAGTATCATGACTGCTCCGAACTGGAAAGGATTGACTAAAACTGTCATTTATACAGCAGGTTGTGATCCAATGAGAGACGAAGGGGAAGCATATGCTCAGAAGTTAATTGCTAATGGTAATGAGGTTGTGTTCAAGAGATTTGAGGGTGTACCACATCCCTTCATGCATATGGATGCAGCTTTGTGGCAAGCTAGCTCTTTTATTGACTTGACTGCTAAAGAATTAGCATTGGCTCATGGTACTAAAGGATGCTAAATTCAACAATTGTTTGAGATATAGACATATGTATTCATAAACATTTCCACTAGTGTAACCCGAAAATGTACTCCAGATGCGTTCGATCTTGTGCTGAATTCAATTGTGCTACCAACTAACCACTTTGTTCACAAAATAGATTTACTTCTCATTATAATACAGATTCCATAAACAAGGTTTGTGTATATTTTGTCAAAAAGCTTACTTGATATTGAAAATTTCAAAAAGTAAAATTCAAGCGTTGCAGACCATAGTTACTGACAAGAAGAAAATAATACAACAGATGTATAAAAACATTTATATACTAGGCTTGAGTATACTCAAAAAGTTGCAAAGCCAAATCTAGAACAGCATCTTCAAATCTTCTAAAATGAACACCTAGAACTTTCATGGCTTTAGATGAATCGGTAGTAAAGTGAGAACCGGTGATTCTCTTACCTGGTTCACCAACAGGAATATTATCAGCCAATTTCTTTGGTAGCTCCTTTCTAAGTATATCTGCAATTTCCTGATTACAGAAGTCTCCAGCACTAACCATAAATCTTTGATTTGAAGCATCAGGAGTAATTAGAGCCTTAAAATGGGCGTTTGCCAAATCTCTAACATCAACCCAAACAGGACCTTTTGTAGGTGGAACTTCGTCCAAAGAAGTTGAAGTACACATCTTCCAAATGCCTTGATTACTGAAATTCAAAGATGCAATTGAATCTAGCAATAAAGTATTCATCAATGGACCATAGACCATAGGTGGACATAAAACAGCAATATCAAAGTTTGGTTGTTTTTCTTCGACGAAATCCCAAGCTGCTTTTTCAGCGACAATTTTGGATGCTCGATAGGCAACTGCAACGTCACTTGTATTGGCTCCATCATCCCATGATAAGGGAGAGAAGTCTCTTTCTGTCAATACTACTCCAGGTTGCACACCCTTTGAAGCATCGAAAACTGCTGCAAAAGACGAAGTGATAACAACTCGTTTGACTTTTGGTTCGGTGAGTGCAGCTTCCATAACTGTGGTTGTCCCCTTAACTGCTGGTGTTAATAACTCATCAACAAAATTGGTCACTGAATATGTATATGGTGAAGCTAAATGAAGGATACCGTCACAAGAAACAACGGCTTTTTGCATTGATTTCAAGTCTGTGATATCGCTGATAAAAGCAAATGTTAAGGATGACTGATACTTTTCGTCAATACTTTGCTTCAATCTTTCAGCTTTTGACTCGGATCTCAAAGCAGCTCTAACTTTATATCCTTCTTGCAATAATTGTTTAACGCAGTGAGCTCCAATAAAACCAGTTGAGCCAGTAACGAGTATCAATGACCCTGGGCAGATAATTGTTTCGGCGGTCATTTTGATGAATCTAGATGAAAACTTTTGATAAACTAGCAATGCAAGAACTTTCAGAGAAAACAAAGAGGTTGACTAAACTCTCAAGAGCGAGATAAATGCCCACTATATTTGAATTTCATATTCATACATCCAAGTCATTAAAGTAGTTCCAGCAGATAGTTCGAATCCAACAGATGCCAATTTGAATTTTTAGTTTTGTAGTTCCGGAAACGGAAACATGCCGCAATCTAAATTTTCGCAACTTCCCGAAAAGTCGCCGTATAAGGCGCAAATATGAAGTGCCGATAACGTCCTTCTGCAGATAACGAGTATGAAAGGTCTTATCAATTTACTTGAAAAAAATGGAAGACGGCTTATTCTTGTCGTTTCTCTTTGGAATAGACTGCGTTGACCGATCTCTCATCTAGAGTTGGAGTCCTTAACCATATTGCTGATTGCAGCATCAGTTACCAAATTCATATATATATAATATATAAATTCCTTCTTTTTCAATGTTCATCTAAGCTCTTTACTGTTCGAATCGTTTTACATCTAACAGATCTCAAGCAAGTTAAATATAAATATTTTCAATAACCGTCTCTACTTCCAACTAAGATAAAGTAAGAAACATAACTCAAATCAAGAATCATGAACTCAGCTGAAAAAAGTTCGTTAGCTGCTGTTTCCGTTACCCAAGTGGGAACCACAATAGATTTCGACGATCGTGATACACACAATGATCTGGTATACGAATTTTTGAAGAATTTTGATGATGAAAATCCAGAAGAAGTCGTCTCAGAGGAGGCAGTTACTAAAAAAGTTGATTATCGTATTATGGGAATTATGTTGGCATGCTACTTCTTGCAGTTTCTAGACAAAGTTGCTTTGAATTATAGTAACGTTATGGGTATGTCACAAGATATTGGTTTGGTAAACAATCAATTCTCATATTTGGCTACTTTCTTCTTCGTTGCATTCTTTTTCTTTGAACCAGTTCAAGGATTCTTTTTGCAAAAATTTTCCCCTTCCAAGGTTTTGGGTTTAAATGTCTTGCTTTGGGGTGTCTTTTCTGCATGTTGTGCTGCTCCAACAAACTTTGGTGGTATGTTAACTGTCCGTATTTTACTCGGCTGTACAGAAGCTGCTATCAGTCCTTGTTTGTTACTTATTACAACAATGTGGTACACTTCATATGAAGGTTCGTTTAGAAGTGGTATCTGGTATTGTGGTTTGGGTTTGGGTCAAATATTTGGTGGATTGATTTCATACCTATTCCAATTGGTTTCAAATGCTTCCATTCGTGGATGGAGAATTATGTTTATTGTTATTGGTATGCTCAATATCATCGCCGGTTTAGTGGCATTCTTTACTTTACCTGACAATCCATTGTCGTGCAAATTTTTAACACCAAAGGAAAAGTATGTATTGTTGACAAAATTGACTGAAAGTAAAGTGGGTATTCAAAATAAACGCTTAGTCAAGTCCCAAATTTGGGAGTTGTTGCGTGATCCTCAACCTTGGTTATTATGTATTTTGTCCATTACCGTTTCATTTTCGTCAAGTACAATCTCAACCTTTTCTTCGACAGATATTATTTCGTTTGGTTTTACATCAAAAGAAGCTGCGCTATTGAATATGCCATCTGGTATTGTATCAATTTTCTCGACATTGGTTTCTACATATTTCGTTATGAAGGGATTCCCACGCTGGATTGCAAATACTCTTTTACTCATTCCTGCGGTCATTGGTGGTGCTTTGATGTCGTTCTTGCCAAAGTCTAACCAAGCTGGCTTGTTAGTTGGTATCTACCTTATTAACTTCATTGTCGCTCCTTTGGCTATCATATATAGTTGGGTCGGTGCCAACTTTTCTGGTTATACAAAGAAGATTGGTGCCAACCTTTTTATCATGTTTGGTTTTGCGATTGGTAATATTGTTGGTCCTCAAAGTTATCAACACAAGGATGCTCCCAACTATTATCCTGCCAAAATTTGCTTGTTGGTTACTCAAGCCTCAAGTATATTTCTAACATGGCTTATCGCTTTCATCTACTATCGTAGAAACAAGAACAGAGATGAAGAACAGAAGAATGAATTACCTTTGACTGAAGATGAACAATTGAAACTCGCATGGTCCAATTTGACGGATTTTGAAAATAGGCACTTCAGGTACAAGTATTAGACTCAAGAGTTTTGGGTTTATAGATGTTAGATACAATTTTAGTTCTGTATATGTTATATAAGAATCCTAGTGCTTTCTTGTTTCTCATTCGTTTTACTTTTTACTTATTTCTTGGCTATCTTTACTAACTGCGATCCCCTCATTATATATTTCAATACAATACTGCATTTACTTACCCTTTCTAATTACTTATTATGTATAGAATACTACTTCTCTTTGGTTTCGAATCAAGTGAATAAATTTCCAGATGCAAAAAGCTTATCGAAGATGAGAACTGGGGTTCCAACTTCAACATGCAGTCAAGGTGATTCGAAAGGTACATACACAACTTCAAATATCTCTTTGCATATCTTAATCCGGCATTTGTGATAGTCGCTTAAAGTTCCGCTTTATTCGTTTTTGTATGCTGGCTATTCATTGGTGTTCCGGCGGCCATTTTAAATTTGCGACGATAAATTTGTGGTGGCGGAATCTGAATACATTTGCTTATCATCCCTTGAGTTATCCGACTCTACAAGCCAATTGATTTCATCAATGCGCTACTGATCACATCGAATCTGTGGACGACTATTCTAAGAATGGTGAAATTACTTTAAATCAGGAAAATATAAAATGGAACCATAAGTAATCGCACATCCAGTCTCTTATCAACTATTTTGAAAGTTCAACAAAAGAGTTGAACAGTGCTCAATCGAATAATAAAATCACTATAATAATTGGCCACTCTTAGACCAACTGAAAATAATGACAAATGAATGGAAACCATTAAATGTGGCAGTATTAGGTGCTGGGTTAGGTGGTCTAGCTGCAGCCATTGCCTTAAGAAGAAATGGGCATATTGTTACAGTCTATGAAAGATACCACTTTGCTGGTGAAGTTGGTGCGTCATTATCGTGTGCATCAAACGGTGGTAAGCATTTGAAGGAATGGGGTATTGACTTTGATGCTGCCAAACCAATCATTTTGAAGGATTTAATCAGGCACGATTGGAAGACCGGTGAAATTGAGGGTGTTTACAGCTTGGGAGACTACGAGAAGGCTTTCGGAACTCCATACTATAACTTTCACAGAATTGACATTCATAATGTTTTGATGGATACTGCTACCCAAGAAAAGGGCGAGGGTACACCATGTAAGTTGTTAGTTGACTATAAAGTTACTGATGTCAACTACGAAGCTGGGCATATGGTTTTTGAAAATGGCAAAGAAGCATATGCTGACTTGATTATTGCAGCAGATGGCATCAGATCTACAACAAGAGAGAAAATTGGTGTCATACCTGAATTCGGGATTTCTACGTCATGCTGTTACAGATGCTTATTTAGAACTGAAGATGTTCTTAAGTTGGGATTAAAGGATTTTTCAAAGAATGAAGCCATTGAATTTTGGGGTGGTAACGACAAAAATAAGATTGTATTGTCTCCATGTTCAGATGGTGAGATTGTTTCATGTTACTGTTTTTATCCTGCTGAGATTAATGACTTGCGTGAAGATGGATGGAACAATGAAGCTACTCCTGAACAATTATTAGAAACATTTCCAGAGTTAGATGGCGCCTTGAAGGAACTATTCAAGATTGCGTTTGATATCAAACAATGGAGACTATACGTTCACAAGCCGTATCCATTTTGGGTCAAGGGAAAGGTCGGCTTATTAGGTGACGCTGCTCACCCACAAATGCCAGATCAATCTCAAGGTGCAGTAATGGCATTTGAAGATGCCGCTGCCTTCGGTTACATTTTCAGCAAAAAGTTTACTTGTTCCCCAGAAGACGGATTAAAAGTATACCAAGCTGTTAGGCAACCAAGAGCCAATAAAATTCAAGCCGCTTCATTAAGAGCTAGAGAAAACTTGAATGAAAGAATCGGTTGGTCCTCGGGAGCTGCTGATTTGAATGATGATAACAAACTTACAATTGAAGAAGTTTGTTCGTATGATATCAAGGCTGATATTGATCGAATTGTCAAGAGCATGGGTTTTTGAGTTGAGCGGAGAGTGTTATAGCTTTCTTTACTTCTATATTAAGTTAACTTTGATCAGGCAGTTGTTTGATTCAAAATGTACATCTTTTCAAATTTTTCGAACTCTCAAGCTCCTTTCCCATTTACTATTTCGAAGTATTGATCACCCACAATCTCTCACTACCGATCATTAAGTAACATACACTATACAAGTACATGGTTTCCACTTTTTTGTAACAATTCTTTCAAATTTTATCCGAACTAGCAACCGGAATTGGTTTATACTATTGCGCAAAATATTAAATACTAGTGGCCGGAATTGGTTCACACCAAACCCAAAGAAATTCTAACCAGCTACTTGAAGTTTTTACTAAATATTTTTTATTTTAACAGCAAGACAAAAAGTCCACTTTTTACAGAATTTCTATTAACAGTTGATTGTTGTTCCAATATATTATTTTGGATATAGTTTGAACTGATTACGGACATTAGTTCGAATAAAGAATTAAAAGCCTGTACAGCACCGCAGAAATATCTGCCGTCGGAATTGAACTTTTGCAGTTTATTATATAATCACAAACTGATAAGCAAACAAAATAAATTGCTTGATCTAATTTTTTAGATAAGGAACACAAAGTTTTCCATTCATTTCAATGTGATATTTGATTCGATCCATAAAGAAATATAGTATTTGATGTTACAAAGTTAACAAGTAGAGCACGGTGAATAATTGCTCTATTTGAAGCCAACCATCTTCACAGCCATTTATAAAGGTTTTTCTAATTCGTGATTGAAGTCGCTTCACGAATAAGTATCATAATCTCGTTGACCATGTCAGAAAGAACAAGACAGAACGCAGCTGAAAATCTTCAAAGAATCTCAAGCATAATATCAGACGAACAAGATCAAAATCAACATTTGGAAAATCATTCACGTATTCAACTGCTCCAGGAACTTCCAAAATCGAAGAAAAGAGCCTGTGATAGATGCCATGAAATAAAGCAAGTTTGTACGGGAAATGTGCCATGTGAAAGGTGCGCTAGAATGAACATTAGATGCGTGTTGGATAGGCCGTTGAAAAAAATCGGAAGACCTCAGAGAGGAGATAGAGACCTGTTTTATACTTCTAGAGGCAACTCTTCATTTCAGACGAGTGATCGCAAAAATGGCAAACTTGAGAAGAGACCTGGAATGCGCCACTCAAAATCAGCTTGTGAAGCATGTCGAAAGAGAAAGAGAAAATGCGATGAAAGTTGGCCCAATTGTGGCTATTGTACCAAACTGAATTTGGAATGTTCTGGCCCTACTTTGCGTAAGAGAAAGCCGAAGGCTAAATCTTCAAGATTAGAACCATTGATGCAAGGGCAAGTCGAGATCAGTTTGTCCATACCTCAATCTACTTCTAGTTCTACCTCACTCATAAACAATGTTTCAGTTGATAATAGTTCAGCTTCACCGCAGTTTGACAATCCTAACGATGGAAATTGTTCCGAAACCACAGTTCTGCTGCAAATAAGTTCCAGGGAACAGAAACCGTCAGAACCTATTAGGGATGGATGTGTAAAGGAAATCCAAAACATTCCAGTTTCACCAGCTACTTTGATGACCACTGATACCTTCCTTAACAACGATGTTTCGTTATTGAACATCTATAAAAAATCAAATACAGGGGCGGAATCTTCACCAATGAACAGTACTTGCAGTAGTAGTGATGCGCTTTTTTCTGATTTGTTTAGAAGAGACAACGATGATGGCGATGATAATATTACCAGCTCCATTATAGATCAGGATTTAAGAAATTTTGATATAATTCTCGCAAACAATCTGAATCCTCAGAATAGCGAGGCCAATATTAATAATGAGAGTAACAACAATAGCACTGATAATATGACTCGAAAACGTATGGCCATTTCCAGATCTGATACTCCTGGACCAATTCAATTACACAAATCAACATCCATCAAATATCACCAATTGTTTGAAAATATGAATCAAATCAGTAACAGTATATGCTTGAGTCTTTTGAATAACATTGTAATGGAAAACACCATTTCTGTAAAGGAGAGATTTTTGTTGAAGTATTTTGTTACTGACGTATCGTTCACCATATTTGCAGACGAGACCTCTAATGCATTCATGAGCACTATTGTCCCCATTTCATTGAAGGATAAGAGGGTCAGGGATCCAATTTTGGCCATTGCTTCAGCTCACAGGGCAGGCAATGATATAAAATTCTTTAGAGACGCCGTGTTGTACCGTTCAAGCTCTCATGCTACATTGCTAGGGAGCACTACTCAAGTAGAGTACTACTTTTCTGATGAAATATTACTATCAATTTTGTTGAGTGGAATCATGGAAATATTGAATGGATCATCTTTATGTTGGTCTGTTTTGTTAGAAAAAGCATCTGAGATCATAAAATTTAGAGGGGGTATTAAAAAGATGGCATCAGCTCGAAGTGGTTATGCACCAATGTTGGTTCAACTTTTTTGCTACATAGATCTTATTTCAAGCCTTAGTACTTGCCATCCACCTTATATTGAACAGTCATCCCAAACCAACAATAGTCAAACAAACGAACTAATTATAAGTGAAAAGATAGAAATCGAGTCTCATGTGTATGATCAGGAAGAGGTTACAGAGATTTTGAACAACAAATTTGGCTTCAGATTTGGTATTGCTGGTGAAATTTTCAAAATTTTAGGCAATATTTCAACTTTGGCCTCGTTGCGTAAATCAAGGCATGATAGCGAAGATCAAGAGAGACAATTTCAAATAATGGCCAACGATATCGAGATGAAACTACAGAACTGGGAATTACCAAGAACAATGAACTTCAATGATGCTTCAGATGTGCACATGTCTCAGTATGCCATGGCTCTACAATGGGCTGCTTTTTTGAGATTGCATCAAATCAAAGATGGATACAATCGTCAAGATATAAGAGTTAAAGTGTGTCTTGCTACTATCCTACGAGCTGTAAAATTGATCCCAGAGGAGTCAAATTTGGAAAGTAGTTTAATGTTTCCGTTGGTACTAGCTGGTTCTGTAGCGATAACAAAAACTGATCGAGATTTTATTATTTCAAGGATCAGATCCATAAAGAAAAGATTGAAGTTTCACTATATCGAGGAGTTTGAACAAATGTTGTTGTACATTTGGAGTCGGGATAATAAGGAAGGAAATTTTGTTAATTGGGCTGCTGTTAGATACTATCAATTTCCTGGTTTGGTTATGTTTTGAATTTTTCGATCTTTATACGATTGTTTTTCGATTACTTTTCTAACTACAAAATGGAAGCAGATTCTTCATTTCTTATTGTTGAAAACTAAAGGAGCTTGCAGTCAATGCCTCAAATTCATCCTTTTTGTTTCCAGCATTTGGCAGAACCCAAGTCATTTGTCCTGTGAGCACCCTTGGTGCCCCACAATACATCGAGGATGTTACAGAAGGGGTAGATATTCAACACAATTGGGTAAGTTAACGACAACAGCACGTATTGGACAAAAGACTTAAACAACAAACTTGGCTCTCCGTGGATAAAAGATAATAGCACCAGCAAACTACAAGATGAAGTCAGACATTGTAGATACAATCAAATCTCTGAATTGATTTGTGACTATAGGATACTCGCATTTTGAAGATATTCAGTTATTGAGGTAGCGGTTCATATCAAAGAACTTTCGTCGCCACCCACTCACAAATTTACTTAAAGTCAAGAATGAAGTGCTGTGAAGAATTAGAATATAGACGAATCGCTACATAACCGCATTGTATAATAACGTCACTATATGCTGATCTGGAATTACTCTACGAATACAAGCGTATCAACTTTTCAGTACCATACGCTTCTTCAAATCCATAAAGGGTTTTTCAAATCCCATTTCATTAAGCATTTGTATACTTTTGAAAGAGCACATATACATAGAAATATTCCAAATATACAACTAGATGTCTCAACATTTTCCCAAATCAGAACATTTCTTGCTGTTCTTCTGCCCACTGTCGTATGTTAACTTTCAGCTATGCTCTGCTTCAGAAATCTGAAATACGCGTCAGATCAGATTGACTGGCAAACCTTTCACAGATATACCATCACCCAAATCCGTCAACTGGACAGATTCTAAGTGGCAAGAACTGATTCGAATCAACGGTCAGATACACCACAAAGGCTCATACCTCTTCTTCTCCTCATTTAACCCCAATTGACACCTTTCTTCGATTGTAAAATAATCTCAGCGCTACCAATTTACGATCAAAATTTTCACGTGACACTAACTATCATGTTTTGTTGATATGAAGAACCAGTCTTTTCCATTTTCGTTTCTCCACATTTCGGCAAAATGGACGTGGCCCAGCTCCAGAAACTAGACCCGCTTGACAAGATTGCACCAAAACAGCTGAATCTGACTGTCCGGTATGTCACGTTCAATGTAAACGGAGTCAAAACACTATTCAACTACTATCCATGGACACAATTTAACCAAGATTATGATGTACTATTCAGTTCACTCCAGGCTGACATTATCACTCTCCAGGAGCTAAAACTCTCTTCATCAAATATCTCCAGTGTGAAAAACATCGGCCACTTGCCTAATTATAAGTCGTTTATATCCATACCGAAAGTTAAGCGAGGGTACAGTGGAGTTGGACTTTTTGTACGAATCCCTCAAGCACAGGAATCGTCAGCAATACGACGTAATTTGCAAGTTATTAAGGCCGAGGAAGGTATAACAGGCTATTTATCATCGGGACAACTGGAAGATGTTTGTTACAGGGATCTAGCCGAGCTGGAAAGTATTGGAGGGTATCCTGAAGATTTAGATTCTATCACGGGATTAGAGCTTGACAGCGAAGGAAGATGCGTTTGCATCGAATTAGCTTGCAACTTGGTTGTTTTTGCCTTGTATTGTCCTGCAAATTCTATGGGAATAGATGAGGGAGAAACATTCCGGCTTAATTTCTTGAAGAATCTCTTGAAACGGTGCTTCAACTTGAAGTACAAACACGGGAAAGAAGTTCTTATCATGGGAGATATAAATGTGAGTTTGGACTTGATTGACAGCGCTGAGGGTATCGATGATAGATATAAACAGAGACTTGTTCTTCTGAGAAAAGATGGAGTAAACTTTGAAGCGATCAACTACGAAGAGTGTTTTAATTTCAAAAAATCTACACGAGCTCGTGCCTTATTAAATCTGTACACCATTCAATCTTTACAACATAACCTCTCCTCAGATCCACATCCAGACTTCGAACAACAGTTTCTATACGACACTACGAGATACGTACAAGGTAGGCGAATGCAGATGTATACAGTGTGGAACACCTTGAATAGTTCGCGTGCCATTAATTTTGGTTCTAGAATCGATCTTATCTTAACCAGTAGCTATAAAATGATTAGAAGCATTTCCAATGCTGATATCTGGCCATTCATCCTTGGTTCTGATCATTGTCCCGTTTTCACTGACTTTGAAGCGCTAGAAGATGGTAATGACGAAGAATTACGACCAGGAAAACTTCATTTTGAAGCCAAGTACCATCATAAGCTCTCCCAAGTCAGAGATATATCTCTACTTTTTTCCCGAAAGAGAACCCCTACTCTGGAAAACAGCAGTGAAACATCCAGTCAAAATTCAACTTTCGAAGAAAAAAAAGTCAAACGCATGAAACCAGAAGCTTCTAGTACAAAACTGACCTTCCAATATGTCAGCCGTAAACCTAAGAAAGTCGACGGAACTCAGCCTATAAATGCATTCTTCACTCTTGGCTCTGCGAAGAGTAATTCATAGATACAACAGCAATGAAGATCTTCTCATATATATTAGATTAAGATTATAATGAATGTTGTTATAAGGACGTTATGCTAATCAACTTCTATAAATGAAAGACTGGAATGTACTGAACCAAACCGACATTGCACAACAAACAAAGAAGGAAAAGGAAAAACAAGCGCGCAGATTGTCGGTTGGGTTCAAACAGATTAAACAGATATGCAAGAGACAAAACGAAATGGACCCAATTTAAGTATGATACACCCCTTCTTTGGTTTTGAGAACTAAAATAATGTACAGAAATGTGGCACAACCAGTAGTAATTTGATTCATGACTTACGGAATTCACTCAACACTGGGTAGATCGATTCAAAAGCGGCGTAGATCTCTTCTCTCTGCTTTGCACCAGTCAAGACAATCTTGCCCGACACAAAGATCAACAAAACAATTTTTGGTTTCACCATTCTATAAATCAACCCTGGGAATAATTCTGGCTCATACGACGAGAAAGTTCCGTGCGAGAATGCCAATCCTTCCAATCTGATAGGGAATTTGACATCACACGAGCCGACAATATTCTGTATCTTGAAATCAGTGAATTTAGCGTTGAAACCCAACTTTTGAATAATTCTAGCGTATTTTCTTGAAGCCAATTTCGAATCATCTTCTGACTTAGCACCAGTGACAACCATCTTACCTGAAGCGAAAATCAAAGCCGTCGTCTTGGGTTCACGAATTCGCATGATAACAGCGGCAAAACGCTTTGGATTGTATTCAGCATTACGAGCATGCAATGCTATGGTCTTCAAATCCAAACGACAATCTAAGTTGACCGTAGCAACGATATTCTGCAACGTTGGCACAATACCAGAAGTGGCGCCATCATCCTCTTCTTGCTTGGGCTCAACAATATCAGCAGTCTGTTCGGCCTTGATGATTTCCTGAGAGCCTGGCCGAGGCTGACCGTCTACTGGCTTGTTTTCTCCGTCAAATCCTTGAGGAAATAACAACGAGTTCGGAGCAGTAAAAGCCTTGGCTTGAGCTGGATTTGTAGGCAATTTTAAAGAATCCATGATGGCAAATTCGTTTATATGATATAATAAGACTTTTTCAAAAGTATAAAAGTAGATAATGAGATAGACAAGTCAATGTATCCCAATTGCAATAAATAATAAAAAAAGCAATTTTTTTTATCAAGCGCCCAATCTCTTGAGAAGAGATTTGTGTATTATTGGCTATCGTTCTTGACTTCTATTATAGTGATGGACTATATAACTGATAATCTATGAATGTATACAAAACTCTCCTAGATGTTTCCCCACAAAACAAATAGATAGAAATTATGATAAACTGTGTGCAGGACGCGCTAAAAACTCACTATTTCCCGCTTAGAAAAAAATCTGTTGTGGGAATTTCAAGGTCCTTTTATACTCACGACATGATATCCGGGTAACCTCTCTGACGCGATGGCGCAAACATCCGTACTGCAACGCTTAAAAATAAGAACTTACAACTATGTAGAAAAATAAAAATTTTACTGTCGACTAGTAGTCAAACTACCTGCTATATGGATATACTCTGCTTCCTATCGTCGTCTGGCACTTTTTAGAGGCTACAAGACGTTGGCATGTGGAGGGAAGATTACCAGAAATTTTGGGTAGTTCGAAATCCAGTTTTAGAGTCCGAGATATCCTTTCTCGGTTCAGTTCACATAGCCACATAGTACGTAATAGTAATCATAGGCATAATATACATGGAACCGAATGGATCTCTTGCTGTTGTTGGATGATCCAAGCGAACTGAAGGATTCAATAATAGTAATGAGATGATACGGGTTGCTTTAAGTGCTTTCAATTTTATCTTCAAGTTATTGTGAACTTAATATGCAATGCAATGCGATGAGATGAGATGTAGATTCTTTTCACAAGTCTGAACAGTAAAAAAATCAATGCTGTAGAGTCAAAATGAAAGTCACTCTAACGTTCCTTCAACAACTTGTTTCTCTTTTCCTTCTTTCTCAATCTTTCAACCTTCTTAGCGTGCATCTTGGCGGCCATCTTCTCGTAACGTTCCTTTTCTTCCTTGATTTGAAGTCTTCTCTTACGTTCAGCGAGTCTTTCCTTCTGCGCAGTTTCTTTCTCTTCCTTTAAGTCCTTGATTCTGGCCTTGAACTGCTCTTCATGGAGTCTCTTTTCTTGTCTCTGCTTCCATTTAGACGACTTAGAAACTCCCAAGGTCTTCACACGGAAAGCATCCTTCTTCATCTTCCATTCTTTACCGTTGACTCTGGCACCTTCATTCTTTTCCTTGGGAGCGAGTGGATCTATGTAGATTTTGGGTATATCCTTGAACTCCAAGTTTGCTGACGAACTCATTTTTGCCTATCGTTGTAGTGGTAGAGTAGAGAAAACAGAGAAAACAGGAATCTAAAATTTTCATCTACTAGATGTGAACTATGCACGCTTTCGTCTCTCGCTGCAGACACAATTTTATTAGCGAAAATCAGTCACTAATGCTGCAACTTTAACACCTGCTGCGAAAAATACTAAGAGAAGTTGCTAGGTTCAATGAGAGCAACATACTGAAGCAACTTTATGGATTTAATTCTAACGGCACTTGGAAACATCAAAACATGATCATTAAAGTCTACTATTATTATATCTAAGATATAAGAACTGTTTCTGCTCTACATCATACTTTTCGGTGCGTACATTTTCAAACTTCCTATGCATCATGAACCGTTTCCTGTTTGTCTATCAAAAGTATAGCTTTCCTGATCCATTTTCTTGATCTGGTATACTTGCTGAATCCATCCCTGTTGGATCCGTTAGTCCAATTGTTGTCGTAGTACATCCAGCCATCCTTTGGTCCTTTTTTGTTGAAATCGCTGTCAACTCTCCAGTCTGTGTCGAGCCAGTCCCACAGGTAGGAGTAGATGTCGTTTTCAAAAATTGGGAACGGATAATCATCTTTGGTGTTTTCCACAGAAGGAGCGGCTGACAACGACTTTTCGTGCACAAAGTTGGCTCTTTCATTGGGCAACAAAAGATTACTCCATCCGAGTCCTATCCACCTTCTTTCGTTCTCCAACAACTCAAATAAGATTATCTGTTTAAGCTGGGTAGGAGATACCATTGATTTCTTCAAAATCTTAAAGTCCGAGAGAAGGGGAACATTGTTGAGTTCTTCGATATCGCTGGACGTAGGACTCTGTACACGAGATACAGACTGGAAATCGGCAGGGTTGTACTTCTTAGTAATTTTGATATCTAAACCAGTCAAGTATACTGCGGCGATTCTTACGTAGACCGAACGCCACAAAAGTCTTCTGATTGTAAAAGCCCAAGGTGAGTGATAAGTCAAGACAAACAACCCCAGGAACCAGATACACTTCTGGGGAGATACTATGTACGAGACTATAAACCAGTGGAGTGGTGTAAGTAGAGCCGACATTACGAGCAACTTGACGTAGTTTCTGAACTTGAACGGAATGTGCTTCATGGGCCTGAGAAGCATATCGAAGCGAATCGTGATATTGTGCAAAGTATGAAGGATTTCATCTATGGTTGGTTTCTCGTCAAATTTCGAGTCATAGATCACCGAACTGATCGACCATACAAGAGCCGAAAACGTAATCGACATGATTATGGGCAAAATGATATAGCTGATGGAATGCCAGTATATGACTAGCCAGGAATAAATCACAATGAACAAAAAGTTCTGGTATGGATCGTCGTTGGTCCATGTGATCACCTCCAACACATTGTCAAGAAGTAGTAAGTAGGGGAATATGTTCGATAATGCTGATGCCAAAATGGGAGACTCCACAAGTAAATTAGCATTTGTGGAGTTGGTTAGTCTCTTAGCGTCTGAGGGCTCGAACGAGGCCACTAAAACATCGTCATCAGCCATTGCGGGTTTCCAAAGAATTGTCCAGAAATTTTCAATTATGCGTGAAATGGACTATACGAAAGGTCTGATGAGAGTCGATAGCTTCAAAGGAAAACAGGGGCAGTTTTTCAGAATGGCCCGTCTGATCTCCACCGAAGTATATTTTTCATGTAGGATCCTATCACATGATTGCAACACGAGAAAAATGGCGGGGGAATCTCACGTGAACATCTCCGAGGAAGGACAACAGAACTTGTGTCTAGTATAGTTTTGGTAATTGTATATATGACAATTGCCAAAGTATGCTAGGAAGTGGAAAAACAGTTGATTGTAGACGATAAACCATGAACATCGAACGTTTTAGGGATGTCTTGATTTTTTCTTTATTCTTTGTGGAACCCTTTTGATGTTCTAGAGCGTAACTGTTCTGGTTCAGCTCAGTAATGCTTTCACAGGGCATCATTCACTTTTTAAACATTTCCACTTAGTTCATAAAATGCTAGACAATTCAAAAGTTCGATTTATTGAATTTCATTTGGTAAAACAGAAACTAACTTTTCTTCTGGAAATATATGTTGGTTATCAATTGTATCGTTATAAGTGCAATTCTGAGGGTGCAAAAAATTAGACTAAATCTCGATTCTCTACCCCATTGGATGTTATCTCCAAGCCGCTAACTTCCATTCCTTATCTTGACTATAAGTCGTATACCTGTCACTCCTTCTGCAGCCAGTCTCCTGAAGCCATTCCAGCCAATGGCTTAACAGTTCTGTGTCATCTTGTATGGAATTTTGGACCTATATATTATCCAGCGACGGTTCTGCCGTATATTTTTGCGCTGTGCAGGGATAGGCGGAGTTTGGCTGAAGGTACGGCTGCAAAGTTCGATATAGAATATCATCTATGCATCCACAAAAATGTCCATGCAAGCTTAAGACATTGGAATCGGTGACAAATTATCTGCTAACGAAAATCGGCTTGATACTCCCTCCCAGCCGTTCCTTCCACGTAGGATATTTTACGGGCGTTCCATGGCGTACCCTTAGCTTTGCTCTACAGCAGTTTACAGTGCTTCCAGATGGATTTAACTCCATATGTTCCATGATGTCATCCAGGGTTCCCCTCAACAATTCAACGATATACGATTTAGTGCTCTTCCTTTCTTTAATAGGGCTTACGGAATGTTCTCAATATTTTATGCAAGTACGATACAGTATAGAGCGGGCAACCATATCTATCTAAAGAATGCCATAGGGGTTGGATGCCCTATTTCTGCAATAATCGAACAATAGTAAAGTCTAGTTGTAAGTTCCCTGGCATAAATTGGTTCTTATGCTTCTTTGAGCATATCGATGTTTCGTGGCGCAGCCAAAAACCTATGATCTATATCTAGTGTTTTGTTCACACCACATAGCTGCTGGCTGCAGCTCATTGTCCTTCTGTAACATAAAATGAAATCACAGTTTCTCTCCGGTTTTCCACCAAAAAATATTTGTTGACAGATCAGTCTTGAACCAAAGGGATTGTGTCTACATCTATTCTGACTGTCTCAGACAAATCTAAAACAAATTCCATAGCCGAGAGCAACTAACGGATTTTGTACTCCACTACCAAGAAATAGACAATCGAAACTATCAGGAAAAAACTAGAGCTCCCACTTTACTAATCATGAGTAATGGATATATTTCGCCCAGAGTTCGTTTATTAATCAATTGTCTCTTACATATGGACGGCGTGATATATTCATGAGAAATGCTATTCGAATTTTCTTTGTGGGGCATTGACCGCCTGCCTTAGAAGGTTGTCTTGCCTATCTAGACTAATGGTAATTTCTTTACATCTACCTAAGACAATCACAGTCACCTACTACATGCCCAAACCCAGTGATAAGATAAAATTCCTGGTCGAATTTATTGTGATTTTAGTTCCGAAAGATTTACATGGAAATATTATTCTAGACCTATGCAAAAAAAATACACATGCAGTTTCGACAGAAGGGTGCAAAAAACCGTCGTGAATGTACCTAGCGGTCAGTAGAGTCCACTTCATGTATACCACATGTGTACTATCTGTGGTATCGTAAATTCATAAAGTCTCAGCCTTAGGCTGGACGGAGGAATTTTATCACAGCCTTCATTTGAGTTCCAAACGATAACAATAATTCAATCTGACTTAGTTTTGTTTAAACATTATATATATATATGTTCCAAATATTAATGAATAGTGGCTACTATATTTTGTCTAACTATACAATATAGATAGTTTGAACAAATAATGCTTTCCAAGTTCTTGATCGGTATTTCAATCGTTCTATTTTTGCATCCTGTGTTTGCACTGGCAGATGGTTCCTTACATGTATTCCATCGGAGAGACTCCGGCTATCAAGCTTGTGCTCAACTCTTACTTGAACTGGTTACATTCCCTCTGGTCAATTCCAAAAGTAGACATGGATCAGAAATAGACTTTGCAAGCTTTTGCACTACTGATAATCAACCAGCTCTAGGATCGATGGCTCATTGCTTGATAGATAGTTTCAAAAATTCAAAGAAGTACGTGGAAGCGTTTGTCAACTCATGTGGAGGTTCCTTGAAGGTTTTTGATGTTGTCGAATCATACAATAATGCTACTAAATACTTGGTTAGCTCGACTTCTATATCTGATGTTGGTTCCATGGTCTTTGGACCAGTTGCTGTGCCAGTAAAAAGTGTAAAACATTTGCTGAAATTAATTTACAATAATGGATTGAATGATAACTACAATCTTTACTTTGGTGTCATCATGATAAGCTACTGGTTCATCATAATGTTAATTGCAGCTATCAATCATTGGTTTTATTATTTATTCCCTAAAGTCGTCAAGTCTATGCATGGATCATTCATTAATGGCGTACGAAGAACTTTCATACTTGCACCTTCCATCTCCAAACATCGTGCACAAGCAGGAAAGTTCAAGTTCTTACAATGGTTTGTTCCGTTAAGATTTGAAGCCTTGGTTATTTTAGGTTGGCTTATTCTTGCTATAATCTTTTGTTCTGTAGGATATCAAAGACCAACAATTTATTTTATGGCTTTGCCCATTGGAAACAGAGCTGGTCTCTTGTTAGTGTATTCGTTACCAGTTTTAGTTTTATTCCCTGGAAGGAATAATTTTATGCAATGGGTCACAGGCTGGTCTCAAGCTAGGTTTCTTTTATTCCATCGCTGGATGGCAAGAATCATGTTCTTGTTGACACTTGTACATGTAATCTCAAAGACAATTGGACTCCATCAACTCCATGGTTATTCCTATTACATGCATCTTCCATTCATTCGCTGGGGAGTTGTAGGTGCTGTCAGTTTTGGAGTTATAGTCTTCCAATCTATACATGTCTTCAGAAGCATTAACTACGAGTTTTTTGTTTTGACACACATTATCCTTGCGATCATATTCATATTGTCTGGCTGGAAACATGCCAGTGACGAAGACATCAATAGTCCTCAACCTTTCTATGCGGCGGCGGCTGTTTGGGGTTTTGACAGAGTATTAAGAATAATAAGAATAATTTCCTTTGGTGTCAAGAATGCTACTGTCGAATTACAATCAGATGAGATATTAAAGGTCGCTGTTAATCGTCCTAGACACTGGGTTCCCCATCCTGGAGCCCACGCTTTTGTCCATTTTCTCAGACCATCATACTTCTGGCAATCACATCCTTTCACGATTGTCGACTGCACTACCGAAGAGAATACTATTAGATTCTATATCAAAATCAAGGGAGGTGTAACACATGGACTCTATAAACATTTGCAATCTTCGCCTAATGGTACAGATAATTTTAAGGTTCTTGTTGAGGGCCCTTACTCTCAAAGGTTGCCGATTCACAAATTTGACAATTTAGTTTTCTTCTCAAGTCAAACTGGTATTCCTGGTCTCTACAGTGAAGCTATGTCTATGGCACAGAACAAAGATACCTGCAACAAGAGAATAAAGTTTTACTGGGTTATTCGTGAATTGAAATCTTTGGAATGGTTCTGCGACGAGCTCATGCAGTTTAAAGGTACCAACGTCGAGCCCGTGATTTACGTATCTAAGCCAGAGTCTTATGTGGAATATTTGAAGGATTCCGACATGGGGAAGACCAGGTCAGAATCAACCGTGGATGGAGAGAAGCGTGGAACGTACCTTACGGTTAATGAGAAGAAGTATTGGAATGAAAGAAGTAGCAGCGTGAGTAGTGCGAGAAACTCAATCTTACAAAGAAATCTCAGCTTTGTTGAATTCAGAACTGGCAGACCAAATATTTCTGATATTGTCAAGGGCGAAATTGAGTACTCACAAAGGTCTGTTGCTTTTATTGCCTGTGCTGCTCCATGTATAGTGGACGATATAAGAGATGTAATAAGGGAAGTATTGGGCAAAGACACCTCGAAAAGAATTGAATTCTTCGATGAGATTCAAGAATGGTGATGATTTCAATTATTCATTAATATTTAATAGTTTCATTTTTTTTATTAGGCACTTTTCTAGTTGACTGTCAATAAATTGCACATTATATTACAATTGCATGGTAAAAATAGCTGCGAAAAGTGTGTAAAACGCAGAACACACAATAAAAGTGAAAAATTGGGTGCACTCCCATTTTTTGGTTTCCGTATAGAGGAAAAATTTTCACTCCTTCAACAAATCTTCAGTACTTCCTTTTCTATTCTTTTGGCTCTTCAACTCGATAAGAATAAACCAACAATGGTATGTTGAAATAAAGACGTTGGAACAACATCCTCCTAAGCTACACCACTATGTATCTATAAAGTACAAGGTTGTGCCCAAGGAGTGATGCCATTCGTTTTCTTTTCTAGTTTTCTGAGTTTTTTGAATTTGATTTTTTGGGTTCAAGAATTCAGTCTAATAGAGCACTCGTGGTTTGGTTGTTAGTTTTTCTTGACCATCTATGAATGTTTCAGCTTTAAAAGAATGTGTATCACTTCTTGGTGCACAGGCTGAGTATCTTAAGATACTGTAGGGGAAGTTATCATTAGGAAGTTCGTTGACATTGATTTTGAGAACACTTTTGAACTAACTTTACTCAATGACACAGCCTGCCAAGAAAGTTGCTCCAGCTCCTTTAGCCACCAAGTCTAAGGCTACTGCCTCTACTAAGAACCCTTTGGTTGACTCGACCCCAAAGAACTTTGGAATCGGTCAAGCTATACAGCCAAAGAGAAACTTGTCTAGATTCGTCAAATGGCCTGAATACGTCAAATTGCAAAGACAGAAGAAGATCTTGTCTTTGAGATTGAAGGTTCCACCTGCCCTTTCCCAATTCCAAAACACTTTGGATAAGAATACAGCTGCTCAAGCTTTCAAGTTGTTCAACAAGTATAGACCAGAAACTGCTGCTGAAAAGAAGGAAAGATTGACCAAAGAAGCAGCTGATCTTGCTGAAGGTAAGTCTGCCAAGGATGCTTCTCCTAAGCCAGTTGTCGTCAAGTACGGTTTGAACCACGTTGTCTCGTTGGTTGAAAACAAGAAGGCCAAGTTGGTTTTGATTGCCAACGACGTGGATCCAATCGAATTGGTTGTTTTCTTACCAGCCTTGTGCAGAAAGATGGGTGTTCCATACGCCATTGTGAAGGGTAAGGCTAGATTAGGTACTTTGGTCCACAAGAAGACTTCTGCTGTCGCTGCTTTGACTGAGGTTTCTGCTGCTGATGAAACTGAATTATCTAAATTGGTTTCTACTGTCAATGCCAACTTCATTGAGAAGTACGAAGACTCTAGAAGACACTGGGGTGGTGGTATCATGGGCTCCAAGGCTAACGACAAGATCGCCAAAAGAGCCAAGGCCGCTGCTTCTGCTGTCTCTACCAATTAGGTATTTTGCACACGCAATTGCAACCGCAACCGTACTTATTTTCTGTGTATATTATCTTCATATAATTAATCCAACGTCTTATTCTAGTAAAGGAAAAGTGTAGGAGCCAATAATGCGAAAATATGTTACTATTAACTACGTTCTATGATAACTCCATCGGACAGCATGTCCCATACTCGTCAAAAAATAACTACATTCATATAATACATTCCTAGATGATATTCCTAGATGATATCCCTATATAGTTATGACCATATCTTTTGCTTAGGCTGTTGATCATATGCGTATCTGAAATCCTGTATCATTCGTATACGTGAAAAACTCTCATCTTCATTAGGGTTCAGCCCTAACCAGTCAGCTGACCACCTATATACACGATCTTGTTTTGAAAATTTTTCCCCTGCACGCCTAACTATGGACCTCAGTCATTGTAGCCAGTCGCACTAGCATCTCCATAATAACGAATTGAAAACTACTTTTTAACATTTCGACGTTTGGAGTCTTCTGTTACGTTAAGCATTTAATTGTGAATAAAGGTATGTGGCACCATCCTCCAAAGGTACCAGAGTTGTGTCCAAGTTTACAGTCGATAATTTCCCGTAATAGTGAAGTTGCCTTTTGATATTCAAAGCAGAAAAGATTTTTCACCGATTCAAAGTATTGGAAAATATACTGAGGTTGAACCCATAAAGTAAAGATTGATGGAGAAGAAATGAAAAGTCTTCAAGAGAATTCAAATTGTTTACAGATAGAATCCATTTATATTCCATATATCTATTTCTAAGTGCCAATCAGTACAGAGTCATTTTGCTTCGATAGCGTCAGTGAAAATGCAATATTCACTATTCATAGAACTTACCACGATAATTACTTCAAGCCATGCTGGGACAAATTTAAATCATAAACCAGAGGATGCTCGTACCCATATTGATTATTTCGTTCATTTACTAACATATATATAGAAAGATGTCTAAGTCCAAGAACCATACCGCCCACAACCAAACCAAGAAGGCTCACAAAAACGGTATCAAGAAGCCAAGAACCAACAAGTACCCTTCGCTCAAGGGTGTTGACGCCAAGTTCAAGAGAAACCACAGATACGCTTTGCATGGTACCGCTAAGGCTTTAGCTAAGGTCAGAGCTGAATCTGCTTAAATTAACTAACAAAATCAACAAAATCCACTTATTGTATAATGTTATCATAGTTCCACGTTTTGGTTTTCAGACTAATTTTTGTCAGGGTTTGTTAGGTAATAATAAAGCTATTAAATCTATTGAAGATGAGATGATGTAGGCAGTAGATCAAAAGTCGCAATGGTTAGATATTACACAGTTTAATAAATTTCTTAATACTATTTACGTGGTGTCATTTGGATGTGCTAATCCTTACCTGTAGTCTGACTGCCGGTGAAAAATTACGCTCTTATATTCATGTGTCGCCAGATTGGAATTGATTTGTTTAAGTACATGAAATATTATTTGTAATAATGGCAAAAATTAGATAGTTT
Organism: Scheffersomyces segobiensis; assembly: GCA_030564745.1. Classification (NCBI taxonomy): domain Eukaryota; kingdom Fungi; phylum Ascomycota; class Pichiomycetes; order Serinales; family Debaryomycetaceae; genus Scheffersomyces; species Scheffersomyces segobiensis. The sequence continues at coordinate 237,046 of JAKTZB010000014.1, read as the reverse complement.
TGAAGGTTTCTTTCCTAGAATCTTTTACTTCTATTCAACAAGAATTGATTGTTATTCATACTTCAACATTTGTATCAAACCTCATTTCTTCCACATTGGGTGTCTTATCGACTTTACAGAATCATCACGTGATACGAAATGTCAGAATTTAATTGTTGCAAAAAGGTAAGCGCCAAAACAACCAAATTCAATTCTACATATTCCACTTTTCTTTTTCTAATTTCAACAACAAATCCATCAATATGTCTACGCCAGTCGTGAAGCCACGTGTATACCTCAAGAATCTCAGTTATGTTACTACAGAAGAGGACTTGGAACAATTGTTCCATGAATACGCTCCGTTTGTACTACCTGCTGCAGTTAAGCCTATAATATCCAATGATGCCAACAATATCAGCTCGATATCATAATGAATGTCGTTATGAGTAACGATTTGGAATATGTGATTTTGATTTGTTGGTGTTGGATTTGATGATTAAGATGTTGACAATCTATGGAATGTCCACTAACATTAACAGAACGAATGTATTGATTCCCAGTCATACTATCCGGTTCTCTCGTTTTGAAAAACACAGGCCGCTTGGTATTGCCTATGCTGAATTTGCTGACTTCAAAACTGTTGATGCTGTGATTGAAAAATTTAGCGAAACTCTTCTCAACAATCGTAAGCTCATTATCAAGAAACATACTCCTTATGACCCCAAGAGAGCCGGTTTACTTAGAAGCCAGCTAAGAAAAAGTGCCAAAAAGCAAAACATCAACATTGTCAGTAGCACTTATAGAACAAAGAAGGTCGAATTCAGCGAAGAATCTCCTGAAGTTATCAATTCTTTGGAACCTTCTTCAGAACTCGTTTACAGCCCAGGGTCTGTTGTTGAAAATCCGGAGCCGGTTGCTGAGAATCCTAAGTCAGCTGTTGAAAATTCTGTTTCAGTTGCTGAGAATCCGGAACCAGAAAAGGATGTCACCAATTCTGATGAAGTTGACGAAGATCACACTGCCTTGGTTGAAGAGCTGGCTCTTACTGTTCAAGATTCCGAGAAAACTTTGTCCGACGATACCATTTTCATTCCTAGAGTTCATCCTCTGGTTACATCCGTTGAGATCAGGACCATGTTCGAAGGATTCAGTCCTGGACACATTATCATCTACAAGGAAGGAAGACGTGGATCTATTTCGTTCAAAATCGATTGGGTCAGTGTCTTGATCACTGTTGATGTTTCTACAAACAGCTTGCAAGATATTATTGATAAGCTTGTCAAGACAAAATCAAACAGACTAGTTGGAAAGAGTGTAGTTTTGAAGCCAGCTTTGAAAGAAAGGGTCGCCTTCATTGGCAAAAGAGTTGTTGAATATGAGACTGCGGTACTTGCTGCTGCTATCGTTGAAGCCGATCTTGAAAAGTCTGAAGTTGAACAAGTTGAAAATGTGGATCAGGAAGATCTTGGCGAAGTGGCCGATGATGAGATTTCGAACTCTGTAGAAGTATTGGTCACTGGCGACGACAGTACTCCTGTTGAAGGAGGTGTGGTTGAAATTGGAAATGTGAACGAATCACCCAAAACTAACATGCAAGAACTAGTTGTTCATATCAAGCCATCAGATGACAATATGGCACAAGCACATGTTGAGAATGTTGAAGGAATCATCACTACCGCCGAAGCTTGATTGATCATGAAATGAGTAATAATAGAGAATGTCTTTGAAATGTAGCTACAAATCGCATTAATTAATTTTTATATTTTCTAATAATATAACACGAAGACGTAAAAAACTTAACCCAAACTATTTATAATTTGACCGTTGTGTACAACAGTCTATTCAATTAAAAGTATTAAATAATTTAATCTTGAGTCTTTTGGGTACCACGTAACAAACCGGTTCTTCTAGCAGCGATCAAACCAGCCTTTTGACCGGCAACAGCACCTCTAGAGATGGTAGAAGCCTTACCAATATGTTGATGGTTACCACCACCATGAGGGTGATCAACTGGGTTCATGGCAACACCTCTGGTCTTTGGCCAAGAGTTTCTCTTCACTCTGTACTTGTGGAAGGCTCTACCGGCCTTTAACAATGGCTTATCGATTCTACCACCACCGGCAACAACACCGATGACACCTCTAGCATCGGAAGAGATGATCTTTTTGGCCCCAGATGGCAACTTAACTCTGGTCTTACCTTCGTCTGGGTTGTGACCAATGACGATAACGTAGTTACCGGAGGTTCTACCTAAAGCACCTCTGTCACCAACCTTTTCTTCAACGTTGGAGACAATAGTACCTTCAGGACAAGCACCCAATGGCAAGATATTACCGACATTCAAGGAAGCCTTCTTACCGGCGTAGATGAATTGACCAGTGTAGACACCTTCGTTGGCAATGAAGGTCTCTTCTCTCAACTTGTACTTGTATGGGTCACGGAAGACAACCTTGGCCAATGGAGCACCTCTACCTGGGTCGTGGAGAATTTGCTTGACAACACCACGAATGTAGCCGTGACGTTCAGCATAGTCCAAAGTTCTCAACTTGGCAGCACCCTTTCTTAATCTGGTGTGCGAGGTGAAGATAGAACCAGCACCTTTTCTTTGGTTACGAATAACTCTACCTATGACATGTTAGTATAGTGTTTCAATAAGATGTACTGTAATTCGAGAGGGTGTGTCTGTGTTATAATTGATTTACTGATTGAATATTCGAACTCTTGTTTGGATGTTTCTGTTGATCTCTTATTATCAATTTAACTTCCTTCTGGTATTTGTCTACTAGTTTCTCATCCCATCTCACCTGATATGTGATATTTATCCGATGAGCTCTATCTAATCTGCACTCATAACATTGTTATCTTCACATATGAAAAAAGTTGTTTGCTGGTATCTCAAAGATGAATTTATACTGTTTGACTAAAATAAAGGATAGACGTATTCTCTGACTGTTGTCATGGCTGATTGTCTATAGTTCTTGTTGATTGCTTAATTTTCTAATATGACATTCTTAGATCTCCACTAATTTTCTGAATTTCTAACCCGTTCCAAAACCGCAGTATAACAGCACTCGTTGTCTACATCACTGCTGTAGACATTTGTCTTCTGTATATCCACATACCCATTGTATAGTGTTTGGTTTTTACTGTTGTAGGACTTAAATTTTTCAGAAATTTTTTCAATACCTTTTTTCACTATTGTGGTTTGGTGAGACTGAGACCAATGCGTTGATGAAACTTCAGTATTGATGCACTGGTGTTTCTGCTTATTGAAGAATTAGTGTTTATATGTAGGTATTGGGGCTGCAACCCTAACAATGTGCTTTCGCACGTGATATATAGTGGAACCTATATCCAACTAGAAAAGATGAGTTAGAGTTAGAATTAAAAGAAGGTAGTTCAAGTGAATATGGCAAAGATATCTTAAGCAATATTCAGCAATGCATGCTCCCATCTTGTAGTGATAATGCGTTCGTTATTTTAGTAAAATAGTAATTTCCATTTTCATTGGAGTAGCATTGGTTGCGAAATTAAGACTCTGTTATTGTAGCATACCTTTTATTGAAGGTTATAACAAAGAGAGTAGAACGGGAAAAAATTATTATGCTATAACTAGGATTATTGAGCCATTATTGTTCTGTCGTTATGTTCAATTCAAAGAAAGCAATTGCCAAATTGCAGAATCTACTTTCTGAAATATTTGAAGCATATTTCTAAATTTTTATCTAAAAATGTTCGGAATTTCGCAACCAAAGGAAAATTCAATACTTGACAATACATCACTACTAAAAGTATATTAAAAGAAGCAACTTGGATCTGGTCAATAAAGACAAGTACAACCAGCACAATTACAAACAAGCTTCACCTACTATTAATTTAATACAGCTCAAACCCCAGAATGCTTCAATGGCTGATATCCTATAAAGAGAGTTGCAATTTATCACATAAAACCATATACCTGCATACAAATATATAGCGATGGAAACAGATGAGACAAGTTAACCAAGAATATGTTGCAACTCACAATATCACCTTCACTGATTTAAGGACATACATATCCTAGACTTTCTCTGAGAACATGATGCTGTCCCGAGGTTTATGGAATTTGCATACATCGCGAAATTTACGACTTTACTGTTCCCAATTAAGGCGAATTTCACATACATCTGTTACTTTTTCAGAATCAGATTCGAAGTCGTCAACTGTATCCAAAAGACCATACAACAAACGAGTGACAAATGACCAACTCACAGACGTTTTGAAGAAGGCTCCAAAATTGATGGCCAATCCAAGGGAAATCCGTTTACTAGGAGATGATGACGACTCAGCTATCGTAACCAAGAAGCCAAACCAGAAAGTAGACAAGAGCTACCAGAAGGTTTTAAATAAGGTAGTAAGTGTCGCTGAAAGGAAGGTTAAAGCGGGAAATCACGAAGATAAGTCTAATTTCAAATCAATTGAAACCGATAAATCGGGGAAAAGGCGAAATGGAGATAGAAACAACGACCTGAATCTACGTACAACCAAGCTGCAGAACAGAGATACTCGATTCGACAATAGCAAGAGCAATAATGCCCGAGATTTCATTTTGGAAAGACTCCAGAAATCAGACAAATCAATTTTCCTGAAAAGCGCCAGACCTACGATATCCAAATCTAGAGCCATGAGAGTAATGAACAGAACGAAGAAGTACGTGGATAGGACAGGCAGAGAAGGTAAGGACAACTTAGGCAAAGACAAACAAGGCAAAGACCGTACACGTAAGCTTGTGATGGTTGATTCTAAATTGATATCTGTAAATGAAGACGAACTTGCCAAAGCAAAGGAACCCGATTACACACAGATACCGATGTTATCTCACAAGTTGGATAGAGTACTATTTTCTCCAGGAGTGCATTTCTTACAAGATCCAAGAACCAGAATCTATAACTTTCCACCATTTTTAAAGAAGATAATTAAATACGAAGACTTCAACTTCGAGGCTGTAGGAGCGTTCCAGAGAGTATCAAAGGACTCTGCCCTATTAGATATGTGTAAAGCAACTGATAGACAGTACTATTCTTCTACATCATCTATGACTTCTACCTTGATGCAATTCTACTACTTGCTCAATAACTTCACGACCGATTCCGAAAAGTTTGCTTCCAGATTCGGCGCGATTCCGTACACTGGCTTAATGACCAAATTACCTGCCAGTTTGATCATCACTCCTAGAGGAAAAACAAGCGAAAACAAAACCATCTACTCTATAGAGTCAGACAAGTCTTATGACACAGAGATTTTATTACTGGCTATGGGTCATTGTCTAGAGACTTTGTTAACGACAGAGCCAGAAAAATTCAAGGAGTACAACATTGACTACGATGGTGATGTAGAAAACCCTCAAAGTGTATACAACTACTCTAAGTACGGAAAGTTCTTGATGCGGTCACAGCTTGATTGTTTTGACTCAAGATTGCCAAGAAAGACGTTTGATCTCAAGACGAGAGCTGTGTGCTCGATCAGGTACGACGGCGCCAATCCTGATCTCGAAAGCGATCTGTATCAGATCTGGAAGTTGAAGGGGGAGTATGAATCGTTCGAGAGAGAGTATAACGACTTGGTGAGGACCGGGGCTCTCATGAAGTATATGTTCCAAGCAAGAATCGGGCAGATGGACGGGATCTTTGTTGCATACCATAACATCAATTCGTTCTTTGGATTCCAGTACTTACCCTTAGAAGAGTTGGATAATGTGTACTACAACCATGAGACGTTTGAATCCATCAAACACACGGATCCGAAGTTGGTGGACATATCTCCTGAGGAAGTGGACTTGTCTACGCTTTCAGAACAATTGCCAACGTACATCGGAGAAACCCAATTCAAGATGAGTTTAAGCATCTGGGAGAATTTGCTCGAGACCATTACCAAGCAAGTAGGAGACGACATAGCGTTCCGGTTAATCCTTAAGGCTGAACGTAGAGGTGCTCGCACAAGCTTGAAAGTGTACGCTGTATGTATCGACGAGAGCGAGATAGTTGCATTACAAGATTTCCCAACACAATTCCAAACCAGTTTCCGTGAAAAGCTTTCAAATGAAGATCGGTTAAAGAACTTGATACAGCATCGTGATGATTTGATGAAGTTCAATGAAGAAACGTTTTCTAAGAAGGAGGTCTACGCCTACAGTGTTGTTATCGACAGTCATATCATCGGCGGCGAGCCGTCTACAGAAGAGTTTCCACTTCCCAAACGTGTTGGTGAAGACTGCAAGGTTCAGTATCTGATGTTGAAATACGAGTCGGACGACGAAGAGGTCAACCGGAGCAAGTTGCTTAATCTCTTACGACTCCCCACCGATGCGATAACCGCCGGGTTTGAAAGAAGTACCAGGAACTATTTGTCCGAGGCCGTCGAGGCAAGAGAGAGGAGAAAGTTAACCCGCGAAGACATATTGAAGATCTACTCGAAGATAGGCAGTGCCCGGGCCAGCAAGTGGAGCAACAAGGACTCAATGAATACGGTGTACGAGCCATTGGCAAAAAGTGGTATAAAGCAGTAGATTACAGAAGAGTCACAAAAGCTAATCAACACACAGATAAAGTGTGACAAATGTCATCTACGTTCTGTGGAGGCTATGATAGTCACCATATTGCGGTGACAGGGACAAGAAGAAGAGCACGAGATAAGCGGAGACGATTGAAGATAATAAGTTGAGACGACACGAATACCAAGAACAGCATGGAACGTAAGGCTTTGGGGCAATATCTGAGATGTTCCACATGATAAAAACGGTCGCAGCTTGAACGGAAATCATGTGGCTGCGAATTGGAGGGGCAGGTCTGCAACACAATAGTAAATACGAAAATAGGGGATATGTGACTAACCAGCACGTTCGTGCGAGCGGATTGCACCATCCCATAGGACGACTTACGACTGTATAGGTGAGATAGAGCATGTATATAGCAGGGAATGGAAAGCAAAGTGAATCTAGAAGGCTAACTAGGGAGATTATGAGAAACTTCTGGCAATGGTGTAACTTCCTGTAGAGAAGGTAAAAAGAAACCATAAGATACCAGACTGCCGGCCCAAACATCTGGAATGGATAGTATGAGGTTAGGTTATCCCGAGTATAGCTGTAGTCATCTTTCATTAATATTTAACTGGTTAAAGAGAATCGTAGGAGAATGTAGCTATTTTCTTTACTGTGGCCAATTCAGCCTTATTATAACGAGAATTTGCATGAATTCACTTGGAAATCTGAATTTCTAGGACTAGCCCAACTATTTTCGTCTATTACTTGTCTATGACTCTTTGTCCTCTGGTATTCCAAGCTTATCAGCTCCGCTAGTGCGGTATTCAGTCTGTGCTCCGAGGCCAGGCAAACTCTATGTTGAGCCAAAAACTCGTATCCTCCGTCTGTCCAGGTAGTTCCCCTCCTTGAGCACATCTCTGCCGCAACATCGCCGAGTTCCTTGGGTCCGTCCAACATATCTGACATATCCCAAAGCGGAAGTGTTTTTTTTTCCAGCGCCATTTTTATGCGAACTCTACGAAAAGAAAAGTCCGACCGGAAAAATTTTCCGCGTGTTGCACTCATCAGATCGTGATCGTTTTTCTCAGCCATACGTCACAAGGTTGATAGTGATTATATATTTCAGGAGGTGTCCGAATTAAGACGGCAAAGTTTTTATCTGTTTCTTTGTAGTTCTTCATTCATTACTATTATCAACACAAATATATTTGGCTTACTCTGTTATTAAACACATCTACTTCTACTACTATTACTTCTACTATACTATTACAACAAGTAGTACTACTTCATTCTTAGAGTTACTAACTATATTTGCTACTATTGCGACTAGTAAATTACAACTTCTTTTACACTAGTCCTTGCTACTCTTTCTAATTCCACTTGCTTCATTAACATAGTAATACCTCAATCTCAGTATCGCTATGACTTGCTAATACAGCCACAGAAAAACACACCAATCCATAATGACTGCTCCAAAAGTGACCTTTGACTTTTTTGACATGACTCCCCCCAACGAAAGCTATATCCACATGGCCTTGGACCATGTGGATACTACCAATCCAAATTCCAAAAGACCAGAAAAGATATCCATTTCTACCAGCACATCAGACATGAAGATGATCGACTCAACAAGCTCCATCAACTCGTTGTTCGATATCGTAGGCAACGGCTACAGCAAGAGTACGACCACAGCAACTTCTCCAGTGATTTCCCGTGTTGACCTGAACTTATTCTCAACATCTGGTACAAACTCAGTTGCCAATTCATTTCCATACATCGGATCCAGACTCTCTCCGCTCGAGTTCACATCCTTGGTCAACCAAAAGTTGATCTCTCAACACGAGAAGCTCGTGATCATGTTGTCTGGTTTACCAGCTTCAGGAAAGAGTACTATCTCGAGACAGCTCAAGAACTACATCAACTGCAACACCGACTTCACGGCCGAAATCTACAACGCTGGAAATGTGCGTAGAATGAACAAAAGCTTTGACAACTCTGACTACTTCAAGCCAGACAATGTCCAGGGCAAGATCGACCGTGAGAACTACGCCGATATCACCGTCAACAACTTAATCAACGACTTGAACTCCAACGTGATCCAGGTTGGTTTCTTGGATGCCACCAATACTACCATCGAAAGAAGAAAGAGAATGATGGATATCATCTCCAAAAACACAACCAACACCTGGATTGCCATCATGGATGTTCAGTGCACCAACAAGAGATTCATCAACTTCAATATCTCAGGCAAAGCACACAACAACGACTACAAGGGCAAAAACTACGCCGAAGCCGTGAGAGACTTTAAGAAACGTTCGGAACACTACTATAAGGTGTTTGAGCCCATCACTTCAAAAGAACTCGAACTCTACCCACTTTCAGTTTACTTAAAGGTAGTCAACTGTGGTGAGAGCTTTGAGTTGGTAAATGTAGATCCTGGATTCAAGGAATATCTGCAGTTATACAAGGTTATCAGAGACTTTGCCTCTCAGTACTACGGAAACGAGGGCAAACGCTACATTGAAGCCGTAGATGCTATACACAATAACTCCGTTAGTGCCGCCAACTTCGTGCACTTTGGATAGATCGCAATATACTAGCATGAGTAGGCTTACGTTATAGATATGACCACATAGGGGGTTAGAGGATACAATAGAACAGGACACACCAACTGATGATTTTACAAAAGAGAATACAATACCAATTGATGACACGACAAAGAGAACACGTTCATGACAATAATAATTCATTCTAATTCACACAATTATCGGTTTAGGTTTACAAGAGTATATTCACTTCACGTTAATATTACCGTCATGGTTTTCTGATTCTTATCAGTCCACCAGGTGACTGTGGTATTGAGCTATTTTTTATGTACAGAAGGTTTTTTTCACACATAAAATATCTTTATTATTTTTACACTTAGAGAACGAATAAACACGGGATAGATATGGCCAACTCTATGGAATAAAAACTATCGCCATAATTGGCTATTATTGTAAGGCGTAAACTTATATCGTAAAATTACTCTTATCTTGCTAATTGGATGTTGTGCTATGTTTTTATATTACTGTTTTGGTTACTATATTGATACTGTAGATATTCGCATTCTACTGTTCTACCAGTTCAGTATAGCCCTTACACGTGCACAAGTGGTGGAACTTCAATTAGTTTTCTATCTCTATCCTATAGTGTTCCATACATGAAATTAATGACCCCGTAAACCAGGAATGGAACCCCAGTTGCTGGGGGCCAGAGTGGTTGCAATATCGCCATTTCCGCTATTGCCATTTCCGTTGTAGTCGTAGCTGGGTCCCAATCCTGGCAAATTGAGGCCTGGGGTATGAGAAAGGTCTCTGTCCTCTCCGTATGCCACTGGTAGCGAGTCTGTTGCCGAACCACTGGAGCCACTGGGATCCTCGATCACGGCATTAATGTTGTTGTTTACCGAATAGTACCATGCCCCATGTTTGTCGTCTGTGTACAACGGATCCTTGTACGACATTGGATCGTTGGGTCTTGCGCGGGACCAGAATCTAGCGGTCTTGTCTGAACCAGCAGAACACAACAAATGGCCCAAGGGGTGGTATTCCAAGGCATGGATGGCTCTCTCGTGTGCATACGGGATTTTGTGTACAGCTTCTATTGAGCCTACGGAAGATGAGCCGTAAGAGGTTGATTTTTTGGCGAGCTCACTGGAGTTGCTATCAGGAATGTAGGAGTCGAGAAGATAATGACTCATGGAACCGTTGTAGGCAGCTGTAGTAAGCATCGATGCATGTGTAGGATGCCACGAAACACACGATAAATCGGTTTCACTATCTCTCAACACCAAGATATCTTTCATTGTACGCAAGTCAAAAACACGACACGATCTATCACGAGAAACAGAAGCCAACAACCTTTTGGTACCTGTAGACTGGAATCTACACTTGTTTACTGTATGTTTGAATCCGTGCAATGTCGTGACACAGGTGGAGCTACGAGGGTCCCACAACTTTACCAAGTTATCCTTGGATCCACTGACGATCAACCCCAAGTTGGGATGCCAGTCAGCCGACTTCACTTCCCAGTGATGTCCAGCTAATGAGCGTTCTTCCTTTCCATTGTTAAAGTTCCAGATTTTCAATGTGGAGTCGTCACCACAGGTCAAGAATTTGGAGTCGTTAGGCGAAAACGCAATGTCTCTGATACCCTGGGTATGGCCGTTGAGGATGTTGACGTTGTTGAAGTTAGGCTGCCAGTACTTGATGACCCCGTTCAGATCACCAGATAAGAGCCACTCATCATTGTGCGAGTACTGTAACGCGAGAATTTGTGAATCATGCGCTTGCATTATGGTCTCGAAATTGAAAGTCATTCCGTTCCAGATGGTGAACTCTCCACTATGTGACGCAACCAATAGACGTCTTCCTTCAGGGGTCCATTTCACAGCATTGATAGAGTGCTTGACCTTGTTGGACGACAAATGCACGAATTTGGTCTGGATATCCATCACAGCCATGTTGTTCTTGTTGTTGGCCGCTCCCAAGTTGGAAGACGACGAATATGCGAGAGATGGTAGAAGGTCTATCAAATACGAAGACTCGGGCCTGATACTACCTATAGCCTGTTGTCGCTGAGAAAGCCCCAAGTTCTTGTGGATATACCACCTGCCCATATTGTTACCATGGTCCACGATTCTACGATGTGCTGTCTTTTTTTCTTGAGATGCCAATTGTTGTTCGATGTTCTGGTTGTACGCTGCTAGCTTTTCCTGAGACTTGGGGTCGTTGCTATTATTGTTGTATCTGTTATTGTACGATGGACGGCCGTTGTTGTTTCCATACGAGTTGGTGTTGTATCCGTTCCCGTTGGACCGATTGCCGTACATTTTCTGGTTGTAAATGTAGATAAGTATGGATAAGGCAGAACCTAGTATTGTCAACTACGTTTAGAAAAATGAAAAGTAGTAGCGAAAATGTCGCCGACATTGTTTCACGAAATGAGTATGGTGTCGCATGCTTGGTATAACGAAGTGGATGAAAAGGAACGAAGAAGTAAGACAAGGTACAAGCAAGAAACAAAGAATAGTATAGGAGTTTTTTCTAGAATTGGGAAGCTTTTCTTGTTTCGGGTTGGGTTTTAAATATTAGTATTTTAAGTACTTGACAATTTAGGCATTTATATTGAGGAGGATTATATCTACCTTACTTGCCAGAAATGACTGCGAAAACTATTTACATAATTTAATGAAGATAAAATCACCAAACTCGAAGATAATGTGCTAGCAATCACAATGGACAATACTATGGAACAAGGTTCTGATATTGCATGATATAACACGATTTAGAAATACAGTTGATACCAACAATTCAACCAAGTCTGCGTAACAAGTTCAATAGCACATAATTGGAATAAACTCTAGAATATGCTACTCAATCGTACCATATCTCTTCCAAAAGACCCACGACCAGTACTCCCAAGATTTGGACAATAAACTACTCTCTCTTGTTTACACCTATCGGCCCATTCTTTAGCTCTGCCATTCACATTCACTTCCAATTGGTAATCGATTTAGTCTCTAGCCACAGTGTGCATAAACGCAATTGTAATTCGCACGGTTACTAAAGCCCTTGTGGGCTAGCCTTGGATTGTGGTTCTCTTCACTAATATAAAGCAACTGCTTCTCGTGAAATGTACTATGCATACTCACACTTATTTACTACTTACACATCCAGCTCATTAACTAACAGCCAATATGGTTGAAGTATACTACCACGACAACAATGATACGCCCGACGACTTCACTGACGCCCACAACTCTGGTAAAGCTGTTCCCTTAGAGGATTTGGCAACGATTGGGGTTTTCTACAGAAACATCACCAACTTGGACGACTTGAACAAACTTGCAACTGAAAGAAAGTACAGCAACAGAGACGAGGTTAACTTGAATTTGGCTGCTTTCAACAACGACTTGGATGCCTACAACAGCAAAATGCAACAGTTCTACAAGGAACACTACCACGAAGACGAAGAAATCAGATACATTGTAGATGGAGAAGGTTATTTCGATGTCAGAGACAAGAGCGACAGATGGATCAGAACCAAGTTGGTAGCCAATGACTTGTTGATATTGCCTGCCGGTATTTATCACCGCTTTACCTTGACCAATGACTTGAAGTATGTAAAGGCTGTGAGATTGTTTAAGGACGAACCCAAGTGGGAAGCTATCAACAGAGATGCTGGAAAATTAAGTGTTGCTCGCGCAGAGTATGTCAAGAGCATTGCTGTTTAGCTAACAGCGACTAAGGCTAAGACTACGACTGAGACCATGCGACTATATACTCTTGTCTATGTCCTTTGTCTGTCTATATTATAGTTATTAAGATATATTTATTCCTTTTGCTTTACGATGTTTTTAAATGAATTATGTTCTATTAGGTATTGGCTGTAGTATATACAAAGAACTTTCGTAGAAGAAGCTTGCGATGCTTACAAGGGCTGGTTACCTCGGATGATCTTGATATGGTTGCTGGTCTTCCACTTGTCCAATTCCTGTCTGTTCTTGGTCAATTCTGATTCTGCCTTTGTCCTTTGTTCTGTCAAAGTAGCTATTTCTTCCTTCAATATCTTGATCACTTCATCTACAGTCTTGTTGACCAAAACCCCGCCGATCATCTTGAAACACTTACGGCTATTCTTTTCCTCAGCTGGAATTCCATTCAAAGTGTTCTCTACTATAACATGTTCGTTGATTTGCATGGAAATAGAAGATAGTTGGTTTTCGAGCTCAGCTATGTTTTCCTGGTACTTGTTGTATTGCTGCTGCAACTTCTGTGATATCTGCTCTTTCTCGGCTGTAGTAGACATGGTTGACTTGTATGTGTGGAATGGTCCAACAAAGATGTTCTGAATCTCGATCTTGATATTTCAATATATATTGTTGAAATTTTCAGTGCGAATTTAAGATTGTTAACTATGGAACAAAGAATGAGAAATTGTGAGCCTGAAAAGACAATACAAGACGCAACAACAGTAACGGTAAACATCCTACACAGTTATCCAATTATATACACCGTCGACTACGTACTCAGTTGGATCAGTATATTTTCAATATTTATCGACTGTCTACCTGGAATCACTTACAAAGTCTCAGTGAATATTCATTAAATAAAAGTAATATCAGAAATAATATTAACACTAATGATTTAAATAACAATAATTAACAAATTCTCTCTCAAGCAAAACTCAGTAATCATCTTCTTCTTCAGGAACTTCGATCTTGTCCAAAGATGCAGACAACGCAGCCAATTTCTTGGCTCCGACCTCAAAGTACTCCTTCTGGGCATCGACAAACACCTTCAACAAGCTGATGTTCTTACATGGCTTCAACAACCTCTTCATTTCTACGACTGCAACTTCAGTTGCACTGACCAATTCGTCTTCCTTTGAAATCAATTCTTCGTTTTCTTGGTCAGTTTCATCTACCTTGGATCTGATCAAGTCAAACTCCGATCTGGTCGAATACACCTTCTTACGCAACTCGTTCACCTTGATGAACTGCTCGTTCAAAATTTCGACTAACTTGTCGTTTACATCGGCCAAAATCTTGTTGTCCTGGACCAATCTGGCATCGGCAATCTCCAAGTAAGAAGAAGACACCTGCAACAACGCCAACGACAAAGGAGCTTCAGAAGTCTTCAATTCTTGCGAATGCTTCTCAGCAAGAACAGACAAGGCTCCATACAAAGTCTTGGGAAGAAGAGCCGAAGTTGTCTGTATGGCTACCTCTTTATCTGTGTTACCAGCATCTCCAGCCTCTTTTCCTAACAAGATGTTTTCCAACTCTTGTGGAGAAGTGACGTTCTTCAATTGGTTGAACTTTGTACTGAGAACGCTACCGACGTTGGCTTCCCTAATCTTGTTGATGGTGTAGTTACCTGGAGGATAGTCATAGCTGACATTGGTGAAGGTTTCGTTGGAATAATGTATCAAGTCTGTGTAGAGCTTCAACAACAAGTCACAGTTTGTTTCCAACCGCAAGTATTCTGTAGGTAATTCGGAGACTTCGATGTTAGAGTTGACGTTGAGATTGGCCAAATGCTGAACCTGTTGCAATTGGGTCAGAATCAACTGGGTAGTCTTGGTAGCAAATGGTTGGATCGACTCTCTGAACTGATCTACAGTCTTACCTGGGTTAACCTTGTAGAACGATTCCTTGACCTGGTCCACTGTAGGAAGAGATTCCTGAAGCGATTGTAGATTGAAGGAGGGGAACTTGAACGACATGTTCTGCAAATAGAATCGTACGACGAAGTGGGATGCTAGAGTTAAGAATGATAATTGTGTGTGTTCTTTAAATAGAAAAAGTAGGAGATTTGTCCTCTCAATAATTGGATCACGTGATGGCGTCTATTGATAAGAACGTAGTTAGGTTTGGTTTGTGCAGATTTAAAGATAGAAGCAACGTGGTCCATATTTATGCGAATATGTATGTGACAACCAGGTCGTGGAATTTTGGTACATATGTATATTATATAATGGTTATTTGGACCTTGTTTCAAAATTTAACGTTGAATATTGCCAAAATAGTGGCACTATTGCCTTTTCTTTCAGGCAGTTATCACTAATTCACCTACTACAGGAAAAAATCTAAGACGCGATGGTCTTCTGGAAGTACAATATACAGGAACACATAAAAAGACCAAGTATGAATTACAGACATTCTATTCTCTTACTCTGAATATTCTCCGCTTATTCATACATTATTACAATATATTCTCATTCTTATTAACTATTTGCTATACAACAACATTTGATAATAATGATCTGAAATGTGTGAAAAATTAAGAATACACAATATCAAGAATCAATTTTTCACCGTACATTCCTGATACGATATGACGGACAATAAGACTTACTCCAAGCAAGCTTTCTACCAGGACAAGAGAAATGTCTTGAATCGTGCACATTTGATCGAGCCCATTGTGCGGCATCGCATCCAGGACTCGCTCTTCTACAAACAGCATCTCCACTTAACCAACGAAGCTAGCATTCTCCCTGTAATAATAGACCAAGTACACTATCTAGCCGGAATGGATTCCAGCGGAAGACCCAGTCCATTTATCTGCTGTTTGCTCCGTTTGCTTGAGCTAGAGCCGTCTATGGAGATTGTACAAACCTGTCTCGACCAGTTGGGCTACAACGAGTTCAAATATCTCACTGCATTGATGCTCATATACATTCGACTAGTAGGCAGCAGTGAGTTGATATATACTATTTTTGGCAAGTATATGTCTGATTTCCGTAAGTTGAGGACGAAATTGAAATCTCCTATATTCAGTCAAAAGGGCTTGCCCATTAACTTCAAACTCACCTACTTCGATGAGTGGACTGATA
Organism: Scheffersomyces segobiensis; assembly: GCA_030564745.1. NCBI lineage: Eukaryota > Fungi > Ascomycota > Pichiomycetes > Serinales > Debaryomycetaceae > Scheffersomyces > Scheffersomyces segobiensis. The sequence goes on along the minus strand of JAKTZB010000014.1, from coordinate 221,169 downwards.
ACATGCTAGTACAAGAGAGAGTGATGGACATTATCTTGCCCAGATTGATTCCACGAAGAAACTTGGTGGAAAAGGGCTTGTTAGAGCCCAGAGCATATTCAGTTAGAGACGAGGAAGAGGGAGAAGAAGAGGAAGATCAAAGTGAAATTCTGGACGATGAATACGAAAGTGACAGCGACTAGTCCTATAGAGAAATACTCTGTACAGCTGTATGTAGCAATTTCATATAAGTATATATACACTTGATAATTGTATGTGTGCACCATTATTCTGGTTATTTCTACTTTGTAATTGACACAATATATTCACAAACTGCTTCCCTTTCTATCTAATAAATTGACAATTTTCTTGATATCATCCGGGTTTCATTTCTTCCCTATTTATTATAGAATGGATCAAGTCGCGCTACCACGAAATTCCATGTCTATACATTACGTCACAAATTCCGAATGAAGAATCTTCAGTATTTTTTTTCTTTTAGCTCCAACAACTAAAGACGTATCATACCTTATCCCAGATAGCAATATTACATTTCGATGTCGTTATAGTCTAACAGAGCCATATATAACAGATATCCCGACATAAAATCGGAAAAAAACCGCTTTTCAAGTTCAGAATTCACTATGGCCATTACAAATCTATCTGTAGATCACTCTCTGGCCGAGAACTATCAGCATGCCTCCAAGTCCAAGATCATATTTGTCTCCTTCGTTTTTATCCTATCGCTTGTTTCGTTTGTAACACAGACAGAGTTCACTTCCCAGGCATATCAGCTAGGGTTCAGCGAGCCGGTGGTATTACTTTTAGTTACCCATGGCTCGTGGTGGACTCTCTGGCCATTGCAGGCAATAGCTGTATCATCGTATAGAACCGTAAACAAGTATAGACAGAAGCGGAGCCAGAGTCAAAACTTGCCGAATCAGAGCGAGTCACAGAGACAGCACCGGTACAGTGCCAGTTCCGATAGACAATACCATCGTTTAGCTTCCACTTCAGAGTTGCTCGAGTCTCACATCGATTATGAACATTCTACTGAAGCTATACCTGGATTGACCAGACCAGTGAACTATGTTTCGTACTTCAAGAAGTGTTTAGTAAAACAATTTCACAATGTGTACCATACTTCTATCTTGATCTTCGAAAGTAATGTCAACGACGACAGAACCACAGAAAACTTGAATTCACTTATAGAGAAGAACCCTCACATTTCGTACTCAAATTCCATCACTGAATGCGTCAAAACATTTTTCGCTACCCCCTCTATTCAATACGTAGTTAAAAAGGCCCTCTTTATCACTTGTTTGCTTACCGTCGCTGGCTCGACTTGGTACGGTGCCATGGCTATGACATATGCTTCAGATGTCACAGCTATCTATAACTGCTCTGCATTCACTGCTTATGCCTTTGCCATTCCCATCTTGAAGGAGAAGTTCTCATGGCTCAGGGCCAGCTCTGTAGTCATTGCTGTGTTAGGAGTCTTCATTGTCGCCTACTCTGGAAGCGATACTGACTCGCTGTCTAATGAAGACTACCCTTACAGATTCTGGGGAAACTTGATCATCTTGATAGGTGCTATATTGTACGGTTACTATGAAGTTCTTTACAAGAGATACTTGTGTATTCCTCCCCACTTAACTGCGATCATTACTCCGCGTCGCCAGCTGACATTCGCCAACTTCGTTATGGGATTCTTTGGTCTCTTCACCTGTTTGATTGTTCTCACTATAATCATATTTGCTGAAGTTTTCCGCATTCACAGCTTCAATTTCTTTAACTATGGCGAAGACACTACACTCATCTGGAAGTATATAGCAGGCTCTATCTTTCTGAACTTAATATTCAGTGCCTCTTTCTTGACATTAATGGCACTCACCAGTCCTGTTCTTTCGTCTGTTAGTTCACTCCTCACAATCTTCTTGATTGGGTTGGTTGAATGGGTCATGTTCGGCAATGTTTTAGATTTCCAGCAATTGCTGGGAGACTTCATGGTTATTGTAGGGTTTGTTCTCTTGACCATTGCTTCCTGGAAGGAAATCAGTGAAGGACAAGACGAAGACGATGATATGGATGTCGTCAGTACATATTCGTTTGCAGTCAGTACTGAAAGCGGCGGCAACTAGATCCTACACATTATACCAGTATATGATAGTACCTTCTTATTTTAAGTATGGGCGCAGAAAGAATACATTAGTTACAGGACAGTAGTGATAATACAGTAGTACAAGAGATGGAAATCAGCTGATTTACACATATAGACAATCGCAGAGATATCGAGATATATCGCCAACTGCCGTCAAAGTTGTAGTTCCTAGAAACCCAACGTATTATGTCAATATCAGATATTGTTATAATTTAGGTCGCAGAATTTAGGTCGCAGAATGTTGGTGTACTTAGTAGAGATTAGGATGAATATTATGAGGTCAGGTTTGCCTTCAACTTTTCGCAATTTCCATATTAATCTTTTTCTGCATTACAGTTCCTTGACTTTTATCTTATTATCAATTATTCAATCGTAGAATATGACAGTAGACGAGCATGATGTGAGCGACGACTCGTTGCAGGGATTGATGAAATCGTTGAACTTGGATACCTTGAAAACCTACAGAACGGATTTTGACCAGCTTGATTTCCAGAGCTTGTCACAAGTAAAACAGGTAGTCGAGTCGCAATTGTCGATTTTATTTGATGTCCTCAAGAACAAATATAGAGCCGATATGGATACCCCACTTGTAACACATGATGGGTTCCCTAGAAATGACGTGGATGTCGTTAGCATTCGATTAATTCGAGTCAAAGTAATAAGATTGAGAAATGACAACAAGACTATAATAGGTCTTTTGGAAGAGAAAATGATGCAAGAGTTTTCCTCACGTCAACAGAATGAACCAGAAGTGACTCCAGAATCCGAACAACCTGAAGGGTCACAATCACAACAACCATCTAAATTCGTAGTCCCTTTTGCACTCGTAAAAGATGTAGCCGATCAAGGTCCAGCGCATGTAGCTGGATTGCGGGATGACGATAAAGTGATTTTATTTGACGAAGATATCCATGCAGCCAACCATAACAGGCTTGTCGATGTTGTGATCAGAGTAAGAAATTGTATCAACAGAAGTATCCCGGTAGAAGTCTTACGAGGCGAACAACGTTTACAGTTGGTTCTACAGCCTACGATGAACTGGGGAGGCCAGGGCGTGCTTGGATGTAGATTCATTCCATTGTAAAATATGAAGAAAAATCAGAAATGAAATAAAATAATAAGAATATAAGAGACAATACTAATAATACTCTTCCAGTGGAGATAAAATCAGTGAAGGCAAAAGATGAAGACGAGAACGAAAAGACTTCAGTACAACTATAGGAAGGATAGGGATCTCAATTATAGGTTTATTGACTAACTACAATGTACTTAGAACCTGTTGTCAATTTATTAACGTAACTACTACCATTACCATTACCATATTTACATTTATCACATTAACAATTATGAATAGTCTATAATGTCTTTCTCATTTATCTTGTTTAACCTCCGTGCAATGTGCTGGTGAAAGTAAACACGTCGCCGGACTCAAGAACGTACTCTTCCATGCCTTCCAATTCCCAATCGGTGTCGTTGATAAGAACAAGAATACCTGGACGAACAGTGTCATCTTCTATGAATACTGGTATATCCTTTGGATCTGCAATGATGGATTTGGCGATGAGCTCGATTAAGTCTTTGACGGTAGCTTTTCCTTCTTCAAGCGGCACCTTCAATGAGTGTTCTCTGACTTTGTTGGAGATGACATCCAAGCCACCTAGGAACTCTACCTTAACTTTGAAGCCCATTATTGATTAGAAAAGAATGCTCATGTAATTTTGCAATGTCTTCTTAAAACGTTAACGTTAGTTAAGTATGGGTGCGAACATCCGAGCCGCAGGAGATGGGTGCAAATTACTATTTTGGAGAATATATTGAAAAGTGCCTGAAATAAAGATATCAACGATGACTCATTAATTGACCTTGTATAATATATAATTGAATAATTGGAAATGTTATGTGATCTTATGTGTAGAGCTCATCATTTGCTATGGGGAATGGTTAGTTCAGTAGTCGAAGTTATCAATTCACGAGATAACTCCAGATAATTGCAATTCAAATTAAATTCTATTTAACATATTCAATGGAGAATACAGTCTTAGCTATAGTCCGATTATTACGGTATGAAAACATGCCAACTTCTTGCCAAATTCCATTCACTGCCATTGCCTTCCTACTTTAGCTTTCTGGCTTGTTCGTGTACCTACGCTCGCTCCTGCAGTCCAGCTTTGCCGATTTTTCAACACGTAACTAAACCTCCAGGAAATATCAACCTATTCAACACAGATCATTCAGCTACAAACAAGTCTGTTCTGGCCTAGAAGCTTCTTGTCAGCCAATTGCATCACGTATCCATAATGAATGCTCGAGTGCTCTTTTTGGCAGTTTTTCTGTTTTTCGCCATCTGTTCAGCCATAGCAGCTGTTAATTTAGATGTTCAAAATGCCTTAGTAGTGTACGATCCTAAGGTCAACGACTTGAACGATACCGAATCCGTCTCAACCGAAGTGAAACAATTGCTCAACAACTTGAACGATAACTACAAAGTCACCTTGAAAACTTATGACGACGAAGACATCAAATTGTTCTTTGAGGATGCCATCAGGTACGACCATGTTGTGCTCTTACCTTCTTCCAAGAAGGGCATAGCAGCCAAGACTGGTCTTTCTCAACACCAGTTGATGGACTATGTCAACGGGAACGGTAATATTTTGGTCGTAGGCGGAGTCAGTGCAGTTTTACCAGATGCCATCAGAGTGTTCTTGAACGAAATTGGAATTTATCCATCACCTAAGAACTTCAAGTTGATCGACCATTTCCATTCAACACTTGAAGGTAAGGTCGAATTGGACAATGCTACAAATTTAATCTCCAACAGAATTGTCAAGACTTTATCTGTCAAAGACTACGAAGGCAGTGCAGCTTTGATCGACAACAACGAACATATTTTCCCCATTATCAAAGGCTCCGCTACCTCTTTCACGACCAAAGGTGATGCAACCATTGAACAAGATTCTACCTGGACTTTTGGTGAACAAGGATTTTTGGCCGTAGGATTCCAAGCTTTGAATAACGCCAGATTGATCTGGGTTGGTGCGGAAGGCCTACTTGCTGAAGCTGGCTTGTACAAATGGGCTTTCCAGCAGCAAAATGTCTTGAAATTAAGATTTGTAGAACACTTTAAGGAAGATACTCCTTTGAACATCAACCCAACCTTGTACAGAATCAAGGATCAAAGTATATATGTGATTGGTGTTTCTGAACTTGTGGATGGTAAATGGATTCCATTCGAAGTTTTGGAGGAGGAAGACCAGCTCCAGCTTGCCTTCAAGATGTTGGATCCTTATCAAAGACTCAACTTGTTGCCTTTGGGATTTGTTTCTTCTACCAAAGAAAGTGAGGAATTGGACGCTTTTGCTTACTTTGCCAACTTCACAGTTCCTGACCACCATGGTATGTTTACGTTTGAATTGGACTACAAGAGAACTGGATTGTCATACTTGAATGACGCTAAAGTTGTCACCGTGAGACACTTGTCCAACGATGAGTTCAAGAGATCGTGGGATATCACAAATTCTTGGTTGTATATGGCCAGCGCATTCTTGGTAGCGGTTGCTTGGTTCTTGTTTGTGGTGAACTACATTTACGTCAGCAAGACCGATCTCAAGAAGAAGAACATCTAGGTTCCCGGTATAAAAACTATCAGTGTATAATATAAACATACAGATCACGAGAATTAGAGTAAAATGCTTTCGAAAGTAGTTAGAAGTACAATGAGTACAAAGAGATGCAAGAATACAAAGCGTGCAATAAGCATGTGCTGGAACTAAAGTTAAGAAGAAAAGGAAGTACAGGTAGTAAAGGAAGTTTGACATTAGCCAGAAACAAATCTCAGACTCTATTTTTGTTAGTATAAATGTTTTAACGATCTCTAAGAACGTCCAGTCTTGTCAGATATGTTTTCTACTATCTTTGACAACTATCTTCACAGCGTGCTCAGTTGTCCCTATCAGTTGATCATCACGTAGACCGGATACTTATAAATTTGCAACATACTATTATATTCAGACATATTTAGAATTTAAACATACCTGACAATCATATCAAATAGGTCTAAGCGGCCAATATGTCCGTTGAAAGAATGATTGAAGAAGATGAAAACATTAAAACATTCTTAAAAAAATATGCCAATGAAAAATCCTCACAAGAAGAGCAAATGCAATTTATTTATGTCAGGTGACTATATTCACGTTTCTTGCTTCCGCTGTTTCCTACTTTTCACTCTTTCCTATGCCGGGTAAGTACACCTCAATCTGTCAAAAAACAAACCCTAGTATTCATAGATTGATCTGATAAAAGTGAGAGGTCAATATTTATCCAACAGTTCGATTCGATTCGATACAATTCGACACTGTGTTACTTAATCTGGTCTGTTGTTTTGTCATCCTTTTCATCGCATCAAATTGTAATGTTCCATTTGGCTACATCTTTGTATACACAGTATACTAAAAGAGAGCAGTACAACATTCTTATCTTGGGCTTGGACAATGCTGGAAAAACAACATTTTTGGAGCATGTCAAGTTACTCTATGCCTCGGCCAACGAGGTAGCTGTAAAAAAGAAGCCTCTGAAGTCAGGCGAAGAGTCGCGATCCACAGCTGAGATCTTGAAGAGTAAACGTATTCTACCAACTGTCGGCCAAAACACAACCACTATAAAATTCGAAGCTCTAAGTGGCTCTGAATTGGCTTCGCAGTTCAAAAACATAAACCTAAAATTTTGGGATCTTGGTGGCCAACGATCGTTGAGAAATATGTGGTCCAGGTACTATCATTCTTGCCATGGTATCATTTTTATCATAGACTCTACAGATACAGCCCGTTTCCAGGAATGTTATGAGACTTTGATTGAAATTGCACATGATGAATCATGGAACAGCAGAGAGTACGAGGAAGGTGAAGGAAACGTCAATGTACCCATCCTCATGTTGGCCAACAAACAGGATTTGCCCCAGGCTGTAGATTTAGTAGCGTTGAAAACCGGGGTGTTTATCCAGTTGGTTAGTGAGTTGGAAGCTACTGATTCCAAGCTTTTACCTGTATCAGTTTTGGAAAACCAAGGGTTGAACGAGAGTTTGGAGTGGTTAGTCACAAGATTGGTATACAACAAGAGCAGCAGGATGCCCCAATACAGTTAATCATATTTTCAAATTATTGCATTATCACGTCCTATAGAAGGGAATACTTCAACATGAACTTCATTTCTCTTTCTAGTTTGGTCATTTTGTTTCATTGATTGAAGCACACATTCTAGTTACTACCTTAATAGCATATGGAATCTAGTTGATTCCGTTCAATTACATGTTGATTATTACAACCACTACTTGAGAATTATCTCATAGTTGATGATAAATCAATAGTTCACTATTACAATCGAAGTTCATTATTATAATGGATAGATTTTTACAATTCATTGTGTTGTCACACTTGATAACTGACTAATAGAATTCATAACCAAATATCAAAATTAATTCAATCCTAAAATTCGTAGCATATATTCTTAACGTCATTACTATTACTGGTACACCTATAAATATCTAATACTCTGAACTAATTGTACAACCTTCTATCCAATTCCCTCAACACGTTAGCCACAGACTGCACTTCAACTTGCATTCCTCGCGTAGTCAATTTCCCTACCAATGTGCTGAAGTCTACCGAATTGAACTTCTTGTGTCGCGACAATGTCTTGTAAGCATCTGCACACGGTATGAACATGCCATTGTTCGCAGAACCAGGGCCTCCAGGAGTAGCCAGACCTGACGCAGGAACACCAGAGCCAGTGGATACAGGAGTAGAAGGATTGGTAATAGGAGCAGCCATAGAAGGTAAACTGGTCCTAGAGTCAGATCTGGATATTATCTGTGGTTGAGGCGATGTTGTAGAGGAAGATCTGGATCTAACCCCTGATTCGTTCTTGTCCTTGTTGGCAACAGTAGAGCAGAATAATGTTGACATAGGGTCCATTTGACATTGTCTACAAGTACCAGGATTACCGGTGCATTCTGAGTTATCTTTAGAAGCATCAGCTGCAGTGTTCAGTGGCGATAATGAAGAAGATGATTCAGGATTAAGTCTTCTTGTTGCAGAAGTAACTACAGTAGGAACCACTCCTGGAGTAATATTGGTAATTTCCCTGAATTCCACCGAGGGGCCAGGATGCATCACTGGCAACGACAGTTTGCGGAACATCTTGTTGGGGTTCATCTGAAGTGGAGGCAACGTCTTGTGTTCGTTTGACAACCCGTCGTCAATTTCATCACCTTCTTCTATAGTCTGTTGGTTCAAAGTATTCGATAATAATGCAGCCTCCTTAGCTGCTTCACGACAAACGCATGGTGTATCAAATGAGCAGAACCCACAGTTCTCCATGGGCGAGTCTTCGTTAAACTCAGCACTGTTACCCAACTGAGCACTTGTCTTCATAGATGTGCTCGAAGCCTTCTTGAGTTTCTTCAAGTCTGGCATAATTCTAGTCTTAGTTGAGAATTGTTCTGTGAAGTCAATCTCTTGAGCTTCGGTATCTACGACCTTTCTCTTCTTTCTAGACAAAGAAACCGCAGGTATAGGCTTAAACGAATTGACAGTCTCTTCTAATTCTCTGACTAAGTCTTCTGCTTTCTTAGGAGCTGGATCCTTCAAACCTACAGATTCACAAAGACATTCATCCTCGAGACAAACTCCGCAATCAAAACTACTAGAGTCTGCATTTTGTTGATGACTCTTGACATGATCAGGAGTTGTATCAGAAGAAGTACGAGGAGTCAAGTTGGAGTTACCCTTGACACTATTACGGTGTTGATGGTTATGGTTATGACTGTGATAATTATTGTTGTTGGCATAGGCTGGAGGGGAGTCGGTTGAAGGAGCAGGCGATATCTGTTGCACAGAATAAGCTGAACTAGCCGGAGAGCCAGTGCTGTGATTTATAGGAGAATTGTTTATAGACGAAGTCTTCGAAGAAACAGCTGGTTGAGCCATTTGTGACATTTTCATCGTTGTTTGCGTCTGAGAACTACGAATACTTGACATATCTGTACGCAACTGTTCTATGCTCTTGATTAAGAATTGATTTTCTACCTTCAATTTGTTGATGGTATTCACTAGCGCCATCTCTTTCACTTCTTTCTCCTTCTCCATCTCCATGAGTTTCTGTTCTAGTTCCTGTACTCTGGTGGCTCTTCTTTCACGGAAAGCGCGTTGTGCAGCTCGGTTCTGTGCCTTTCTCTTCGAAGCAGGAGTATCCACACTGGGCTTTCTACCAGGCTTTGGTCTTGGAGGTAACACCCATTCCTTTGACGTCATAATAGTGGTCATTCCAAGGTCCCCCGAAGGACTGGCTACAGAAATTGAAGTGCTGGGCCTGGGAGAAGGTCCACTCGAAGGAGGAGAACCTGCTAGAGCTATGGGCGAAGGCTCCAGCTTGGGAGCAATACTTGGACCTCTAGCTGACATTGTAGATATGATGCTAATGCTGTTGGATATACTGTTGCTTAATAACTAATAACTATTCTCAGTTGAGAAGTCTTCGGGAAACTTAAAAAACAGATTCTTTAGCTTTAAAGAAAGAATCAAACTTTTTTCTGTTCCTATGAGTTGAATATACTGTAAAAATGGTCCTATGTGCTGAGTTCCAGTGCTGTCTGTTGTACTGTGTCTACTATTCTATATTATAGTAGTTAGTCAGCTGAATCACCAATAATGGCTGGAAAACAGTCTTTTAAAAAGACAACGAAAGAAGATCTCAGAGTATTGTACTTTCCTCAATAAACCACCGTAAGGAAAATAGGCCAATACAAAAAAGTAATATCTAGTTCTGGTGCAGAAAAAGAAGATATGGGATTTCAGAAATTGTACCTGTTTTTGTTGCGGATGATGGAAATCGCTGATGAAAAAGATAAAAAATCATATTTACCTTTGTGTCACTTTCCTTACATGTGCCTTTATTACAAATTTTCTCATTTCTTGTCACAGACTTGCTATTGGCTGAAGTCCTTGAGGAGAAAAGACGATTCCAAAAAAGAAAAGACAAATATTCTCATACTATGAGTCCTGCTTATCGTACTGCTAGGATTTGCAATATACCAATTTGCTCTCTCTTATGCTCTCTACAACGGTGACTTACAATGGTTTCGATATCTACCATACCCATTTAATAAGAGCACTCAAGAAACCTCCGAACAGACAAAGTCCTTCCGAATCCTGTTTTTCTAATGACTTTTTCTTGTTAGTCTCATAACCATTGTCTCTTCAACCTCTCTAGAAATGTAGATTCTTCTTTCTTCTTCCTCATCCGAAGTCGGCCCTTCCTGTACAGGAACTAATGTTCGGTGATTTTCTTGATAACGTAATGGATAATCATTGTTCAATTGATTATACGAGTTGCTATTCACAGGTTTGCTTTCCAACACGGGAAAGCCGCTCCGTGCAATGAAATGTCTAGTTGCATCGTACTAGTCAGTCATTGGCTGGATCTGTTTCGAATCACTCCAACAGTAGTCAAACCCAAGACAGTCTATAGATCACGTGCTTTTCTCGAATTTTCATCTTAATTATTCCACACTATCTGTCTAATAGCTTACTTCGTAATTACAAGGTGCATTCAACTACTCACTTATATACATAGAAAGACGCAATGTCGTTCAGTTCATCAAAATTTTCATCCCGGTTATTTTTGTTAGTATTATTATTGAGCGGCAGCAGCTTCTTGTTCTCTCTTGACTCTTTCAGCCTGCGCTTTCATAATGTCTTCGGGCTTTGGAGCACCTTCAGTAAGTAGCTGGTTCAACGAAACCTTTCCGAACTCTTCTTTGTTCTTCTTTTCCTCTTCCAAGAAGATCTGAGCGTTTTCGCGCATGTACTTTTGCATCTGTTCGTATTGGAACTGACCGTGTTCTCTGATGATATCCAATGGCATCTTTTGTTCTTTTTTCACGGCAGGCAAGCCCAACAACTTACCGATGAAGTCGCCAGCATTTGGCAAGTCGTTGCGCTTATGGTCACGATTCCATTGTTCTCTTAACGTTCTTTCTCTTTGAGCGAACTCTTCTACGATGTTACTCTTATCAGAGAACGAATTTAAGATGGGTCTGACGTCCTTGACTGGCTGGGTTGCCAAGTATTCCAAGAATGGGATCATCTGGATCAAGTAGTCGTCCGACTTACCGTCCCATGGCTTTACAATAACAGCATTTTCTGGCTGGGCTGAAACACTTTCGGGCTCAACGTCAATAATAACAGTCTTACCCAAGTCACGATTCAACAATGACAAGTCCTTGATTAATTTACCATCCTTGTAGCGACAAGCTTCTCTGAAAAGTGCATAGGAAACGTATGCGTGCATTGGGTCCAACTTGAGCACAGTTTTCTCGGAGTACATCTGGTAGTTGGAACCAAAGATGACGATCTCATAGTACTGCGACAAGTAGCCCAAGAAGTAGTCCAAGCCAGGTCTTTTGGCGGTTCTCCAGCCGTTCTTGGTATCCCAGTTCGAGTGGATCAACAAGTCGTCCAACGACAATACCAATGTCAAGGGTCTGCGATAGGCTTCAGGAGCTGGAGGTGGCAACAAGTCTTCAAAAGCTGGTTCAGAAAAGAACGTGAACAAAGAGGCCAATCTCTTGTTCAAACGAGCGTACATCAAACCAGGGGTGTAGCCATTATCAACTTCCCGAGCTTCGAGAGCTTTACGCTCTTCTTCTGAATCCCAGTCTCTACATAAATAGCCTACACCGAGAATGGCACCAGCAAAAGTCAGCAAGTAGAAGTAGTTGGCCATTCTTTCACGTTTTAAGTCTTTTGAAGTCTGAGCTCTTCTTCTCTTTCTACGTGGACCCTGTTCGGTGGAACCGTCGTTTTCACTATTGGCCCCACTTTCTCCTTCTTCAGTCTTCTCAGCGATGTCTTCAAAGCCCGCTTTGGCAAGCAAGTCATCTGTCAAAATGCTCTGAGGTTTTTCTGTCTTCTTTTCCGTTTTGTTTGTAGAGTAAAACGAAACTGGACCTATACGTGAGACAGAATTTGAGACACAAGCAGCAGCAGAAACAGCATAGACTCTAGAAGCAGTGGGCATTTGTGCGAGTCTTTTGGCTACAAGACTACGAACACTTATAGTCAGAGAACGAGACAACATCTTGGATCTATAGTAACGGTAAATGTAAATATCGTGAAGTAGGAAGACGTGAAAGTAGACTACGCTATGGACGGTAGCTTAATCCGATTCCAGTATGTACAAGAAAATTATAGTGTATAGCTCGAGGTGGATATCGTCTTCAATTGGTTTGATCTTTTGAGCCGTAACTGAAAATTTTCGATGTCCAAAATGCAGGTCTGAGAGTATTAAGTATGGAGAGAGTCAAAGCTTCACTAAATGGAAGATGTCTGAACTAAGATAGCTGCTGAGAATCAAATCCTACAATTTTCCATAAAAATTCTCATATGGTTGTTAAAAGATACATTCCATAGAAAATTTTGCTCTTAAGAATGGCTACTCAGTCATTTATGTGATTTATCTTAAATATGTGATCCTAAACTATGAGAGTGCGAATCTACATTTTTCACTATTATTGGACACTTTTAGTCCATAATCTTACTGAATTCCTTACGGGCCAAATTCATCTCTAGCACAACCCAACAAAATGATTTTACTAGGCTCTAGAACTACTACAAGATTATCAAACAATGCGAGAAATTTCTTATCTGCTTCAAGACCTCAATTATACATTCATTTGCCGCCTATACCGAGAGATAGTCTCTATTTCTCCATTTCCCGCTCGTATTCCACTACCAAGAAGACACAATCTTTCATTAACAACAATCTTATCGTAAAGTCGCTCAATTACGTCAAGAATGTTGATGAACAACAAAAGCAATTGGAAAATTTCAGCACTGAAGACAAAGTGAACGAACTTCTCTCCCATATTCTGACAAATAGTGAGCTTCTTTATATGCTTTCTCTATTCCATTATGAATGCCGGAAGTTGAAAATAACCAATTGCGACTTGAAAAATAGAAGGAAATCAGTCAGATTCACTCTCAACTATTTCCTCAGGTTACGACCCATCAACGAAGCATTCTGGGATGTCTGTCACTTCATAAATATTTCCAACCATAACCACACATTGAACTACAATGTTAACGACATTGGACTTTTGGATCCGAAGAACTTCACCAGTGAGGTCTACAACAAACTCCGAACAGGCATATATAACGGCGTGGACTTTCGAAATGTTGAGACGGTGTCATTTGCCCGTCCTAACTTTACAAAAGAGTAGGAGAATAAGTAATGAATACGAAAATGCACATATATAGATACTATTCAGATAATATATAAGGGGTTCGGCGTCACTATTGACAAGAATAGAGTTGCGGCTACTACGAAGAAACTCTTGGATTTATTCTCGTACATGAACGAGGTAAGCCAGCAGTGGCCCTTGTAGCATTCCTAACAAAAGTTACTATTGTTACTCATGAAGTAAAACAAGATATGTTACAAATTCATCAAAAAAAGCTTACTGTAAAATTCAAATTCATAGAGATTTCATTTTTATATTTGATTTAAGGCTTTGGAATATGCAAGGACTTGGATATTTCAGCACATCCCTGTAACACGAACCCGATAGATATGACGTGGAACTCAAAGAAGGTGTCCTTGAAAAGGAATCCACCAGGCAAGTTGTCCAATATCCAGTCCTTGTAGACCAAGAAAGCCATGAAGAAAACCCAGCCCAAGTTTGTTGGAATAGGGAACCCTTCAAAGTACTGGGACTTTCCATGTACATCCTTAGGGATGTTAGCAGCAGAGATATTGAACCGAGCCAATCTCGACAATCCGCACAACACCCAGAAGGTCAACATCAAGACATCTACAGTGGTTTGGAAACCAATAGCAAAGGCAATAGTGGCAGGACTGACTCCGAAAGAGATCAAATCAGCAAGAGAGTCCAATTCCTGGCCCATCAACGACGCCTTGTTTCTCAAACGGGCCACTCTTCCATCAAAGAAGTCAAAAAATAACCCCAAACAGATGAAAAAATGAGCCCTTTGCACGTAATGACTCTTACCAGTTAAAGTGTATCTCAAACAGGAGATGATGGAGTAGAATCCAGAGAAGCCATTCAACAACGTAATGAAATCAGCCATATGCAAATTTCTTAACAAACTAAAGTGTCTATCGTCGTCGATGAAAGCAGCATATTCTTTTTCGCCAGGCTTGGGAAGCAATTCTTTTGAAGTAAGCGAAAACAACGAAGATGATCTACGAATAGAACGGTTTGGGATTTCAGTGACATCATCGGTGACGTCGATCTCAGAGTCTGACACTATCGCCGATTCATGTTTCTTAAAGCCAGAAGCGCTGGCTGACATTTTTTATGAGGTAAAATGTTACGAGCAATCCTTCAATGGTTCAATTGACGGTTCAATTGTAATTGTTAAGTTGAAATAGTTGAAACTTAATTGTATGAGTCTAGGTTGGTAGTGTATACTGGCAAGAGACTAAGATTCAGAGGATGGCTCAATTGATGGCAGATGAGCTGATATGTGGAGATCAATATTTTGGTTCAGGAAGAAGAATTGCCTAGAAATTCAGAATAAAACCACACTGATCACGATATATCAAGAATAAAAATAAGTCAAGAGTATTTTATTTCTCCAGCTGGACTCGGTGAAGAATTCTCTGAACCACGCAGCTGGTAAAGAGATCACGGGGTTAAAGTAACGTGGTTGAATCCGGTAGCGATGTGAATGTAGAGGCAGAAGCCGAGCAAAGAAGATGAAAAAGTCAAAATTTCGATCGTATGCTTCTTCCGTCTGTTTTATATCTTGGGCTGGTCATATTAGGGAGATATTGACCTTCTGTCGAAAAGCCTCGCTTTATATACCTTAACTATGGAAAAGGCTGTACTGGTCACTCCTGGAAAGTATCACATGCCATTGATCTCACATACACAGGCCCAACAGTAAAACCCTTTCACGTGACTTGAACGTTACAGAATTAACAATAATAGGAATTAGTTGGCTGTGATGGATTGAAGACTGAATGAGTCGACTATTAAAGCAATTCAGAGACAATGACTTCTTTGGAGCCCTGAGGCTTTCATATTCTCTCGATTTCTTGATGCATAGTTGGAATGGAAATGTAATGTTGTAAGTCACGTGAAAATCACGAAACACAATCGGCAGAAGATAGTGAAATGTTTAGAACCTGTTTAACTTAATCACCTTGCCAGAGTATTCAGATGACATGTATCAATTGGTCTTATCCATTACGTGATATTTATGCATTTTCTGGATCTCTTTATTAGAATTGCAAACTTTGTCAGAACTCCCTTCGCCTATTATGCTTCTGAACATTGAAACTATATACTATATGCAGACCTACAAATAAACAAATGTAAACAACTTTTCAGACTCGTCATTTCTGTACCTATCTTTATTCTCCTAGCGGGCCACCTAGCTAGCAACAAGAAATTAACATATTTCGCCAAACAGTTATCATATCAATTCCAACATAATAGACGCGTCGATTTTTCAGAAAAATGGCAGGGGAGTCGCGGACCGAGCTTCTCAACTGGCTCAATGTCACTCTTGATCTCAACTATACCAAGGTAGAAACTTGTGGAACAGGCGCTGCTTTCTGCCAACTCATGGACTCCATCGTAGGAGGTATCCCCATGTCCAAAGTGCGGTTCGATGATGCACGAACAGAATATGACTATAGGCTGAACTGGAAGATTCTCCAGGCTGCCTTTACCAGAAACGGCATTACCAAACATATCGAAGTCGAGAAATTAATCAAATGTCGACTACAAGATAACTTGGAGCTTTTGCAGTGGTTCCGTAAATATTGGTTGGAAAATAAGGGCTACAATGATAACTACGACGCGCGCACCAAACGACGTGTCAGCAGCAGTAGTGTAAGTGCCAGTAGTGGTACTGGTGCTGGCGGTGGTGGTGTATCGGTAATGACTGATTCAACAAATACCGTGAGGTCTTCTGTTGTGCTGAGGAACTCGTCCGTAAGTTCACGTAAGCTGTATATAGCCAGTAGCACGACTGCTACAACATCGTCACCCACCGCAGTAGCCTCTAGCGGTCGTCGTGTCTCATCAGCATCTAACAATAGAACTTCCTTGATGGCTCCAACCACTCCTGTACTGAACTTGACTCAAAATCATAGTGCTTCCACTTCAAAGTTGACAGCTAAGTACACACGTGAGTTGTCGGAGTCAAAGCAACAAATTGCCAGCCTCAACGAGGAACTCCAAGAGTACCGGATCTCATCGGAAAGCTTGGAGTCCGAACGCAATTTCTATTTCAACAAGTTACGTCAAATTGAGATTCTTGTGCAGCACATAACAGATTCGCAAGAGTCTGGGAATTTGGACGAAATTGCAGCTCTCACTGTACCTCAATTCGCAACACAGATCCAAACTATCTTATATTCGACTGCAGAAGGCTTCCAGTCGGCAAACGAAGTGGATCACGAGTTGGGTGCTAATGGTACTGGTGCTGAGCTTACCGACGACGAAGGCTTCTAACAAACATAGCATGAATAACTGTATATGATTATGTATATATTGATACTACATCTCAGCAGTAAGCTCAAGATTATGGCTATTCCGTATATAGTAGTCATCTACCCCTTGTACTACGTCGTATACGTTCATACGTTGAGAAGATCTTGGTGAAGAGACTGAAGAAGTTATTTATAAAGCATTCTTTCTCGTTCTTGTGGAAATCCTTTAGGGAATACTGTTCTGTTAATTCCAGTTCCCTGACGACACTAACATGAGGAAGTACGTATGTTTTGGATTTCGAATTCACCTCAGTTTAAATTGGAGTATCTTAACCTATGAAAAGACATCTATTATTGTAATTAAAAGATCACAACACTCTTAAAATGTGTATGATTCAAAAAGGGCGATCCTAAAGAGAATTGTCAAGCATGTGTGTCATTTTAGACTAACTAATTGAAATAATTTAGTTACGCGAAAATAAGTAGTACCAATATTTGATAAATGGAACCCATTCCAATATTGAATCTGGAAAAATTTGATGTTGAATGAAATAGGTGGAAGAAACAAATCATCCGTGAATGTACATCAAGTGGCTAATAGTCCTACAAGTACACTGACCTAATCTGAAAATAAAAGCATACAAGCAAGACTGCTGAACTTACGTATTGCAAGCATATTTCTATGAATACATCAGCCTTGTTCTTTCTCTATAATGCACCACTTGAAGGTGAATAGATCTTATCGAAGAAATACCACGAAACTTCATATGAGATTTTCAATTCAAATACATTATTACCGACAGAACTGAGAGTCGTTAATTTCTAAAAACATCAAGAAAGCGCTCTTGCGTGAGAGTTGGGAGCAGTGATAATTGAACTAAATATGTCCAATGGATCTCAATTCATGTCAATTCGATGCTCAAACCAACCATGCAGGCGTCACATACTTCAATCTGCATTTTGAAATTCACTCACTACAGCCATATCTTTGGCAGCCATCGAACTCTTCTATTTAAAGTTGAAAAGCCGGGGAGCTGCATGGCAATTGAAATATTGCACGCGCCATCTCAGTTGCCAGTTGTGTCAGACCTGCCTAAGCGAGCATTAGTATCTAACAAAAAAATATTCACCTAAAAATATGGCGATAAGCTGCGTGAACTTAATTTACCCACGCTACAATAACCTCATTGTCCACTAAAGAAATACAAAGGACCTCACTCAAAGTAGTGCGATAACAGCAGCTAGGACAGTAAGTTATTATCACCCATGACCAATAGAATCAGACTGCCACGAAAAGAAGAATTGAGTGCTAATACCAGTCTGCTGGGCCATAGCGAGACTACCGGTACTACCGATGCCATTCAAATTTTATATATCTTGTTGCACATCCTCTTAGGAAGAGGGCACCACAAATGACGAATTGGTGGTTATGTATATAAGAAGTGACTATTTAGTTGACAGAATTATACGAGGGGCACATGCCTGTTTGTGAATTTGACATATTTCAACGTACTGCATGAAATGAGATCTCTGTCCCTTTTAATTCAGTATGTAGAAATTCAACCATAAGATCTGGACATTCTGCTATGAGTATATAGAATTCTGCATATTTCAATGTTAAATTAATCCAATCAGGTGAAAATACCCTTGAATTTGGAGACCTCCAAGTCATTTGAAATTAATAGAATATTCCTCCTCCTCCTCCTCCTCCATGTTTCTACGAATCTAAACTAAGCTAGCGTTGCAATTTTGTAAGAAAGTAAGTTAAGATATACGAAACAGATTGCGGGGAAAGTTTGCTTGCACCCAATCATTAACTTGCACGCAATATTTGAGTTAGATTAACATGAACACCTACCAGTGAAGACGTCTTAATTGATATCCTGTTGTCTATTCTCTAAGTCTCGATATTTTTCCAAATTTGGTCAAAAATAAAAATTTGAGGTACGCTTGAGAGTTATCGGACCGATGACACAAAACAAGGGGAATGCCGTTCTAATTGTTAGATTAAAATACCACTGTATATTAAAAGGCTTTTATACAGCCACAACTCATCAAAAGCTATGAATTTCACGTGATATGATAATGAGTAGACTTTATAGCATCCTGAGATCTTCTATAAAAGTCGATGAATCAGCTTTCTCGCAATTTTAATTCAGTTTAGTTCATGTACCTAGATCCTATTCAGAATGGCAGACAGCAAAGAAAGTTTGGCTCGTCTAGAAGCCCTGCACAATACGACTAATGAAAAGTCTGTAGATAATGATGAAGAAGATTACGATCTTCCCGCACATTCATCTCACCTCTCAAGAGACATAAATGCCAGAGTACTCACGCTTTTGACATTAGGGAGTGCCATTGGCACTGGCCATATTATCGGTACTGGAACTAGTTTGGTTAGAGGTGGTCCAGCTTCACTTTTCATTGCGTACTGTTTTGTGGGATCGCTTCTTACAATTGTGATATTCTCTTTGGGAGAAATGGCTGCGTTTTTACCAATGGATAAAGGTTTTTCCGGATATGTCAATAAGTATTTTGACAAATCTTTTGGATTTGCAGCTGGATATAATTATTTTCTCAAATATGCAATTGTTCTAGCAGCTAACATGACAGGGTTTGGATTGGTTATTCAATACTGGAGACCTGATCTAAATGTGGGTATTTGGGCTGCTATCCTATATGTTTCATGTATTGCTTGTAACTTCTTGCCCATTAGATACTATGGTGAATTAGAGTTCGTGTTAACAATTGCCAAGCTTTTAACGTTAGTGATTATCTACATTGTTTGCCTTGTTATAACTTGCGGTGGTAGTCCAAGTGGAAAAACAATTGGATTTCAATATTGGAGAGAAGAAGCGTTCTTGCCATATTTAGTCCCAGGTAACACTGGCAAATTTTTGGGCTGGTGGGCTGCCGTCATTTCTTCTTTGTTTGGTTTCATCGGTGTAGAAACAGCAGGTATCTTTTTTGGAGAAGCTACTAATCCAAAGAAGACAATTCCTAAAGCTTCTCGGCAAGTTTTAATCAGAATTGGGTTCTTTTACATATTTGGGGTATTTTTGTTGACTTTGGTAGCAAATCCAAAGAGCCCTTTGTTAGTTAAGGCTGGTGGAACAAGTGCAAATGCATCGCCTTTCGTCATTGCGATCAAGGAATCAGGAATCAGAGTGTTGCCTTCCTTCATTAACGCATGCTTACTTATTTTCATTGCAAGTTCTGCCAACACCGATATTTACATTTGCTCTAGACAATTATACGGGTTGGCAAAAGATGGTGAAGCCCCGAAAATCTTTTTAAAATTGACAAAGAAGAGAGTTCCTTGGGTTGGATGTATTGCTGGGTGTTTGCTTGGCTTATTATCCTTTATGAATACAAAAGAAGGTGCAGCCACTGCATTTGGCTACATAACTAGTACAGTGTCCGTTTTTGGAGTTATGAATTGGATTTATATTTTACTTGCATACTACGGATATCATAGGGCAGTAAGTGCTCAGCAAGTTCCTAGGGAGGCTATTCCATTCCGCATGTGGTTCCAACCATACATTTCCTATGTTGCGCTTTTTCTTATTTTTATCATCACTTTTTTCAATGGATACAGTGCATTTATAACCACTTTCAAGTATAAGAATTTCATAACTTGTTACGTTGGAATATTGGCCAATGTTTTATTGATTGTTGGCCACAAATTATGGTATAAAACCAAGTTTGTCAATCCCTCAGAAGTAGATTTGGAAAACGAGGCATTATAAAGAATTTGTATATTTTTAAAATTTAATATATTATTGAGAGGATTAGTAATTCTCCAACATAAGTGCATGTTGTTATACTTCCTACTCTATCTGGTAAGAATTAACGGCCATTTCAAACCTACATTGTCCGGTAGGTCTAGCATCTCGGATTTATAATTATCAGAATTGCGACCATTTGTCACGTGCGTGTTGCATCGAGTGATGCCAATATCTTAGTTACCGCTTTTAGCAGCCGGTGCGACCGACAATTGCTGACAGAGCAGCGTCACCATAGCTGAACATTACATTGTTGATTACCGTATTCTACTGTAAAATTCCTTAAGAACGTAAATCACTTGACAGCGAGCAATCATCAGATACGTTCCCTATCTTTTATTTACTGAAGATTTCGTCTCGTTCGTAGTCGCTGTGGCTGCTAGAAAAATTTTGAGATGACTGCACATAAGCGCACGAAAAGAAAGAACATTAAAAAAAATTTTGGAAAGACGATTCCAACATTAGAAAGATTACTGTGCTAAAGCAATAGCTGTGTAACTTTATTTTGTCTTCTCGGCCCGTTCACTCACACTACACGTCAGATTCAGTCACTGTATAACTCAGACCAGGAAACGACTTGCCAGGCGAAGTGCGCATTTTTATAGCTGCCCAACCTGTCCTGTCATAGGAGACTAGCAATTTTCACTCACAGAAAACAGCAACTCACAGCTGTGTCAACAACCGTAAGAAAAGAGTTCTCTCTCATATCTCCTGGCCCAAAGAACTGTTCAAGCATTCTCTATTTTACCAATTATCTAGCATATCCACCTAATATTCTGAATCTGGCTCTTCATTTCTGAATTTTATACTAGTATAAGCTTCAATTTTTTACAACAAATTTCACTCAATAACCCACACATATTTACACAAATTTCACAAATACCATAAATAACATATAAGTTTGTACAATTCGAGAATGACTTCAAGTGCCCATTATAACTACAACAGACGTAACTCGTCTGCTACACCATATACTATTCCCACAAAGCACCAGCCTCAGAACCACCATACTTCCTACCAGCAACACCACCACCAGCACAATAACCATCACGGACACCCAGGACAACATGCATCGATGTCTTCAAGTGCAAGTGATATGTATAACCTGCCGTTGTCGTCTTCTGTACCAGTTTTGTCTCGTGAGTTTGTCGTCAGAAGAATCTCCGAGGGAGAAACAGGCAGATTGAAAGAGGAGTTGAAGTGTGAGGCATGCGGAAAGGGATACAAACATATTTCGTCGTTAGCTAAGCACCTCTGGGAACACACACCAGAATGGAACGTGACCAAGAAGCTCTTGATATCAAAACATCAGCAAGTCCAACTCTTAGAGGCTGCCAGTATCTTAGTAGGCATGAACGAGACGTCTTCCTCTAGAAGAAATTCGACAGCATATGCTGATCACATGATGCAACACAACCAGTCGGAAGATCCTCGCTACAAATCGCCGTTTTCTCCAAGTAACTCGGCAGAAACGAACCCCACTTCTCATACACCTACACCTCCAGCACTAGGTAATGTGGAAAGTGAAGGAAAAGCACATTCGCTCAAATTCAAGAACGCGTTCGATCCCGAATCGGTGCCCTCCCATGTCCCCAACTTTGATATCAGGGTAGACACCAAGGTGAACTATAATAGAACACACTCTATTTCACAATACCCACCAGTGGACAAGAGTCATTCTCACATCCACAATCAAACACCATCTTCGCCTGCCATTGGTGGCTACCTTGACAATGCACGTGCTTTGGGTGAACTTTCAAGAAGAAGATCGAGCTCGGTGGCTGCAAATGGCTATGAACTCGACTTGAAGTCACCCTCTCCTTCCTACAAAGCTGCACCGTCCATACCTACATCTACAACGTTTGCACCTTCTACGGTCGACACTTCTCCTCGTATAGACGAAGCCGACGAAAAAGCGGATCTCGAACATGAAGAAACCAGTAATTCGTTTGACGAAGGTGTGTTGGGCAAAATGGAGGATTAACGTTGAATACGGCTACAAAGAACTTGTACATACACGTCTACGGTTTTCCTATTTTTCACTATTCATTTTCATATTCTTGGGGGGTTCTTACGTGATATACTAGTTGAACTAGTGTCGAATATGAACAAGCTGCTACAACAAATATAACAAAAGGTCACAGGGAACAAATACAAATACAAATAAACTCAAACAGAATGTTGAATCGTTTCACATCTAATACAAAAAATACGCTTACTTTCCGCTTGTCGAAAAAGTATACTATGATTTATTTAACTGATTCTTGCTGTATATAGCTGACTCTACCTATACAAACGGAGCTGTAATAAATACATATTTATTGGAGTAGAATGAAGAGCCCTAAATCTTGCACCCTAACAGTATCGAGGACAGAATGCGTATGAATTGAAAGTCTCGGGGCCAGAGCCGTAGAAACACTGGTGGGCAAATACAGAAAATTGAGCTGAATTTGTGAAATGTGCTTATATAATTGGACACAGATAATGGTGATACAAAGAACTGTCTTATAATGAAGGCAAAGGTTATCCTGCTTTACAACTACAATAATAGCAAGACCTGTTTTGCTCTATGGCTCACTTTTGTCCTGTACGCACTCCCTTCTGAACTATTTAGAAGTGAAAAATTTCTAAATTTTATAGTCCAGATTCTTCTTCTATAACTACCGAACATGCATCAGTGGATCAATCGCAAGTTTCTTGGCCCGGTCAGAGTTCTTTGGACTCGCGTAGACGACCAAAAATCTTCTCTATACTGACGAACCGTCTTGGTAAGTCGATTGAGGCAAGAGGTAAATCTTGGGATTGGTTATACCACTATGATTCTGTTCGTAAATAAAAAAGTGCATCATAGTACATCAGAATCCCGTACTCACGGCTTCTAACTTCTGGTGTCTCCAAGAACACAAACATACGTAGATAAAGATTGTAATTACACTATTTATATGTAAGCTTAGGTGTATTTACAGTCTGATATATATTTACAGAAGGCTATTTACAAGCATAGTAGATTTAAGGGCATATTCGTCGTAGATCAAATGATTCTGGGGATAGTTGGATGTAGAAGGTTCAAATGTAGCAGTAACTGTTTGACATCTTGTAACAAATATAAAGTTTCTATTTCATATGGGAAAAGTGTCGTATGGGGGTGGTGCCATTATCGTGAGATTTCCATTCTGGTAAATCATAATGACTATGTTATCATTAGTTACTTCTCCTCACCACGGATGATCTCGTCGTTCAAAGGCTGTAGCTTGATGTACTTCTTTCTCAACTCCATCTGTTCTTTATGTTCCAAGTCGTTTGCTCTTTGTTTCTTCGAGAAATCTCTGTCCAATTTAGCCTGTACTCTGGCTGCGTCTTTGATAGGTCCCTGTCTGAGAGCCAGGCGCTCTAATTTCTGGGAATAGTTGATGAAGACAAACGCTCCTACGGCAGACACACAGGATAAGCCAAAGGTGACCTTGGAAGCAATAGACATTTTGGGTATGCGATGTGACAGCGAAGAAGACAAGTTTGGAAAAGTCGCTCAAATAGACGGTAATTTGAAGTTTTGGTGTTTTGTGTGCAGGGTATTTATGTGGCTAACGGAAGAATATGTAGTTGAGTATGGAAAGAAGAGAGGTAGAGAAGAGAAAGATGAAGTTGAAGAGTTGAATTTGATGAGATTTGTTGAGATCGGCTGAAATAGTTTGAATTGACAGATTTTTTGAATATTAGAGAGTCTGCGGTATTCTGCGGGAAGAAAGGAGACTGTGCAAGTTAAGAAGTGGTATGTGTCCAATTAGGAAGCCGGTATAGCACCAGGCACCAAAATACAGAAGATGACTTTGCGCCAATTATCGGATAACTATCTAAAAATAAAATACGAGAAGATATGGCCCCGATTACAACTAGGTTACATTTCAAGGCGTAAGGAGACCGGGTTTAGCCTGTGGAGCACCGTTTTCGTACGAAGCAACTGTCGGGGAATAAAATTATAAGGGGAGGCGCAAAAGGCTTGCGATATTAGCTTACTTTTATTGACTGTTGCGAATTAGTCTCCGTGCGGAAGTGTACTTGCTGTGTATATGTACAGTATATGGGTTGGGGCTGTTTTAGGGTGTATGAAGCTCTCAATTGCTATCAGTTCGTACAGCTTGGTTCGTCGTATTCCATTGTGGAGAAAGGGTTCGTGGCAGTCTGTCGTCGAATCGCCGGCTGAAGACTGGCGAGTAGAAAAAAAGCACAAGGAAGGACTGACGTGTGTTTCTCTAAGAGCAGTGGAGCCAGACCGTGTTGGTCTTACGTACTCCGTAGCGTATTGTCACTTCTCACCATAGAACTCTCAATATAAAATTCTCGTACAGAGAAGAGCATACCAAACGTAATGTGCCCACATCAAAATTTTACAATTACACTTCTACTACTCTTTTCTAGAGAACAAATCTTCAAATATATACATAGCTTGAGTTATATATGCTTTAGGAACTTACGAAGACTCCATATATTTTCTATGTTCCGTTCCATCATCTCTGTCCACACACCCTAATATTTCCTTCACATACACTCCCCACCCAATGAGGTCGCAGTTGACCAAAGACAACTTAACCACTCTATCTCTGCCGTAGCCGTACCGTTCTTCTTCTGCCGTAACCCCCATGATGCAGAACGACAACCATCCGGCGGCGTCGTCCTCCACGACGTTCCACAAGCCTGCCGTCTCCAACTTGACCAAAAACTTGATGTCGTCCACGCCCGCGCCATCTCTGTCGTCCACCCACATGGACTACGACAGTAGTAATGCCATCCATAGCAACGTTAACAGTAATGCCAGTGGCAATGCTGATGCAGCAAATAACTCAAGCAACATCCACATCTCGAATGCGCCGCCGTCTGAGAATGATAGCAACAGTGCTAATAGCGATTTCAACCATAATAACTACGCCAACAACTACAATTCCAACATAAACACTAACCATGCTAGCAACGACAACGATGGCATCAGCTCCAACATTGTGAACACTGGCAATTCTGTCAACTCCATCAAAACTATTATCAACTCTATCAATACTAACACTAACACTAATGGTAATACCGTCAACGCCAACAATATGTTGCATCCAAGTGCTAGAATACCGACCGCTGTTCCTGTGGCTGGATCGACTTTTTCAACCACAGAGCCTACATCATCATCATTCCACTCGTCGTCTTACCGTGCCCCGGGATTCTACAGCACTCCAGCTAACGACTCCATCAACTACATCCCGTCTTCGCATAACACACCCACCGTAGTCTCATCGTCGTACTCTTCGGTCCACTCCTACACCCCGTCATTGCCCAACTCGAACAACCTCCAAAGCTTTACTTCTACCAATTCCAATGTTAATCCATTCAATTCGAGTAATACGGCTGTTAGCCAACAGCAACAACTTCAACAACAGCAACTGCTCCAAAATGCAACTAAATCTCTGGGCTTTGTGCCTCAATCGATGCCTACTACCACCATCTCCATGGACTCCGTCAACTCGACTTCCAAGCGTGACTCATTTGCATCGGCTCTGTCTTCATTCAATCCTCTGTTCTCCGTCCAGCCAACCCCAACACCTCCATTAAATCAGAATCAACTCCAAAACCAACAGCAATCTCAAAATCAACAGGATCGGTTTCCAAGTTCATTTGGCACTGCTCCTTTTGGCACTGCTCCAGCATCTTCTTCTTACCATCACCATCCATACTTCAGAACAGCTAATAGACCTATACCAAATGCTGCTTCGAGTTCTGTTACAGCAGCACCACCTGTAGACTCGGGCTATCTTTCATCTTCCCATCAACAACTGCAACAGTACATCCAACCAGAGCCAGATCATTACATGTCGTACAAGGAGTTCTTGCATAACTTGTCAGTCCGTGATGGGAACAATCCTCCGCCTGGTGAGAATGCTTCCATCTATGATGGGCATTTGAACATTGTCGATTATCCGGTCAACGACCTCATCTTGATGCTCTCCTGTCTTCTCACAAAAATCATAGAGGCTAATGACAAATTACATCCTAACCATTTCGATAATACCATTGCCATGAGACAGAAACTCAAGGAAGAAAGACGAATGAAAAAGACTCAACAGGCGGAGTTGAAAGAACAGAGAAAATTCACCAGACGCCAAGAAAGAGAACGGGCACGGGTTATGCATAGACTGGGCTCGTTGACTACTTCTGATTCCAACATGGAGACTACGAGACAGCTTTCAGTGGGAGGAGGTCTTATTGTAGACGTCGATGTGGTAGACGTAGCAGATGAAGACGATAACATAGAAGTAGACCACGACGACGCTAACTCACATAGCAATCCTATAGATATAGACTCTGATGATGATGATGATGATGATGACGAAGACTTAGTTATAGATAGTCAGGATGAAGATGATGAGCAAGATGAAATGAAGAACAAGTACTTGGCGAATGTATTGGCTTTCCACGGTACGAATGTTCCTGGTATTTCCTTACATGCCTACTTAGCCAGAGTATTGAAGTACTGTCCTGTTACGAACGAAGTCTTCCTTTCGTTGTTGGTTTATTTCGATAGAATCGCAAAGAAAGCCAACAATCTCAACCAGAAGAGAAAGACGTCGCTGGGGACCAATGCTGGGG
Source organism: Scheffersomyces segobiensis (assembly GCA_030564745.1). Lineage (NCBI taxonomy): Eukaryota > Fungi > Ascomycota > Pichiomycetes > Serinales > Debaryomycetaceae > Scheffersomyces > Scheffersomyces segobiensis. The sequence goes on along the minus strand of JAKTZB010000014.1, from coordinate 194,100 downwards.
GCTCAGCCATTAATGAAGATACGGCTAGTGCTGGTGATTCTGAGCAGTTATTTGTCATGGACTCCTACAACATCCATCGTCTTATCATTTCTGGAATCACAGTTTCGTCTAAGTTCTTCAGTGATATCTTCTACAAGAACCTAAGGTATGCTAAGGTTGGCGGTTTACCGTTGGAAGAGTTGAACTACTTGGAGTTGCAGTTCTTGTTGTTGTTGGATTTCAAGTTGATGATCTCAGTCGAAGATCTTCAGAACTATGGTGATTTGTTGCTTCGTTTCTGGAAACGGGAGCAGATCACCAACGAGTTAGTGCACAACACCAACAACACCAACAATAACAGCAATGCTAATGCAAGTAATATCGGAGACCCGAGCGAAGTTGGAAACCAAAAGGATGGATTAAGAGTTAGTGAAGCATAATTGAGTTGTGGTGAACAAAAATGTTAACAGTAGCTACAATCACGCGTATTACCTCGAGCTATCTTAATTAATAGTGATTGATAAAGTGGACGCGATCTTTGGTGTATTCTCATAGATCTGTACTTTGGAATTAGTGGTCTAGGTTCCTGCTTCTCGCATTAACGTTTACATGTGCTGTTATACAGTAGCATTATTAATGATAGTAATAATAGTAACATTATAACATAACAATGTGGCGTAGATTATTCCACGCTTTATGCTGTGTAGACTATACCACAATATTTTGAAAATGGTATAATACCAAGACAGAAGATTCCAAGGTACAAAATATACCCTCGTAAATACTATCGTCATGGAGACTGGAACAGAGGGGTAAGCGACTCAAATTTGTGACATGACCTTAAGGAACAAACACCCCTAGACAAGCTACTTAAAGAGTGCTAAGAGCAAAGAGATCAAAAGAATGAGTACTAAGTAGACAAAAATTAATGAGAACAAGGCTAGGGATCGGCACTATTCTGGATTTCGCACCCAACGAGAATCTCGCAACCACCAAATTTCACAACCACCAAATTTCACTGCGGTCCAATATGTCCTATCAAGTTTATAAACTCTGCTTTTTCGCTTGCATGTTTCTATTGTCATTGGACCAATCGGATGTTGGATATCATGCCCAAGCATATATATCCGGAAAAGTTGTACTGAAAACTTAGCTACCGGTTGTGCTGCAAGGTCTCGAACAATCCTGTAGACAACCCCACTAACATTACCAGAAAGGGTATCTTCTGGGCTTTAAGCCACTATAATACTTTCCCAATAGGTCTACGCACTGAAGTTCCTGCTGTGCTCCCGTCTATAGTTAAGACCGGCTAACAAAGGATAATATTGGTCTTTGGTGTCAATCCGTGACGAATCCGATTGCCTGTTGCGGTAATGATTCAAGTGGAAGCGTTTCAGCCACCGGCTCTCTCAGCATAAGATGATTCTAGGAAGCTGATTTGATCCATACGGTTCCCTCGAGTCCATCGTGGTGGCTTTAGTGAGACGACGAGAGCCAATCTCCTCTTGCGGATTGAGCATTTCAGGTGCAAGGGGAGATTGACGTTTACGGAACACTGTCACACAATGCTCGATACTAATTATGGTGGAGAAATCTGCATCCCTTGTCGGTAACTTTGGCACATACATTACTTGCGTACGTAGTTAATTTACCAGAGAAGTACATTATATAATTACCTCACCTCCGCTTCCTAATTGTAAATTCCTGGAGTTGGACAATTGACTGCTTCGGTAGCATATATATATCAATTGGACCAGCTGTGCCTTCGACTTCCCACGTTCGCTTCTATTGTCTATTGAATTGTGTTGGTTCTCTCTAGTGTTCCCCATAGTAGCCATTTTTTGCATCCGTTCTCAGAGCCCTTCATCATGGACTTAAGTCTTGTCAACGAGTACATCACTTCGTGGACTCCCCTGTCCCTTCCTACCTCGACGTCGTTGAGTAGCATCGACCCTACAGCATTGCCCGCCCTATTGCGGACCATTTCTCAGGTAGCGCAATCGGCGGCAACCGAAACCAATAGCATTTCCCTTTACTTTCTCTCCAAAAAGTACAGAGGAGCTGCTGCTTCCTTGACCATAGTCGCTGGCGAGAAGTATATAGCGACAGCAACCGGTGCTACCGACTTGCCGGAAGTGACCGGTGCCATGTTCAACGCCACCCTAAACTTGAAGCTGTTGGAATGGCTGAGCAACTTGTATGCCATGAACATTAGCATTCCAGCCAATGCACTTTTCACAGCACTTTTTGGAATAGCACTCATAACCCAGATCATCCTATCCTTCAAGTTAAAGACGAAATACTTTGGCTTCTGCATGTCATCTGCCGCTCTCTTGGAATTCGTAGGATATCTCGCCCGTACCTTGGCTTCACATGATACCACCAACCAGAGCAAGTACCTTTGTCAGATCATTTGTCTCACTGTTGCACCAGCGTTTGTGATGGCAGGCATCTACTGCCTTCTTGCCATGGCCATCGTAGTACACGGACGGCAGTTTTCAGTTTTAAAACCAGTGTGGTTCTCGTACATCTTCATATTTTGTGACACTACCAGTTTGTTCGTCCAAGGAATAGGTGGCGCATACGCAGCCATCATGCTCAAACAATTCCGGCCAACAGCTGCGGGAACGCATGTTATGGTGGGAGGCATTGCTTTCCAGGTGTTGTCAATGACATTTTTCCTCTATCTCAACTATGACTTTTTCAAGAGAAACTACTTTGGCAAAGATAGTGATACCCCCTTCAGTTTCCTGGTCCTTTTCCGTCTCTTATTCAATACCCCTACGGGAAGAGAAATAAAGGAACTGATAGACTATAGATACAACCCAAAGTATAAGCAAATCCGTTCCAAAATGTTGTTTCAATACTTTCCCTTGGTTATTTTGTTGTCTTTGATTCTCGTCTATGTGCGGTGCATCTACAGGGTAGTTGAGTTGTCGCAAGGTTGGAGAGGGTACTTGATTACGCATGAAGAGTTTGTTCTCAGCCTTGATGCAGCCATGATCTTTATCACTTGCGCCCTTTTTATCCCATTCCATCCTGGGTTCGTTTTTGGTAATGACGAATCCCTTTCTTTGAATGCAATCTTACATGAAAAGGACTTGGAGGATGACTTTGAAACTAAGAAGATGAAGATTGTCTCCAGAAAGAAGCATACCAAGACGCATAAGCTCTCAAATAGGGAGTCGGATACTGAATACGAGGAATACATGCAAAGCCACTACGAAGTTAGTCTCGACAATCCATTCCTGGAAAATGCAGTTGATTACCCACCAATGACTTTCAACCCATACACTAAGCAGACCATGTACGTGAATACAATGAGTCAGTCTAGCTATGAGAGCCTGAATATATCTACTTTGAAAGAGAGCGATGAAGATTCGTTCTACTTTCACTCTCCATCACGTTAACACTTTGTGAGGAACTTTATAGGTATTATTGGATATTCTACACATTGTTGTTGTCATTTTCCTTAGGAAGATAATATATTCTCAATTAGACAAGCATCTCTGCTTCTAGACGTATTTATATAACATCAAGTAAACATAATATGTATGCAGCTACAACCCTTATACCTCAACCCATTAAGCTCTGCTAAAAACACTCGGAGCACTCCTCCCTCGCAACTTTGGATTAACGAAATGAAATGTTGACTACCCAATGGATTCAAAATGTTCAAACGCATGTCAACGTTAATGAACCACACATTACGTAGTTTGGTTGAATTCCCTATTCTATACTTCTAACGTTTTGCGCGGGGAATCCACTCGGGAGCATTCTTAACACAATAACTATCAGCACAACCACAGGGTTTCAATTTGCTGGCATCGGTCTGTTTGTCTTGGACTATCAAACATGGGTGATAAGGTGGAATCGTCAACTCAGCCTCTATCTTGCGGGGTGGGATGTAAGTGTTGTCAAGTATATGCGACAATCTTGTCGCCTCCATTTTAGAAGTTGCTGAGTTTAACCAGATATGAAATCTATGTATATGTTATTATGGTGTAATTAGACAAGTTAAGTTTATCTTTCGAGTCTATATCAAATATCCGCCAGTCTAGAAATTTATATGTATATATAAGACGATTACAAGCGAAAATCACCCCTGGAAACACCGCACATATTTATAGCTCTATTTACCTTACATCATCCAGCCTCTGTGACTAAATCGAGATGACCCATAGATAAGAGTTGCATATTTTGCGGCCGTTTCAAACACTGCAGATAAAGACGTTCTTTGCTGATAAGCGGAGAAGCTTTTCGAATTATCCGGAGTTGATGTGAATACTCATCACGAGCAAACAACACCAAGGGGAGGTCGCAGCGTGTCTACTATGATCACATGAATAGTACAGCCTAGTAGAGTATCATGTATACTTTGCCATGGATCGAGAGGCTTTTCGTCTTGTTATGGAGAGCTAAGTGGTGATTGTAAGGCTCGTGAGAGATCCAGCGGAATCCAGATCCCGAGACATCGGGTGACACTTCCGAGAAGGCATCAAAGAGCAGGTCGCTAAGCCATTTCTCAAACGTATAACTTCCACGTATGAGGAGCTACATATACTGAATATTTTGTCTACGTTGCTTGTAGCTGGGATCTGGAATTGTGCAACTCGTTGCTTCGTTTAACGTTCTTGTAGTTTAGTCTAAAGTATAATAAACTCTGAGGATGTTTGGCATATGGAATCCATGGCAAATAACTGAATTAACAATAGTCACCTATAAATCAGCTTCTGGGGCCAAATAATCTTAGCTATGGATCATTAATATACTAATTCTTTCGTCTCTGTGCTATTCGGTGAAGAGTTTTTGTTTCTTCTTGAGCTTATTATATTTATTTGAATTAAACTGAGAAAAACTAGTTCAAACTATAAATTCACCAAAATATTTTCCACAATATCTTACACTGTCTATTCAAGGATAAAACTCTTAGTTATATCGAATCCAGAAATATAGCATCTACTAAATATAACAAGTTGTGACGTATTTGTGTATTAAATGAAAAGAATTTACATAGAAGATACCATTAAACCAAAGACTAAATTTACAATTTGAAATCTTTTATGAAGTAATTAGCTTACTTGTTAGAAACCTTCTTGGTGGTCTTCTTTTCCTTTTCTTGTTGTTCCTTAAGGACTCTCTTGACAATCTTTTGTTCTTCGATCAAGAAAGCTCTGACAATTCTTTCCTTAACACAGTTGGCACATCTGGAACCACCGTAAGCTCTTTGAACGGTCTTGTGGGTCTTGGAGACTTGAGCGTATTCTCTTGGTCTCAAGGTGGAGATACCAGCCAAAGCGGTACCACAGTCACCACACTTGACTCTAGAAGCAGCCTTCTTGACGTGTTGGGCAACCAACTTACCACCTGGGGTCTTGACGACCTTGATCTTGTTAGATCTGGTGTTGTCTAAATATATGTTAGTATACTGAAAGGTTTCAATTTGTACAATGAATGAACTAGTATGACAAAATAGGAGTGAATTGATTCGATTCTATTATTATAGCCCCTTATTGATCGTGAGATGTTGACGATTGGATCTTGAACGATACGTGAAAAGTTTTTCATATCAGATGGTTTAGGATTACAGGTGTTAGATATCATTGTGAATAGTGTCACTTTCTTTGATGTAGTTAATGAATAAAGATCGTCACGATGCTTTTGCCTGGTTTACATCATTAGACGCAAGGAGTTGGAAGTTGCTCGATGTCATTTTTCACTTTTAAAGTATGTGATATATTGTTGTCGCTGACGGAAATCAATTTTTTCACTTTCTCGAAGACTTGACAGTTTGATAGTCTACATTGTTATCGATTCTATCAGGACTAGTTCATCATGATTAGATCCGCAGAAACATACATGGATTTCTTCTTCTGTAGGTAACACGTTGAGCCATTGTTGAAGATACTTATGCTATACTATCTAAAAGAAGGTATATTAAACTGGTGAAATTTGGATAAATACATTGAAACAATTTTCCCTAGCTCTGCTACAGGCCGCACGGTAGAGAGTAAGAAAATTTTCACTCACTATGCGAATGTGTGCACATAAACAAATCACGTGATCAGACGATGTACTGGGACTACTAGGCTCGATGTGAGAGTGACTAGGGCTAGAGCCCTATTAAGTTCAATTATCACGTGTTACCAATAGAACATCACCCTATTATTCTTGTATGGTTGTATTAGTACGGTTTGCCTTATAAAGAGACAAGGCATTAACCACAGTAGAATCTATTCAACAATGCCTTCATGAGCCTACATGAAATGGTACACAATGTATAATTCCAAACATGAGTATCACGTCTTTCGAAACCTACAATATGAATCTACTTTTCGTTAAACAATTCGTACTCTACAACTCTTTATCCATACTTAATAGCGTATATTGATAAGTCTACTAGAGAGTAACGATGAATGGTCACCGAGACTCCAGGCTGGTCCGCTTCTCTACAACTTTGGCTCGTCCTTTTCAATGGCAACAACTTCCATTTCTAAGGCAACTCCCAAAGGCAATTCCTTGACAGCTACACAAGATCTGGCTGGCTTGTGGTCGTTGAAGTACTTACCATAAACACTGTTGAATTCACCGAATTGAGCCTTCATGTCAGTCAAAAAGATGTTGGCCTTGACGACGTGCTTCAACGAGGAGTTGGAAGCTTCCAATATATTGGACACATTTTGGATCACTTGTTCAGCTTGTTCTTGAATAGAAGGGTTACCTGGCAATGGCTTGTTTTGTGGGGTATAAGGGATCTGGCCAGACACATAGATAAAGCCTAGGATGTTAGTAGAGAGATTTAATTACGTACAAATAGGAGGTATAAATTTCTTACTTACCATTAACCTTGATAGCCTGAGAGTAGGAGGCGGCAGGTGGAGGAGCGCCAGCAGTCTTAACCTGAGATTGGAGTTAGTATTGGACATGTGCTACATGGGAATATATGACAATCTGGCAATGAGAAACCCATAATCACCACAAGTGGCTAGTCGTAACTTACTGGAGTGATGGAGGAAGTCATTCTCTTGGAATTCGCAGCAATTGTTCTCAAACCACGGAATGTATTGGCAAACATAATACAGAAACAAAGGTCTTCCGTAGATCGTAGGCCTCTTATGGCCAAAAATTGTATAAAGTTGGGACAGGACCCAATCAAATTTAGAAACCGCACAGAGTCCAGTCACGTGAAAACCTCTAATTCTGACTCTGATACTCAGCATTGCCTAGATGCTGACAAATTTATGCAGACCGTAGCTGGATGTATCGATGAGATATAACAAGGCCATCATTGATAATTCTAGCTATATCTGCGAACGAAGAAATCGAATTGATTACGGATTATTGGTTTAAAATTTAAAATGAAATTTAAGGAACGAACTTTTTGTCGAGCCATATAGTGCGAGCGATAGCAAAAAATCTACATGAGTTTCTATCTCTATAAATCGTAAATTAACTGCCGTTACTAATACATTAGTCCGGGAGACCAGATAATGCTACTATAATATGATTTGTCTGTCTGTGCCTGTGGATTCATGACCTCTTCTTTCCCTTCTTTTTCTTTTTGTTCTTCTTCTTGGATGAAGTTGTGGCAGGCAGAGGCTTGAACTCGCCTGCTCCATTGAGAAACTCAGTATTGAATTCTGCATCAAAAGCTTCTTTCTTAGCTTCTGTTACATCGTCAGCAGTGACTTGTGCAATCTTAGTAGGACCTGTAGAAACAATATTTTCAAATTCTTCAAATAGCGATTCTGCTACAAGCTCGATCTTACAGAGCGTATTGAAGTGTTGAAAGAAAAACTGAATGTCCTCAGTCATCTCCTTCAATCCGCCACCGAGTAAGTGAACTTTACTCTTTTTTTCCACGCCCAAAATGTTGTACAAATGACTCTCGATTCGATGAGTGAAATCATCTACAATCAATGACTTCTGTTCGTCACTTTCCAACGCCTCGTTGATTTCAGCAGTGCTGCGGTGGGCCAACCACTCAAATAGTCGCGCCTGTTCATTTTTGTCGTAAACATACTTGGCGGTGCTTTCTGTCGTTGAAGGTACTTCATTCTTCTTTTCTTCTACGCTGGAATTCTTGATCTTGAAGAATAACTGTCTGGCTTCAGGAAGCTTTCCTACCCAGTTGATTAATAACACTTGTAATTCGTTCTTGTAGTTTTTGATATCATCTTCCTCTCCATTAGGAATAGACAAGTCTATAATTCCGACGTTGATAAGCTGGTTGACCATTAGACAAAGCAAAGACATGTACTTCTTTGCTATTGACTCTGCTAAAACAACTTTGTACCCATCATCTATCTCTATTCCATCTGTGGCTGACAAGTATACGCTGCAATTGGTCAAGAACTCATGAAGCAACATCAGCTGCTCCACTTCGCTGAAAAGCAACTTTTCACCTTGACGAGTAAACAAGTACGGAGTTTGTCTGCCTTGATTGCCTCTAAGTTCTGCCAACAATTCGAAGACATAATCTATAAGCAAAGCAGACAAATTGATGTTGTGAGTCATAAACCAAATCAACACTCTTCTATAGCCCCTACACATCAACATCTCATCCATAGCACACCTAGCTAGCTTGCTGTTGTTGTGCAACAACAATTCAAAATTGGTTATATTGAAGATGGGGATAATTAGCTTGTTGTTTTCCTGTGTCACATGGATTGCTGTGTCCGTTGCAGGCTTGGAAAAGTATTGGTAAATCTGATCAGGTGTAATTTGCGCATCCTGAATACCATCGAGTTCGTCTTTGATAGTCTTGGAAATAGTATTGATGATTACTTGGCCCATTCTCATTTCAGCTTCTGTATCGCCTTCAATGGAGTTGGTCTTCAAAAATTCAAAGGTCATTTTGAGTTGATGCCACGACGAAAAGAAATCGTCTGAATCTTGTCTCTCTATCTCTTCGAGTTTTTCAAATGCCTCTGATTTCCTGATGAACCAATCGGCGAAGACTTCGTTTTCCCCTCGAGGTAAATCACGCCAATCTCTTCCTCGCTCGTCGAACTCGATGACATCAGACTGATCCTTTACTCTTACAGCCAAGGAAATGTCTTTCTCGTCTTTTGTCAGTTTGTCTTCCAGATTCTCTTCACCATCTACAGCTTGTTCGACTCGAGGAGCCAGAATTTCTTCTTCAGAAACGTCCAGCCAATCAGCTTCCGAGTCTTCATACTCATATTCAAATATATAGCGGATATCCTCATCGAATCTATCATCGTACTCGAGGTCTATCAATATATCGCCAATTTCCGTGATTCTTCTAGATTGGTTAAGACGTCTAGCAGCCTCGTCACCACTGCCAGACTTTTTGTCTGAAAGTTGAAACAGACCAACAGTAAACGAAATTCCGGAATTTATTATGAGAAGTGCAATTATGACAAGTCTCATGTCGATCAGCAACGATCCTCCATTGAGTTTCTTTCTAGCTAGAGGTTGTAGGAAGTTCAAGAGAGCTTCATCCTTAATGTCATTTTCATCTTCAGCCAAGCTGCTGTTATCTTTATCAAAGAGCAGTGACGGGTTCTGGTTGATGATGTAGGCAAGGACGTACCGAACTGCACTGGAGCCCTTTAAAGTCTGTTTTATTATTTCTGGGGTTTCCTCGCTAGCATTCTCGTGATGGCTACGGAACACCTCAAGACGTCTATCTATTTCTAAACCTAGTAGTATGATGTTCGTATGGCACTTCCAGAGTCTTAGGAAGTAATGCAAATAGGGGTTGAGTGTAAGATTATACTCTCCGCCTTCTCGAGGTTTGAAAAGCTTGTATATGGCTAGTAGCAAAACACAGGCCACAGCGTAAACAAGCTTCAAATTGAACTCTTCACCTTGAAGAGCTTCCTTAGGTGTCCATAGGGGAACGTTTTGCATATCGTGGTCTTCATCGTTGTTGACATATCGAAGCTCGAGCTCATCTTCTGCATTCAATGCTGTATGGATTCTACGAACAAGAGTGAAAAATTGCATGGAAAGCTCAAACTTAACGGACTCAACGTCTACATGTGATTTGGATGATTCCTTATGTGTTTCTTCCTTGATGACATTGTTAATGTTGTTGCTAGTGCCACTATTACTTTCGTTGATGTCTATTTCCAGTTCTTCTCCATGGATTTCAATATACTTCGTATACGATAGAGCAATGACCAAATCAGCTACACAATCGACACTCAAGATGATGTGCTCGTTCTCTTCAGGTTGTGTGAAGGGATCACAGAGCAGAATAACTGTGGAGAAGATGAAATTGAGGTGTTCGTCATCTTGGGGAATATCTAGTATTCTTGCTAAGTCAGAATGTCGCTTGGTAAAGTCTTGGGTAAGATTATTGAGGGGAAGAGAGAAGTCAAATTCCACCACCTTTTTCGTGCTGTTTTCATAGTCTACTTCGCCTTCCAGCATGACATCTTCTGTCTCGATTGACTATTTTGTTACTTTTGTGGGTAATGGACGATCGAGAAATGCTGTTGCAGTATAAAGTTTTGAAGATCTTTTGAATGTATATGGGTACAATGTCGGCGGTCTTTGCCAACGGACACGACATTTTTCTCTAGCTATGTATACCTAGCTGCAGTTGATACAAGATAGATTGCCATTTTATGACGTTATACTCCATGACTAGGATTGCGCTGGTAATGAAATCTTAAAACGATATAATCTATAATGATATATTTGAAAGTTGATATTATGAAGACATTCTGCTTGAAATGTTATTGCAGTTGCAAATTGTGTTTCTGGAATCTTTTTTCTCAATGGGTGCAAAAAGAAAATGTACCAAAAAATACTCTTTCAGCGACACTAATCACCTACACCGTGTATATTCTACCGCTTTACGAAGAAATACATAATATAAGTCTAAGTCTAAGTCTATATCCTGAAAATTTGCTGGAATCCCTTTCCGAAAATACCTCTCACAGACTTAGGGTCCTTCTTGGAAAATGCAACTAACACAGCCAAGCTAAAGGAAAACAAAATGGCTTCAATACGAAGATTTATTTCCGATGGCTCTGTTGGTACCAACGTGCCCAACGCCCTTGGAGCTACAAACAAAGCCAATTCCTTACGACGTTCTTGCGTTTCTACAAATGACGATAAGCCACATAATATGGCTCCGAATGTGGGACCCCAAGTGATATCCCATTCCGCCAACGGCTTGTTGGGGAAAAGCTTGGGGAATACTCTGTTTCGTACGAGACACACCCCATACCAGTAGAGGGATATGAAAGTACCCAAGAAACAGGACGATCTAAATGTTGATAAGAAAGCTCTCCAGATCCTGGTGGATATCTTTGCCTTATGAGGGAAGAGAAGCATCAATGCATTCAATGGGCCGTAAACTTTCAATGAGAAAATGAAGCCACGGTAGAATCTCCAGAGGGCGTGGACTTCACAGTTCTTAGTTTTGAAAGCATGTACCATCTCGCACTCGATGGGCTGATTGTGGATGAGACTTGCTCTCTTGGGATCCTGGCCATATCTTTCAGCCATTGGGACAAGAATATCTTCAAGAGGACCATGCTCTCCGTACTTAAGGGTTCCTTCGCGGAGACCCTTAAGAGCCCAGATGAGTTCATCGTCCATATTAGCAGCTGCAGTGATCCAACGACCATAAGATGGAGGCAACGACTCAGGTTTGTAGAACCAGGAAAACATCACCAAAAACGACGATGCTAAGAAAAGAAGAGCATCCCCTTTGTTTTGAAGTATTTTGGGAACTACAGTGGCAAGAGATGAAGATATAAAAGTGTCTAAAGCTCTGGTAGCCAACAAAAGAGTCAAGTCTAGCGAATAGTATCTCCCGTAGCCCAAGATGTGATTCTGGAATTGGGGAAACGTTATGATGGCGGAAATGAAGCCCGAGATCAAAGTTGATATGAACAAGTTGCTGCTTCTACTCTTCACGAGTGCAGACCTCTGGAGTATATTGAACACCACTGGCTCCAATAAATTGATTCCCGCAACAATGTACGCAGTGAACATAGGGAACTTTATAGGATGTAATGCTCTGGCAAAAACTGTCGCCAAACGCTCTGGCAAGCCTGCGAGGTCTTTTTTCTTGATGGCTACAATAATGTGGTTCAAAGCCTTGGGAATCACTACATAGAGATAAGCAAACAAAAAGGCTCGAAGAGATGGTTTTGCTAAAGGTTCCGCAAATGTCAGCAATATGTACCAGACGGTGGGCCGTGAGAGTGTAGACATTGTTGCCGTCATTATGGACGATTTTGGAGTATTGTAGCAGAAACAGTAAAGCTCAAAATGGAAGAAGTGCCAAAATCTTCTGAAACTATATATTATGTAAATATTGACGCGAGTTGTGGGGGCTCAAATAATCATACGAGTCATAGAGAGAGTCACGTGAAAATGTTGAAACTGAGAGCTAGACTGCGAGGTTCTTGATCTCATCCTACGGATATATTAAACGAATGTATATTAAGTGAATATCGTGTTTGTAATATCATTTGTAAGACTTCCCGGACATATTGTATCAATATAAGAATATATGGTGAAGTCGTAAAATCCGGGGAAGGTTGCGAAAATATGGGCCAATTTATGCAACGTCCAGATAAAAGACTAAAAAAGCATAAAATTACAATTTCTGAAAGATAAAGTAGGTGGTCTACAACTGTCTTCATAAGAAATCCAAGAAGGAGGATATTGGTTGATTTGCTTAACACCCAACAGTAATTTTCAGAACTTAGATCTACATGAATATACGACTGATATAAAATAACATGTATTGAGATTTTTCCAACCAACTCACTTTTCGAAAACTTCTTCCAGTATTCCCATCAAAATCAGACACATATCAGGCACACATATATACATGCACCGTACAACATGACTCTAGTTAGTAGACCGATACAGCCACGATCCAGATCTAACAAAAGGCACCCATCCAGTTTTCGTACAGGACTCATCACACCAATTGTTAATTTTCCACTGAACTCGCAAACATACAATACTTCACGTGATTTTAATCATTCCCCAATGAAACTTGTGCGGTGGCCGAAATCACAACGAACCATCAACATTCGAGACTTGATTCCGTGAATATTTCACTTTCTGAACAGGTTTTTCCACACAATCCAGTGCACGAGATAGGCGCAACCTTAAGTACACCAGAACAAGCCTGTGAAGCGAACCGCGCTCGCGACTTTTGTCAGAACATTCCCAATTGACTCTTTGTTTACTCTACTTAAGGATATAATACTAAAGTCATAGTACTAATAGTACGCGAGTAAGTATATAGGTAAGAAAAATGGTCAAGATCTCTGAAATTGCTCGCACTTCAACGTTTGCATGGAGTCTGGACACGTTACCGCTTCTTGCCACTGGAAGCGTTGCTGGTGCCGTAGATGCTAGCTTCAACTCTCTGCTGCTGTTGGAAGTCTGGGACATTTTTTCAGCTACCCACACCAACGAACCCATTTTCAGTGCTGCTGTAGAACACCGTTTCTACGCTTTAGCATGGTCGAAACCATTTGAAGGACATCCCAAGGGTTTACTTGCCGCTGCATTTGAAGACGGAACTATCGAATTCTGGGATGCTGAAGCTCTCATCAAACTGAAAGATTTGCCCAAAGCTTCCGTCCACAAGCTGAGCAAACACTCTGGACCGGTCAGATGTTTGCAATTCAACCCTATCCAGAATCATGTGTTGGTTTCAGGTGGCTCTCACGGCCAGATATTCATATGGGACACAAAGAAGTTCTCTGAGCCCTTCTCTCCGGGCCAGGCTATGACTCCTATGGACGAAATCAGTTCTGTAGCCTGGAATAACTCAGTCAGCCACATTCTCGCCACTACGGGAAATGGCGGCTACACTTCGATCTGGGACTTGAAAACAAAGCGAGAAGTGTTGCACTTGTCGTACACTGGAGCTTCTGGAAGAGCCAATTTCTCCCATGTAGCTTGGCACCCTACCCAACTGACCAAATTGATCACCGCCAGTGATAATGATGCTTGTCCCTTGATATTAACATGGGATTTACGTAACTCTAATGCTCCAGAGAAGATCTTAGAAGGTCACAAGAAGGGAGTTTTGTCGCTTGACTGGTGTGAGCAGGATCCAGAGCTATTGATATCCAGTGGAAAAGACAACACCACTTTCTTGTGGAACCCCGTTACTGGCAAGAAACTTGGTGAATACCCGACTACAGCCAACTGGGCGTTCCAAACTGCTTTTGCTCCAAAAGCTCCTGATATCTTTGCCACAGCATCGTTCGATGGCAAGATCGTCGTACAGTCGCTCCAAGATACCTCACCTCCAGTCTCGGAAAAAGTCACATCCAACGATGACAATGTCTTCTGGAACCAGTTGTCGACAACCGACACCCAACAGCCAGTATTTGACGTCAAACAGGCTCCTCAATGGTTGAAGACGCCTTCTGCTGTATCGTTCGGCTTTGGATCAAAGTTGGTGCAGGTGCAAAAAGACAGCAACGGCAAGTCCATCGTCAAAATACAAAAGTTTGTAGCCAAAGGACAAGGCTCATCTTCTGAATTGTATACTGCTCTCAAGAATAACGACTTCAAAGAAATCATAAACGAGAAGATTTCCTCGAAGGTTGTTAGCGACCTTGACAAGAGCGACTGGAAGCTCTTGCAGAAGTTGTCTGAATCGGGAAGGGACGAAATCTTGACTGAGGTTACTACAGAAGAAGAAGAAAAGAAGCCAAATAAAGAAATTGAGCTGGAAGAAAAGAAGAACGGTGAATCTGAAGGAGTTCCAGCTTCTGCTGATGATTCCTTCTTTGACAATCTTGGAAACGGTAAGGTGGTTGCTCAAAGTGAGGCACCATTTGTTCCATCTGGTTCGTTCAAGATCTTCTCTGCCAAAGTTAGTGCAGAGGATAGGACTATGATCAAGTTGATTTTGGGCAACAAGATCGAGGATGCAGTCCATGACTGTATCGAAAGAGGCAAATTGTTGGAAGCGTTGGTGTTGGCATTGGACGCTTCTGATGACATTAAGGAAAAGGTAAAGAATGCTTACTTTAAGAAGAACATCAAGAAGGAAGTCTCTAGAGTTCTCTATTCGGTTTCAACGCAAAACATCACCGACATTGTTTCCAACGCTAATGTAGCCAACTGGAAGGAAATTGCTGCTAGCATCACCTCCTTCACCAACGATCCTGCCGATTTTGACGGCAAGATCACTGAGTTGGGTGATCGTATCTTGGAATCAAATGCTGTAGATGATAGCAGAGACACCGCTATCAGATGCTACTTGGCTGGTAATGCATTGGACAAGATTGCCAGTATATGGTTAAAGGAGTTACCAGATTTGGAGGCTCATTTGTTGAAGTCTGACAACGTTGAGAATGTGTCGTCTCCTTCTGAGGCTCGTTTCATTGCTTTAACCAACTTTGTTCTGAAAATTGCTGCCTACAGATCGATTTCGAACATTACAGGTGAGATCTCTGGCCCTTCAGCTGAACCAATCTCCAAAGCTATCGTAGAGTACACTAATTTGGTGGCTGGTAACGGAGAATTTGAATTGGCCAATGTCTTCTTGCAATTGTTGCCCAGTGACTTGGCGGGAAGCGAAAAGGACAGAATCAACAAGGCTACTGGTGCCGTAGCTGCAGTTCCTACTTCCAAGACTGTGAAGTCTGGCACAAGCGCTGCTGGTAACTCTGTTACCGCTAAGTCTAGCAAGGCTTCGAGAGGTCCTTATGGCAGAACTACTCCAGTGATTCCAGAAGTCCTGTCAACCCCCAAACCTCCCTACCAAGCAGTGAGGCCTCCTATAGGAGCACCACTTACCACACCAGCTATTCCAGCTGCCAGCGTTCCTAGTAGCAATCCGTATGTCAGAGCTTCTAACCCATATGCTCCTCATGTGGCCACAACCAACATCTACAAACCTGCAGCTCCAGTTGTACAAGCGCCACCTCAATCGCAAGCTACAACAGTAAGTCCGCCTCCTTCTGGGCCACCTAAGCCAGTATACAAGCAGGAAACTGACGGTTGGAATGATTTACCAGATACGTTCAAGTCGAAAGCACCAGCACGTAGAGCTGCTGCTGTTGTTACAGCTACGCCTTCTCCGAAGCCGTTGCCTCAAACTACAGTTCCACCTTTGTCCATTCCTCCAGGTCCAAAGAGATCAATTTCAAGCGGAAGTGCTGCTCCTCCTCCTCCAAAAGGTAGTCGCGCTAATTCCAAGGCAGCTGTGCCTACTATCTTGTTGTCACCACGTCCTGCTCCTATACATGTGAACAATCGTTACGCTCCACCCCCTTCAGCGGATATTAATGCTCCAACCAATACTCATTCTCCCCCCATGGGAATGTCTCCTTCTACCAAGAAGAACCCGTACGCTGTAGCACCAGATGTAGCTCCTAGAGTTGCCTATGCTCCTCCTCCAGCTTCTCTCTCAGGATTAGGATTCTCTGGAACTAGTGCTCTACCACCAGCACCTCCAAAAAATCCATATGCCCCTCTGGCTCCATCAGTAGTATCTCCTAGAGTTAGCAATCCTGGTATAGTACCACCTCCTATGGGTAGAGGCATTGTATCTCCTCCAACTTCATTTGGTTCATTGAACGTAGCCCCTATTCAACCGGCCTTTAATGGCGTTCCACCACCTCCTCCCGCTATCGGGCACCAACCAGCTGTTTCTGCCCCTCCGCCACCTCCTCCAGCAGCCAAATCTCCAGAACCAGTCAAGACTAAATATCCCAAGGGAGACAGGTCTCATATTCCCGAAAGCTCGGTCTTGATCTACCAATATTTGACTAAGGTGCTTGAAGCTGTCAAGCCGAACATCCCTGAAAAGTACACGGCTCATGGTGAAGACTTGGAAAAGAGACTCAACATCTTGTTCGACCATTTGAACAACGAAGACTTGCTCACAGAGGATACCATTGCAGACTTGAAGGAAGTCTGTATATCATTGGAAAGCAAGGATATTGAATCTGCCACCTCATTGAACACTCAGTTTGCTACCAATCATATTGACCAACTCGGTAACTGGCATAGAGGTATCACCCGTCTCATTACTATGGCCGAAGCTATGTATTAGGGTAAAATTAATTTTTATAATGTATAGTCATCTCCATTCAGGGCATTATTAGACATACTAACTATGCCTACCATAGAATTAACTAAAATGAATTTTGTCAGATCTCTGGATATGCGCAAGTATTGTAGAGATTCATCCTTAAAAAAATAACGTTATGTCGTTGTTGAGACAATTTGCTAACGTAGATTATCTTAATAAGAACTACCTAGAAAACAACTAATGAATATATATATATATACACATGTATCTTCGTGTTATTTTAATCAGAAGAACACTACTTCGTACAATTTGGCTCCACCAGTATCATCCTCAATAGGCACTGTATTGTGTATTCCTTCAATTTCTATCAATAGGAACTGGGAATACAATCTCTCGTCAATAGTGAATTCTGTGATGTTCTGTCTTTTCGGAAGTTCTATGGTGTTGTACTCTTCCAAAATGAATGGTGCCGAAATACTGACATTCGAACTAATAATTGTCTGGAAAACCTCGTCCTGCTTATAGAGCTTGTAGTCTTCATCTTCATATCGATAAATGTTGTACAATTCATTGCCAAAATCAACTTGACTTAAAACGTCTTCTACATCCTTAAACTCTACCAATGAACCAGTGAATTGAGAGAGTTTCCAATTCTTGGGTGGTTTATCTCCCCAATTAATAATTCCACTAGAAACGTTCTTAAACTGCTTGAAGTCGACAAGAATCTTTCCAGTAGTGTCATTGTACTTCGCTTGCCATTGGGTAGTATTGTCACCATCATTCATCAGAATTGGAGAATCCCCATATGCTCCATCCGTGATATTATAGAAACTAGCCAAACCACATTCAGAAATACTAGTAGGGTAACTTGACTTCGGTGTATATAATGGGAAACTGAAATCCTCACCACTATTTATAGTGTAGATGCCACTGCTTGGATTTCTGTCTGCAACTCTTATGCGAACACTTCCATCAGATTGCCCTGCAACATGTCCATTGTTTCTAACAGTGAATGCAGTTTCATTGACAGTGAATGAAAGAGAATAATTATTGTACTTGATTCCATCAAATATCACTCCATTAGGTAAACAAGGCAATGCAGTAGGATCCAAATCCAAAACTCGGTTGATTTGTCCATCTTCAATTACGTACCCAAATTTCAAACCAGTGAGACCTTGTGTGACTGCTTGCAAAAAGCCTCCATGGGCAGTCATGAATGGGAAAGCCGGATGAGTGCCACCATTGGTTAAAAAGTCATCGTTATTCTGTTCAGAAAATTGTGCAAATGGACCCCTTAAAAATGGCTGTACAGCCTTTTGCAAGTACGACTGAGATGCACATCCAGACGTAGAGACATGTGATGCTACAATAGAGAAGATTGGGAATGTCATAGCTGGCCCATAGTTGACTTGCTTGACAGAATAGAATTCCATATTCGTTAGAGCTTGAGCTTCGGATATCAACTCGTTTTGCAATGGGTAGGTTATCATAATAACATCTGCTTGTTTTATTCCAATAGATGAGTTCATGCCACTATATTCCAATGTTATATTGTCCGCATTGCCAGAGGTAGGTAAATGTATATTGCCCACTATATCTGAAAAACGCAGTGGGAATTCTTTACCTAAGTGATTTGCAATTTGGATGGCCAATTTTTCTACAAGCGAAATACCTGAATTGGTGTATGCTCCGTTATCTACGTGATTTGCATATTCATCTGGATCAGTCAAATTGTGTGTAGTGTACTGCTTCAATGTATCGTTATAAGTGACAACATAATCGGCAAAGAATTCAGCGGCATCATTTACCAATGGATAAACTACATCCGCTAAGAACTGTTCATCGACCGCACCACTCAAGTATAGCTGCCAGGCAGACATTGCCACAGCCACATTAATGTGGTATTCATAGTTTAGACAGGGACCAGTAGCAGTACAATTACCAAATCTGCCAGATGTCCATGGATACACGGCACCCTTGGTGCCTTCTGGTAAGTTCTTGATAGCCTGATCATGGGTATGCATCCTGTAATTGACAATACTTTTTGCGTGAGATGGAATGAATGGAAGCAATCCAGACATCATCCATATATCTGCATCCCAGAAAACCATCCCAGCATAGCTGTCAGAGCTTAAACCACCTACACCCATAGCAGCTGTGACGCCCTGCGCATCAGGTCTTGTATTGGCTGTAAGATGATAGAGTGAAGCTCTGCTTGCTAATGTGAGTAGTCTGTCATCAGCAAATGTAATTGCAGGAGTAGACTCAAGCGTTTGAGCCCAAGCTACCAAATGTGATTCGACCACATCATCTACATTCGTATGAGAATGAGAGACCTTTCTGGCGAGTGCTAGTACTTTATCAAGCGAATCTAGATCCTGAGTATTCAAATCAGTTGTTGCTACACCAACAAATTTGGCTACTCTTGCGGTATGACCTGGGTCTACAGTTATTACAACAGATTGGCTGGCTTTTGAAGTTGAGGAAGACAGCTGTATAGATGAATCATCTTCTACATGTAACGTTGAATATATGGCACCATTGATGTAGTCAATTTCGTTGGGCTGGAAGGTGATATAAATGCCTTTACCATCTGAACTAGCACCTGTTATCTGTGACCGTTGGGCTGTGGAAGCATCCAAGACATCAGTAACATTGAAATTCAATGAAGTGTTACCCATATTGGAAATAAACAAATCAATGAGTCCAAGGTTGATTTCCTTTCTATGGGCCAAAATCTCATACTTGATTCTGATATCATCGAGCCAGGTGTATTCTGTGGTGACGATACCGTTTACAAGAGACAAGTTCTGGCCATAACTCGAGACCAAATTATTCATATCTATAGAGTTTGCCGGATTTAAGGAGAAACTAACTCCATCCTTTATTGTGCTGACTTGCAAGGTAGTCCATTGTGGAACTGAAGCAATAACAGACTCGTAGCCATTAGTTAAAAGCTCGGGAAAATTGGTTCCTGAAGTGTTTTTCTGGATATCATAGAAGCCTGCAATAAAAGCACCAGAATAGCGCTCGTTAAAGAGGGGCCAACCATTGAGCAAGTCATCGACCGTAGCATCGGCCGAGTCGCTGATCTGGTCATATGTGAAGCCTTGCCCCAAATTCGGAATACGTGCCCCGATATATCCGTTGGCTACATAAGGCTGTCGTTGGTACTGGTTATAAGGTGTAAAATGGGTAGTTCCTATAGTGTTTGTATCCACGTCAAAAAAGGCGTTGGCGGCATACTTCAACTGGGTGTATACGGCTTTGTTATGAGGGCTGTTCACGAGTTTCAAGTGTCTGGCTCTTTCCTCGGCCACCAGCTCATGGGTCACACTGTTTGGAACAGGGTTGCGGAGTTGGAGCGGGAAAGCTTGCAGAATCGAGACAAAGTACCAGTGAAGGAGCAATATCAAGCTCACGTTGACAAACACCATGGTTTTGACAAATAATTGCTTTCGGTAGAAAGTTTCGACAACGATGTCACAAAATGTATGAGCTACATCTGAAAGAGCCCACTTCGACACAACAACCATGGTATTTATAGTACAGACATTGAAAGTCCTGTGGGTCAAACTAAGAGGAGGTAAGCCGAGAAACTAATCACAGAATAATCCAGATTTACCAACCAAATAAAGAAGGTTTATTAAATAGACCGTGCAGCACACGGAAGCTGCAGGTTTGCCAAGGAGTATGGAGAAAGAATGGACAAGAGAATAAGTCTTAATAAGAGACTCCACTAAATTTGTTGAATAGTGGCAGAAAAAAAGATATGATGTAGGAAGATGCAAGAAGCAGGTACAAGTTACCTTGATGTGCGCTTCGAATTTTATGAAGTGATGTAATTTCGCATTTTGAATACTTAGTTCTCCAAAGTTGGGACTAGGTAGTCATGAACATATATATAATGCAGCTAATTCAGTGCATGTGGTGGCTATTAGTCCTCCATCCGGAATATCCTACCTCAATTCCATGCCAATTCCACACCTTCACCTGGTGTACATTAATCATTCTGCACACCGACTCGGAATAACTTCCTACTTCAACTCCACAAAACGAATATACAATTTTTCATTGTTCACTGTTGTTGACCACCATCTTCTTGATCAGGTTGACCAGGACCCCATTTGTGGAAAATGGCGCAACTCTCGGTGGAATCCCTGTACTATCCTCATGATATTGGTCTGACTCAAAAACATCCATTATTGACCTTCTTTCACAAATTACTTGCACCACTCTACCGAGCCTATTGCACTACAATTAATCTACAGATTTCTACGCAACTCTCGTAGTAGCCTCTTTGTTCCGTAATATTACATTTATTATACAAGCAACATCATTTGTGAGCTTACGTCAGCACACAATATTTGGGGTATCCAACATCAACCTGTCAAACTTGTCTCGGACAAATCCTGGTTATTGTCTGAAAATTATGCAGGAACCGCCCTTGATGCTTAGCATTCATATCTAAGTTTTCAATCCCCTTAACTAATGTTATTCAAGACTGTGACTCTTACTAGTCTCCAAGCGGGCGATGTTTCGTAGAAGTTCGAGAGTGCCGGGTATCCGTGAGGGTATTGGCCAATTCGACTTAAGGGATTCTTTCTGTTTCAAGTTTTGATAGTTTTCTACCTTGGCTTTAGTCGTGTAATCTCCCAAGAGTGAATCTACCTGCGGAGCAAGCTTGCGGTTGTGGATTGTTTTCACTAATTCCGCCGATTTCTCCATTTGATATACAGCATGGAACACTTTGTCAATTGAATTCTCGACTTTTTCCTTAACTTCGCTGTTGAGCTGGTCATAATTAGCTGTGATTTTGTTTATGAGCTGATTGTCGAGCACAGTCAGGTAGTCTACATGTTGAAGTTGCGATTCCAGCTTCAGATCAACGTATTGTCGCAACTGCTTTAAATTCAGATCTTCTGATGCCGTTTTCAACTTGGAAATGGATGCAATGGCATTCTCGTACGACTTGTGCCAGGTTTGTTTCTCTTTCACCAATGCCTTTAATTTCTTACTGTAGATATCAATATTCTTCTTATTAGATTCATTCAACGGGTTGGGAACTGATATTTCTTTGCCAATAGTATCTTCGTCCTCCTCCGGAACGTTACTGTACCAACTGGTAGAAATCTGCTTTTCCATGAGGTCCCGAAGAATCTCTTCCTTGATGACCTTGGCTATGTTCAATACAGTTAGATCCTCTGTGCTGGGGTCTTTATCCTTGAGGAGGTTCTCTTCCTGATCGAGCTTCTTCTTGCAACACCAAATCAACAACTGTCTCATTCTATCTGGCTCAGGCAACGATGTATCTAGTAGTTTATAGTAGTCACTGGCATCTACATCCTGATGGGGTTCTCCTACAAAACCATTACCAATAGACAGTACTCTTTTGCCTCGATTGTAGTACGATGATCTTCTCTTGCTTTGTTGTCTGTTGGCTCCTTTTCTCGTTTTTTGAGGTTCTTCAGTCAAATTAATCTTATGATGCAGCACCTGTTCGACATACTCATCAGAAGAATATTCCCCTCCATCTATACTCTGAATAGGCGATGAAAGACCGAGGCTCAGATCATTGAAATTGAACTTGCGCACAGGCTTTTTTGCCTGGACAGACTTCTCCTTATTGGCTGATTTCTTGAGTCCACTTAAGTCCAAGAGGTTCAAGTCGTCGTCATCATCTATTTCTCGAGACATGATATCAAGTTCCTCTCGTAATCTAGCTATTGGTGCTGATGCCTGTCTTTTTTTCTTCTTATCCCAGCTGTAATCGTCTTCATCATGTACAGAATTGCTACGTTTGTATCTGAAGTCTTCGTCATTATCAAATTTTCCATTTTTCGCTGATGCTTTATTTGCTATATTGTTTTTTTCAGTGGCCCTCTTTGTTCTTGTGGCTGATTTGGGTACAGAGGGAATATGTGATGAAAGAAGATCGTTCAATCGGTTCTTTCTGCCTAATAACAATTGGTTAGACCTCTGAGATGCTGAGATGGGTCTTCCTCGTAGCTCTTCAAACAGGCCATCGCTGCTCACGGGATCAGGCTGAGATGCGCTGTATTTAGATTTGGGTTGTTTCAGGTTCGTGCTGGAAGAGCCTTTGGATTTGGGTTGTTTTTTCTTTGCTGGAGGCATTGGGACAAAATAATACAGAAGATAATACAATTGATCATACAACAAACATACAATAAAACAAGCAAGAAGTTGCAGTTAAATAAAGAAGGAGTTGAAGTTGAAGTTGTGTGGATTATTTGAATGTTGTGCTTGAATTCGTATGAAGTCTTATTCGTATTGATTCTTTTGATGATTATATTTCAATCGTTCAATTCGATTTCAATTTGTACTAATGAATGTAGTGAAACTAGCTGACAAAGCTTCTTTTTACGAGTAGGGCTCTAAGACTTCCTCTATCTTTATATCTTCAACTATTAACCGCTAAGCAGGGGAATCCATGTGACTATCCTGTAGATTACTCAACAGTATGAAGTTGTAGATGTCTGAGATTGTGGATTGCTTCTGTGTTTGTTATGATTTGGTGCGCAGATCTTGTCATAAATCTTCCGCTGTTAGAGTTTCGACATAAAAAATGACATGACTTTTGTTTACATTACAGGCATATAGACTTTTTAACAATTTGATTCAATTAATAATTGTTCACATCTCATAAATATACAGCTTCAAGTGAATACTTCTATCTGATATGTCACGGGGAATCTCAGAACTCTCGCCGTGTCGTCAATATGTTGGCATTGCTTCGTCAACCTCACTAGAGATCCGTAGCCTCGGCAATCTCTCGATAGTTAAGAAGTACGATTTGGGTTCAATTGTACAAGCTCATCTCAAATCCACAGGTGCTTCCCCAAAAAATGTAGATACTCTCGTCGTATCACACTTAGAATGGGAACTTATTTTACCAGATGCGGAATCTACAAAAATCGCATTAATAGTCGATAATTATGCTATGGCTCTAATATTCGATATACGATCTACGTCTACAACTAATACAACACCAATAA
Organism: Scheffersomyces segobiensis; assembly: GCA_030564745.1. Taxonomy (NCBI): domain Eukaryota; kingdom Fungi; phylum Ascomycota; class Pichiomycetes; order Serinales; family Debaryomycetaceae; genus Scheffersomyces; species Scheffersomyces segobiensis. Next base: position 170,091 of record JAKTZB010000014.1, on the reverse strand, counting down.
TAGTGCAGCAGCCCAAAACAGAAGGTATACATCGTTTTCAATGGATTTCACCGGTAGGCCCCAAAGATTTTCCATCTCCGGAAGAAGGGATTTCTGGAGGATATACCAACTCCAAACAGTTTGTCATATTCTCTAAACACAACTTGTATCTAAAGCTCTTTTCGCTAGACTGTACTCACGCACTTTTTACAATTCTCAAGCCTATGCTTGATGCCGTGGTATTTCGTCCAAACCAAATCATTTCCCTGTGGTCGGTCATTGCTAGTTCTGTGACTTACAACTCGTCACCAGTGATATACCATTTCTATAACGAGGGATCCACGAGCCATATTCTCGCCAGCTACAAGCTTCCAACAACAATACTAACTGAACCGAGGTTGCAATGGTCGAAATCTGGCAACTGGTACAGCATATTCAACGACAGAGACAATTTGTACGGGTTCGACCTCATGATCTACAATATTTTGGGCTGTATCAACAGCGACGACAACAGCAAACACGTAGAAGCGCTTTTTACTTGTAACTACTTAACTGAAGGTTTGATAGATTCAGAAAGATCAGGATTGGGATCGCTAGAGATAACTTCTTCCAATTACGTCTGTCAATGGATAACCTACGATGATCAGGAGTATGTTGCAGTTGTCAGTGTGACGGAAATGAGAGAGTTACAGTTCTTGCTTTTGTCGGTTAATCTCTTGCGGATTGTCAGCAAAGAGACAAAGAAGGGTTCCTCTATTTTCAGCGGATGGAAACAAGTTAACGAAGGTCTTGATATTAAGTACCGTAATATTCTCAATAAGACATATCAGTGGCTGAACGAGTCCCTCAAGGAATTGTTTATTGCTGGTTCCTATCTCGTGTTGCGTTCCGAGGATACTTGCTTGATTTACAGACTTAATCAACTGGGAAGTGGGAAATTGCATTTTGAGTTTGCTGGTGCTATACAAGTATTACTGAAGATAATAGGGCTTGTTGATAGAGAAGGAAACTTGATGGTGGTTACCAACAGTCATATCGCAGTTTATGATTTTGAAAGCGGTGGCATTTCCGTTGTATATAGCACGAACAATGGAAGCATCAAACTGGCTTTTGTCGATGGAGACAAGATAATTGTCAAGACGGATAGTATCAACAAGGACATGGTGCTGATTAAGAATTGGGAAGTTGTATACCCTCTGGCTACAAGACAGACTACAATAATCCCTGAGTCAAACACAAATACTGTTTCAAAATGGCTGAAGATAAACCAGCGAGTAAAGAGAAACAGATTCGATAGCCAAAGAGTGAGCCTCATAGGCTTAACATCTTTTACTGCGGACGAGTTTACGGACACTTTCGATATGAGAAAGCGGTCCAAGTGAATTCTACAATTGTCAAAACCAAAACATGGAAATAAACCAGTAATAGTAATAATTTCGTGTATTAGGCGTAATGATAATGTACAGTGGGATAGCAAGTATTTACAAGTTTGAGTATATGTTAATTGTTCAACTCTTGGACTTCTTCTTTGGAGCACCCTTGTTTCTTTTCTTTCTGTCCTGGACCATGTGCAATCTGTAGGCTTCCTTTGGATCCACTAACTTCAACTCTGGGAACCATTGCTTGAAGTCGGCAAAAGTTGGCATCGATTCGTTGACACCGTAGTATTTCACCAATTGAGGACCTTTCAATTCTTCCTTTAAGATCTTGGCTCCAGTTCTCTTGCAGCTGGGGTTCCAGGCATGGCCGAAAATGGCGCTGCTTAATTCTTTGACTTGGTTAAGCCTGGCCTGCGTAGGCAACTTCTTCAACAAAGACATATCTGGAGAGTGATGGGTATATTAGTTATGATTAAGTAATTTTTCACTCTTAAATTGGTTTGTTAGGGTGTTTTTTTCGAATAAAAATCGGTGATCACACTACTTGGATAAGTACTGAACAGTAGCATAATTGAGAGAGTAATATGGCAGAAGAATGTGGATGACAAAAAGAGGTGACATCAGACAAGTCAATACATTGTAAGCGTCCTTCATTAAACATTATTTACAACTTTCTAGGAAGTTTCCTCTTTTTAGTATAAGTCCTTGACCCTGGGTTGAATTTAAAGAAAAGCACGTGACCAATTACCAATTTCTAATAATACTATTCGATATTACAAGGTTACAACTAGTGATGAGGGGATTCGGAGTCTCGAGCCGACACAAGCCAATCTGACCATCATACCACAGCCTAATGGTCTGGTCGGTTTCCAATTATAATGACAAATTGAAATACTTGACTAACAGAGAAGTATTTTAGCTTCAGAGATATTTCGCAGATTATAGTGCCGAGACATCACGACGAGATAGCGAGAACATCAGATTAGGAAAAAGGAAAACGAATTAAAGAAGGAGTCTAAGGGAAAGAAACTGTCGTGGAGAGGAATCATTCAGAAACGAATACGTGAACTTCAAGCAATAGACGGTAGTAGTTGGGACACGATAGTGGCTGAACTATTTTACCGAGCCACTGAGCCGCATGGTACAAGAGGACGATGTACAGCGATACAAAGGTGGGATGGCAGATGGTGAAAAGACTAGACGTGGGTCCGTTTTACCATTGTAGCAAATAGCAAATAGCAAGTATTTTGTATTTAGAGTAGCACGGTTAAACGTATTTTCTTGTAGTAGCCTCTATTGTAGTTTTCGTAGAGATTAGTAGCTATGATACGCTTGAGATCCGGATGATGTCATATTGACCATGGGAGCAATTAGTGAGAAATAGTGAACGGATTTCAAAGTATGCGCAGTAATTATAGCGCAGGAACTGCAACTACCGAGCGTAAAGTTAATAGTGAAAAGTTTAACTAAAGTTCCACATGGCACCAACAGAAACTATTAATAAATATGTTATCGAGCTGGGTGACTTATTCACTCTTTCTGTCTTGTCCACTTATTTCTTTCTCGGATTGATCATTCTTCCGATTTCCATTCTTCTCCTTCGTTAGTGTCTCTTCTACTGTGCTGTCGCTACTTTGTACCGGAACTTCCCGACATTGCTAATTTCACTAACTGGCTACCCTAATATTCTACTGCGGATAGAGGCTGGACTTCAGTACTACGATTTTTCACGTTCATGAGGATTCTTTCTTGTCCCACGTCTTTTCAGCTCTTCTAATCTAAAGTTGGTTTCATACTCCATCCGTGGGACTACCCTCCCTATCCCTGTTGCGCAGCATTCTATTTGCTCCACCACTGGCTACCATATTACTCTTTCACAGTGCTAACATCGCTCTCATCTACTGCTCAAATAGATGCACATTTAAAAGCACATTTACCTACGCTAATATCCCATAATTTCCAGTGACTTCTATACCTTGCATTGTCCACATCCTGGAGTCTCAATTGCACACATTACACATATCTTTATTGCTTCAGCATGTCTCAGGAACCTCCGGTTACTCCGGGCATCGCGATCAGAGCCCCTACCCCGCTGACTCTACAGTTAGAGGAGGGCCCTGACATCGTCCAAGAGCCAAATCAGTCTCATATTCACACGCCCAAAGCACGACGCTCGTCTCTAGCACAGCAGTACAATCCAAATCGCACCTATTCGCCTCCACCCGCATCCTCTTCAAAGGCTCTAGCCAACGAATGGATACTACCTGAAGATAATCAGTATATTCACAATTACAACCAAAACGATAACGATCATAACGAATCTCATCCTAGTCACAAATACAGCCACAACGACTATCGAAGCAGCCATACACATCAGCCTTCGAACTCAGCAGCAAAGTCGCAGAACAGACATTCACAGTATTCTCATCATAGTCTTTTTCATCATCGTTCTGAGTCAGCATCGCCAGGTTTGGAAGCGAGATCGTTTATAAAAGATGCAGTCGACGAAAACGACTTTGAAGCTCTTAAAGAGGGACTTAGTTTTGCTCTTGGTGATTCAGCGGGTGTAGGAAACTGGCTTCCTCTAGGTTCCGATTCCAGATCAGAAAGGTCTACTTCTCCCTCTAACGAGAGACATAGTCACGAGGTTACTTCTGTCCCTTCTCAAAACAATCGTCATGTATTATCCGAGCATGGCAATTATACGGATAACATTCCGTTGCAGAACTTGGGATCGTCATCTATTAGTAGACCCAGCTACTCAATTCGTACCAATAGCAATGTTTCACGAGCCGCTTCAAAAAGTTTAGTGGACGATAACCTTATGGTACCTACAATAACTCCTACATATTCTGGCTCAGTCTCCAATTTTGTTGTCAATGTAGATCCAGACAAGCTCGAGTCAGGAGATTATTTGACGGTGCAACAACTGTATGTACGAGAGGGCACTCCTTCTCCCACAAAGCTCAGTAGTGTTATCGCCAGAATATCTAATCGAATAGCTGGGACAGGAGCACAGACCGCTTCTTCCAATGCACTGAAGGACGATATCTCCAAGAACAATCGTCTCAGTGTCCAAGAAAGCGCATCCGACTACCCCTTAGAGACTCCAATATCAAACAAACTGTTTTTCCACCACGATAATCATTCAAGAGCCAGCAACAGGTTTGAGATAGAAACACCTCGTATGTCACATCCTAAACATGTTACTTTAGAAGACGAAGATGCAACGGAAGACTTAAATCAAACCTTTGTTTCTAACGGCTTAGGACTATATCTTCTGGAAGGACAGCACAGTAAAAATTTTCTTGTAGAATCTGCAGAGGAAGACCTTGATGTAACTGATATCAATTCTCAAACTCCAGGTCTCCTTCATCAATGGAGGCCACCACACGAAGCAGCTACACCATTAATGTCAGAAGGCAAAGCTGAAGGTAAAAGAACCTTCTCCGGTCATTCCTTTAAGGACGTCGAATCTATGTATTTGTTTGGAAACTCAATTTTGATCTTTGGACCTGATTCAAGAATAAGACGCAATTGCCATAGAATTCTTTCTCATTACACAACAACCGTTATACTTTTGATCCTGTTGCTACTACAAATCATATTGTTGGCATATAGACAATGGAATCCCATCAAGTTGAAAGGATATTTTTATGCTGGCTACAATTGGGCTGACTACGCGTTGATTGCTATTAATGTTGTCTATACCTTGGAAATATTGGGAAAAGCTATTGCATACGGGTTTTCTGACGATCATATAATGTTCCAAGAATTGGGATTGCGATACCCAGAAAATGACCTCAAGATGATGTATTTCAACTTGACATATATAAAAAGGGCATTGGCGTGGATGGGAATCACAAAGTTGATTAATAGAGAAGATAAATTAGTTCCATTACAAAAGCCACGTCGCGAGAAGAAACTCAAGTTTAAGGACGATGATAATGGCAGTTCGAGTGATGATCCTGATATCAAAGAGATAGATATTGGTGGACAGATCAATATGGACAATGAAGACCTGTCCAACATAAACCATCTAAAGAACAAGTACAAGGAGCTTAATCTGCATCATGCCAATGACACAGGAGCTTCGGAAAGTGACGTTGAAGAAATTGGCCCTATGGATGCGACTGTTTTACCATCGCAAACTCTTGAAGCTCGCAATACATTATTGTTAAGAAAGTCACAATCAATAGACAAGCTTAATTTGAAGAGAGCCTACATAAGAAACAGTTGGCACAGAATTGACTTCTTATCCATGATCTGCTTCTGGATAGCGACCCTACTTTCAATTAACAGATATGATGCCAAACATCAGATCATGATTTTCAGAGCATTGAGTTGCCTTCGTATCTTGAGACTTATTAATTTGACCAATGGTACTACAACCATTCTAAAAGCATGTAAGATTGCCATTCCTCAGTTGATAGATGTTGCTATTTTTATTGCATGCTTCTGGTTATTCTTTGGAATCATAGGAGTACAATCATTCAAGTCGTCTTTATCAAGACAATGTGTATGGACCAATCCACATGATCCAACTGAAACATATATTCAGTCTGAACAGTTTTGTGGATCCTGGCTCTCGTTGGATGGAAAAGCACAACCATATATTGAACGAGATGGACAGCTTTCACTGGAGATTAAGGGTTATACGTGTCCTGTGAATTCAAAATGTATTAGTGGGAACAATCCTTACAATGGTACAGTAAGTTTTGACAATATATTTCAATCGCTTGAGATGGTCTTCGTTGTCATGAGTGCCAATACCTTCACAGATATAATGTACTACACTATGGATTCTGATAATATGGCAGCTTGTTTGTTTTTCATTGCAACGATTTTCATAATGACAGTGTGGCTAATAAACGTTTTCATCGCCGTTATTGTTACATCGTTTAACATTACCAGAATGGAAGTTGCTGAGGAGAAGAAGAAATTGAATGATGGAAAGAAGTCGCTCTTTTCCAATAACGAGAAAGCTGCCATATACAAAGAGAAACTCCAAAATCTTAAGAGTCAAAATGTTTTCTTGAAATATTACTACCATTTTGAATTTGTATTCGTTATTTTAATTATTGTTGACCTCTTTGTCCATTGTTTCAGAGAGTATGGTATGACCGATAGAAGGCGTCACACATTGTATAGATTTGAAGCTGCCTTTACTGTTGTTTTCATGTGTGAAGTAGCCCTCAGATTTTGTTTTCATTTCCCTAACTGGAGACTATTCTTCGGTTCTAAGCGTAATTGTTTTGATCTAGTATTGGGTGTAATAACTTGTATTATCATTCTGGATCCAGTAAAGGACAAATTGGGACACACTTACTATTGGCTAACTGTATTTCAGCTCATGAGATTTTATAGAGTGGTTTTGGCAACTCATTTCACAAGAAACCTTTGGCTTAAGATCATGGGAAATGCTAAGGCGTTGTTTGATTTGGCATTGTTCTTCTTCATTTTGCTTTTCTTGGTATCAATAATTTTGGCCAGATACTTCGAAGGTGGTATCCCACCTGATTCTATTGATGAAGTTGACTTTCCTATGCATACTTTGCCCAATGCATTTATTTCTCTTTACATCATCACCTCAACTGAGAATTGGACGGAAATCTTGTATTCTCTTCAAGAACACGCTACAACTACTTCGTACAGAGCTTTTGGTGCCATTTTCTTGATTGCGTGGTTTATATTGTCCAACATGATCATTTTAAATATTTTCATTGCTGTTATAGCCAAAACCTTAGAAGTTTCAGAAGATGGCAAAAGAAGAAAACAGTTGCTTCAATTTATTGACAATATGACAAATCGTCTTCAGAATATGGAAACCGACACTGGGTTGCTTGCTAAGTTAAAAGAAAAAGTTTTCAAAACTAGAGGTATGAGAGATGAATTGCAGACAGCAGTTGTGAATTTGTTATTATCAGGCACTGCTGTTAATGATTTCGTTGATTCAGAAGACGGGCAAATATCAGACAACGAAGAAATAATGGAGGTCCCCAATTCCAAATGGAAACGTTGGGTGAAGATGAGAGCTAAAGGAGGAAGCAGCTTGTTGAAGAATCCTTTCTTTATAAAAGGCAGAGAAGGGCCAAAATTTTCTATTGACAATTTTGATCCCGCGAGGTTTGCAAAGAATATTATGACAGAAAGAAACTTATTGATTCATAATCAGAACAAGTTCTTGATAGAGAACCCTCGGTTCAATTATGTATTCTATGTTATGGGACCCCGTCATAGGTTGAGAAGATTTTGCCAACGTATGGTAAAACCTAGTCACGGACAAAGAATTGACGGAGAGGAACCTTATGGTCCAGTATCTGAAACTATTGTAGTGATCATGTTTTTGGCTACTATTGCATTGGTTGTAACGGCATGTTACTTGACCCCTCTTTATAGAAGAAGGATGGTAGCGTTGCATGGGCTTCACAACTGGATATTTTGGCTCGAAGTTGCATTTAATGTATTGTTCACCTCCGAGTTTCTCATCAAGATCTTTGCAGATGGTTTGATTTTCACCCCCAATGGATACATGAGATCTTCCTGGAACATGATCGATTTGAGTGTTTTGTTATCATTATGGATTGAATTCTTTGCTTTCCTAAGAAATGATGGTAACCTTTCGAGAATTGTCAGAGGAATGAAAGCCATGAGAGCGTTGAGACTCTTGACTATCAGTGAGACAGCCAAAGCAAACTTCCATAATACTCTTATTTCAGGATTTTGGAAGATTATTAATGCTGCTTTGATTTCTCTCTGTTTACTTTTTCCATTTTCTATCTGGGGATTAAACATTTTCGCTGGCCGTTTAGGGTACTGTCTCGACGGTACCTCAAACATGCTGTCGTGTTTCAACGAATATTCAAACACTGTGTTTGATTGGGATATTCTAAGTCCAAATGTGTACACCAATCCGCAGCTTGAATTCAATAGGTTTGGTACAGCATTCCTGACATTGTTCGAAATCGTTTCGTTGGAAGGTTGGGTAGACTTACTCCAGAATGTGATGGCTAGTACAGGAGTAGGAACACCCCCACAAAAGAACGCTACTCCAATCAACGGAGTATTCGTTGTTCTCTTCAATTTCACTAGTATCATCTTCATTTTGACTTTATTCGTCTCTGTCATTATCAGCAACTATTCGAAGACCACTGGCAGAGCATATTTGACGCATGATCAGATTGCATGGTATCAGGTAAAAAAGATTTTGCTGCAAGTAAGACCTTCCAGAAGAAAAGATGCTGCGCAATTGTCCTTGTTTAGAAAGTTCTGTTACAAGATGACCGTTGAAAAGAATCGCTACTGGAATATTATATTAGCAGGCGTTTTGTTCTTACATGTGCTTGCTTTGTTACTAGAATGTTTTCCATCTTATAACTCGTTGAACAGTTTCAGATTTGCAATTTACACTATTACAGCAACATTGTTCTCTATCAATATAGTCATGAAGCTAATTGCACAAGGTAAGTCATTTGTTCGCTTCAAGTGGAACATTTTCAATATGGTAGTCTCAGTGGGTGCATTCATCACTTCTCTCATCGGTATAAATATCGACCAAGATAGTGTCTTCATCAACATTAACAAGTTATTCTTGGTGGGTATGTTGTTCTTCGTTATTCCTAGAAGCAACAGATTGAGTCAGTTGTTGAGATTTGCTTCTGCAAGTTTACCAGCATTATTGTCGTTATCCTTCACATGGATAGTCATGTTTTTGGTGTTTGCAATTGCTTTAAACCAAATATTTGGTCTAACAAAGATTGGTCCTAATGGAAATGGAAATTTGAACTTTAGATCTGTTCCAAAGGCAATGATTGTTTTGTTCAGATGTTGTTTTGGTGAAGGTTGGAACTATATCATGGAAGACTACACATTGTCGCTGCCTTTCTGTACCACTGCTACCAGTTTGGATGATAGTGACTGTGGAAACAAGCAATATGCGTATATCCTTTTCATGGGCTGGAACATCCTCTCAATGTATATTTTCTTGAATATGTTCGTTTCTTTGATTTTGGATTCATTCAGTTATATTAGCCATCGTTCACACTATAGTAATTTAATCAAGAGAGAAGAGATTAGAAAATTCAAGAGATCGTGGCAGAAATTCGACCCAGAAGGTACGGGGCATATAAAGCCATTTCTATTGCCAAAGTTGTTGCATTCTCTCGATGGTGCCCTTTCATTTCATTTCTATTCTGGTGTTTTGGAGATTCCGATATTGTGCAACCAGTGGTTCACAAGAAACAATATTAATGATCCTTACGATGTAACAGTTCATTACGATACTATCGAGGAGACATTAAATTGCATGGATATCCCCAAGATCAGGGAAAGACGGAAGGCGTACGAGGGTTTTATCGAAGAGGCATTATTGAACATGGAACTTAACAATGACCCTGGTATCTCTTTCTCACGATTGATTTTGCAACTACCATTATACACTTCCTTTCAGGCTGGACAGTGTCTTAATTTGATCGATTTCTTGGAAAGAAGATTGTTGGTACAAAAAGTCGAAAAGAGACTACATAGAAAAAGAGTCTATGAAACTATTGCTGCTTATGCCTGTCGTTGGAAGTATCAAAAGAACCAAAGACGTGGAGTTAGAGACACAAATATCGCGTTTGATAAGGAGTTGCAAAGAAACAGCTATTTGTCTAATGCAGAACACAGTACCCATTGGAAGTCGTTGTATTCAGATGACGAGTTTTCTCTTGATGATACTAAGGTACATATCCGTGATTTTTCCGACACGAACCAGTATTTGAAACCAAAGACAGAAAATGAAGGAAAAGCTAGCGGAGTCTATGTTACAAACTCCAATAGTTATCAAACCCGAAATAGGACTAGAAGTCCTCTGCCTTCGGTTTTTAAGGATTCTGACAGACCAAAGTTATTTGTTCAGATACCCAAGGATACATCGCCACTCTTAAATGCACCTACAGGTTCTGAGAGAATACAAATTTCTCCATTTTTAGGAGAACCAGATTACGACCAGAATCTTTCTGTCATGGAATTCTCAGATATCGGAGAAGCACTTGAAGAATCGTCCTGGGGAGAAGCATTACACCAAGTATCAACTAATGAAAGAAGAGCACATAATCTGGGAGATTAATCAAAATGTAGAGACAAAGTTAATAAAATTACCTTATTATTAATCTAATATACACAGTTTATCTATGGAACCTGTCAATGAATCGTTTAGTCAGTCTTCATATCATTCAATCCTAAGTCTTCGTTTTGTTGAAAAGATCTTTCGAACTCTTCGATGACCATGTTGGGGTCATTGTCAGGTGCGTAGACGTTTTGAATGTACGAGGAAGCCAAGGGGTCTTCCACGACAATTGTGAATGGTATCTTGCCGTCAATAGCATCTTGCAATCTAGCAAAGAAACTGGTCCATCTTGCCTTGGTAATATCATCCATAGAATCTGATGATTGAGAGAAGACTCTGGAGTTCAACTCTTCTGCAACTTGAGTCAACAAACCTTCAATGGTGGTAAATCTACCTCCTAAAGTTCCTGGGGTCAAATCCAAGCTCAACTCTGGAATAGATAATCCACAAGTTTCACTCTTCAAGATGTCCCTGGCTAAGTCTTCAGGATCGGTGATCTTCAAGGTGATCTTCTTTCCGCGAGGTGGAATCTCACCACCTGTTTTGACTTCGTTAGACTTGTAGCCACAATGATCGCATACAGTCGACATCAAAATGACGTCCTTGAAATGAGGAATATTAACAGTCTTCATGTGAGTGGAACATGGTTGGTAACAAGAAGAACAAGTAGCCTGGAAAGTTTGCACTTCGTTTTCAAAATTTTCAATTTCAGTTTCGTCTGAGATAAATCCTGTAGCTCTTGGGTTATGTTCGTCACCCTTTTCAGATTCCTTATTCAAAGAAGAAGAGATGTTCTTAGAAGTTGCGTTCTTTTTATTGGCCAATTCTTCTTGTTGGTGTCTGGCCACATCGTCGGCCGAGATCAAGCCCAAAAACACATTTTGCTCAGCAGTTCTGGAATATTCATACATGGCCCACTTATGACTGGGTTCACCTGGAAGGTACTCAATCCACGAGTTACCAGCAGGATCATCAATGGTGAAAGTCAAAGGCAATGTGTTAGGTTCAGCATTGGTGAATGCTCTGATTTTGGCGATAACTTCTTTGATCTTTTCGTAGATTTCTGGTTGCACTGTTTCTCTAGCTGGCTGGTCGGATTCCAAATCTTCAATCATTTCTTCCAATAAACCCTCGATGTTTGATAATTGTCCCCTCTTTGGTGGGATCTCAATGTCCAACTCTGAGAATCTTACAGAGGCAGTTTCGGACTTCACGACTTGACGGTTGAAATCTTCTTTAGTTTCAAGCTTCAATACGTATCTCGATCCCTTTTCAGCAATCTCAGCAGCCGGCTGAATTTCGCTGTTCTTGAATCCGCAGTGAGAACATTCAAAAGACATCAAGATGATTTCTCTAAAGTATGGGATCTTGGTCAAAAGCATTCTCGTGATTCCGTTCCTGTGACAGTTCATACACAACGACTCGATTTCTTGAACTGGATGTCCCTCGGCGTCTTCAGCGCCGGTCTGTCTAACTTCGTTGCTTCCAGCAACATTGGTTTCCTGATCGTCTACTTCTTGAGCCTGTTCACCTACAGTAGAGAAAAGATCTTGCGCCTTTTGTTCCTGTTCCTCGTGAGCGGCCATATTCTCAGTCTTTTGCTTCTTATCTATATGTGAGTCGTAGATCTCTTCGCTGCTCATGCTTATGTCACAATTACAACCACAATCGGAAAATCGGGCGCTTATTAATAGTGACAAATGGAGAAGTTGATCTTATTGCAGAGATGAGGTAAATTTTCCAGAAATTTCTGGAGGCACGTGATGTAAAAGCATGTGACCAATTTTGCAACCGATGCAGTTGCAGCATAGTAAAGAAATACGGCTAACTTTCCAGTATCGTTGGCTGATTCTTCATACAAACACAGTACTTCGAAGGTGTAGAGATACACAAAACAGAATTTTTGGGCCTGGAGAGCTCTAGAAAAAGCCAAAAATAGAAATACATAGTTAGACTTCGCCCATAGTAAAGCCATTTTGCCCAAGCTGGGAAGTCTGAATAATCTCTTACAAGAAAAATAGAAACAGATGCAGGTATCCATCTCATTTTTGTCTAAACTTAGAATTCGACAATTAGTAGATCGAGCGGTCTTTGTGGCACTTGACACCAAATGTCTGTCAAGATTAGAAAGAATTTGGATTAACCTGAAGTCACCTCAAGTCACCACGAATAAGACTTAGATACGAGAAGATCCATGCCGCAGCCATTCTATTAACTTTCGTAATACTTTCATGAGCTCCATCACATATCACGTGTGAACCTACAGAAGAAAGATGATGCTGCCGATATCTACAATTATGGCACAGAGGCAGATGGCAGCTAAGCCAGCGGTGGCTGCAACGGCCAGGATAACCTCAGATTATTCGCAAAGGACAAAAAGAGCTCAAGCAAACCAGCAATAACTCCGGAACCGGAGCAGATTTAGGCTTCACCTCCCAGATTTTTTTCACTGCGTACTTTCAGAATCTTGTCACAATCTTGAATGAATTATAAATAATACTAATGGAAGGAAATCTAAGGGTTCTTCTGCGTCAACAACTCGTTCCCGGTAGCCTTAGTTACTGTGGTCTCACTGGCTTTCGGCTCGCTTCGGCTGGGTTGCACACGAGCACGTGACATGCCATAGTTATCGGCTCAGAGAGAGCTAACAACTACCTTTACTAGTGCAGTTGGCCCAGTTTACGAATATGACATTTCAAGGGGTGGACTTGTTGGTGCTTACATATTTGAACTCTGGGGCAGTTGAGGGCCAAAGTAGTGCTATTACAGTTTTTGTGAATTGTGTTTCGGAGCAGATTCTATTATTTTGACGTTAACCCCAGGTCTGCAAAAATATTCTAATCTGTGGAGAGCCAGCCGATGGAGACAGATACAAGACACCATAGTGCCGTTTGTCGGGCTATATTTGACGTGCCTATATTCCACAGTTCCCCTTTTAGTTCCTTCGTTTCATCTTGCGGGGTTGGCCATTTCAGAATATGGCGCCGTCAAGTTTCCTTCCTTTCCGGCTCTGATAAGGACAATGCAATCCACAACCAAAATTTTTTCGCTGCAGCCTCCACCACAGTTGAAAAAAATTGTTTGCGAATTGCAAATGCGGCTGCAGAAAAAGTATGTTTTAGGGAGCCACCCTACTCATCCAAAAAATCTAAAATTTCTCGTGGAAAGTCACATCCGTCGTACTACATCTTCTGGCTATGTAACCATCCAATAATCATCTCTCTACCACTTCATCCACGTCTTTTTCACAGTTGCCAAATCTGCTGAGATTAGAGTACGGCATATAACCATCATCAACTTTTGAGGTTATATGCACTACATTGAGATTTCTGTACCGAACTGTGGTTCCAGTGACCAACACCACCTTTTTAAAGAGATGTTTTTGCTCTTTTTTTAGACTGGTCCAACTAATTTGGAGATAGTATTTATCGCCAGGAGACGTGTCACAATCTAGAACGTGTTGATATACGGATCACGCAAGCCATTATAAATACGGAGAAACGCAAATACCCTTTCGCATAACTTAATCTTAAATATTTGCTGGAGTCGACATCTCTGTGTATTAATAAGTCTCATTCACACTCTAACTAAATTTGGTTATAACTACTTCAGTAGTTTAGTTTTGTTTTATGGAATCTGGACCTAAAAAGTTGCTCGCCACATCATGAACTTACAAGAATCATGTGTTCCTCTGGAAGGATCATCTTCTAACAAATTCGACAGCTTGTTATCCACCGCCAGCAATAGTAAGTCGTCAGACGAGACGCCCAATAGCTTCCGTCACATGATGAACTATACCAGTAGTCTTGGTAATATTAGTAATATCGGTAATACCAGCACCATCAGTAATAGCAGCAAATCGAATAGTATCAACATTATAGAGTCTTCGAAAGCGTCGCTCGTCAGTGAAGTCGATCTGATTCCCTTCACCAGACTCGAAACTCCACCACCACCCCCTACAGCTGAACAGGATATTTCAGTAGTGACACCTTTTCTCGTAAAACACATCAGTGACCAGCTGTTGATTCCCAAAGACAACTACCACAAGTACTGTTACAGACACAATCCGGACATAACTTGCAACAAACGAACCGATGAGGACAAGATGATAAAGATCCAGACTGCCTTGGATAAGCTTCCTTCCAGAGATCAGGAGGCCATTGCGCATGTGTGGTCGATTTTCTCTGCCGCTCCCAGTGCACATCGTCAGATTATTCTCAATGGGATTTTGACCCAGTGTTGTTTTCCACAATTGTCGTATGTTGCACAGGAGGTGTCCTCGCTTATTAGAATCGATTTCATCTCTACTTTGCCAGTAGAGATCTCACTAAAAATTTTGTGCTATTTAGATTGCAATTCTCTTTGCAATGCTGCTCAGGTCTCCAGAAAATGGAAGTCATTAGCTGATGACGACAGAGTCTGGCACCACATGTGTGAACAGCATATAGATCGTAAATGTCCCAACTGTGGATGGGGCTTACCATTGATGCATATGAAGAGAGCTCGTGAGATGACTGAAGAAGACATTAAGCCGATCTTAAAACGTAGAATAGAAGAAATCACAAATTCGGCTAGCAATGAAGTCTCGTTCAATGCCGGCGAAGCTTCTACAGCCACATCTTCTTCCTCGCCATCTTCTTCTTCCTCTCTTGAATATTCTGAACATGATGTCAAGAGAGTCAAATTGTCGTCACAAGAGCTGCCGCAACCTCAGAAGAAGTTGAAGAAAAGACCGTGGAAATCCGTCTACTCTGAAAGATTCAAGTTGGAGAAGAACTGGAGGAAGGGTACCTACACTATAAAGAAGTTCTTAGGACATACTGATGGAGTCACATGTTTGCAATTCAACCGTAAGTACCTTATGACTGGCTCTTACGACACAACCATCAAGATCTGGAAGATAGAAACTGGTGAATGCTTGAAGACTTTGACCGGCCATACGAAGGGAGTCAGATCTTTGGTTTTTGATTCACAGAAATTAATTACTGGTGGTCTTGATTCGACTATCAAGGTCTGGAACTACCATACTGGTCAGTGTATTGCTACTTATAAGGGCCATGAAGATGCTGTAGTATCTGTGGATTTCTCCAACAAGTCCATCGTCTCTGGTTCTGCTGATCATACTGTCAAAGTGTGGCATGTGGACTCGAGAACCTGTTACACCTTAAGGGGCCATACTGACTGGGTCAACTGTGTTAAAATTCATCCACAGTCCAACACTATCTTCAGTGCTTCTGATGATACCACCATTCGTATGTGGGATCTCCAGAACAACCAGTGTTTAAGAGTGTTTGGTGGAATGGATAAGAATGGACATATTGGACAAGTTCAAAGTGTTATTCCCTTTACATACAAAGAGGAGTTGATTGAAGATGTAAGTGACAGTGAAGGTGAGTCCAACCATTTGCATAATACCAGTCATAATCGTAACGGTGGAGGCTCTATTTCCGGTGCTGCAGGAAATGAACCTGCTGAGAACATTGATGAAGTCGATGAATTTCCTTGGAACCCTAACTATCCAACGCATTTGTTGACTTCTTCTTTGGACAACACCATCAAGTTGTGGGATGTGAAGACTGGCAAATGCATTAGAACCCAGTTTGGTCACATCGAAGGTGTGTGGAGTATTGCTGCCGACACTTTCAGAATTATCAGTGGAGCACACGATAGATTGATCAAGGTGTGGGACTTACAGAATGGTAAGTGTTTGCATACTTTTGGAAACAATGCCAGTGTCAGTTGTGTCCGTTTGAGTGATTCGAGATTTGCTGCCGGTTTGGAAAGCGGAGCAGTGAAGATGTACTGTTTCGACTGAAGACAGCTTGCGAGCCTCTAATGATTATTATTAAAATTTGTACTATACTTTATTCGGGTCATGCTTAAGAACCACTGAATTTTCAGCTATATATTGGGATTATTGGGTATATTTAATGGATAAGTTATATCTAGAGAGTACGTAGTCACGGTAATTCATATCTACAGCACTAATTGTGTGTCTTACTGCGTAACTAACAACTTAGAGCATCTAAATGATTCGTACCTAACAACACATCAAAACATCTACATCGGGTTATTACCACAAATATGAATACGCATTAAACACTATAAACTGATATGAAGGTATCAACAACCGTGAAGTTAACTCGCATTGTTTCTTTTTCGGAAAACTTTTCGAACTTGATGGGGGAAGGCGTGAAGTTTGTTCCAGAAGTGTTAAACTAAGATTATAAAGTCGTAATATCAGATGAACAAAAACGGAAAATAAAGCATCATTAAAAAGTGCCAGAGAATTAGCAACTTCATAGTCGAAATCTCTGATATGGTTCAACACTGTTAAAGAAGCAAGCTGTTTTATCTTTAGTATATGATTCTAAACTGCTTCTGACCCAGTGAGTCGATTGGAGGAAGTGAAGATTAAAAGAGTGGGTATGCAGCAGTACCGTTCTATAAGTAGGCCATGAAATGAAATAAAGAATTTGTAGCTGGTAATACTGTAGAGTTTAGACTCCAAGAAAAGAGGAAACAGTATAGCTCTTCTTATCCTGCGTCGACTCAGATTCGGTGGTTGATGTGGACGAGGCCGAGCATGGAGGATGGGTATTTCCATGCTTGGCTTGCTTCTCTTGTGAGTACAATGGAGAAGATAAGCGGTTGAAGTTGTCTGACGAAGTAGAAGTAGTCATATCATCGTCATTCATTGAAGGAGAAGAGAAAAAGCAGTAATTGTCAAGCAACTCCCTGTATGACTTTGACTTCAAGAAATCTCTTGATTTCTGAGGAAGAACATCCGGCGAGGAGTCTGGAGATACTTCTCCATTTCCACTAGAAAAGGATGGTTTTGGAGAGCTGAAGTTTGGTAGCGTTCCTCCGTGCTTTTGGTTGAACTTAATCTTATAACCAGAAGGTGAAGAAGGTGTCATATTGGCTTCTCTGTGTTTGTTAGGCAAAGAGTCTGTTGATTCAAGGTACGCATTCGTAGAAGTTGAACTTCCAGCACTTCGGCTAGCGTGGTTGTTATACGAAGATAACAAAGGCGAAGACATGTAAAAGTTGTTCTTGACAAAGTCATTGACATCAGATGAAGAATTGTCGTGAACATAAAATGGATCTTCTTTCTTGCCTGTATTTGTGGAAGATCTGTCTGGTACAAATTGTGCCTGTTGCTTCTTCTGATTACCCTTCAATTCGATCTGACTGTCAGAGACGATTCTCTTCAAGTAAGAAGACGAGTATTTTGGTTTCTTAGCATGAGCCTGGATCTTTGGGTTGAACTTGATGGCAGCTGACACAGAGCTAGGGGTTTTGATGGTCTTGATCAACTTTATGAAGTAGTTCTTGAATCCGTTGTTATCCCAGAAGTCCACATTGTTGGCCACATACTTGATACAGAGTTGGTAAACCTTTTCCTGTGACTTTTCTGAGTTAGAGTCGTTATTGTCACTACTGTCACTGGACTCGCTCGAGGACGACGATAATCTGAAGCTATCAAACAAATTCTCCAAAGGTACTTGGAAAATGAATCTATCGTAGTTATTTTTCTTCAAGATATCCGGTCTGTCTGGAACGTAAAGGGAAGGAATTTCTATGATTGTCATCCAGTTATCCAACGAGTACCTAACGGTGAGGTACTTTTCAAATGCGACATTCTTTACAGCTATATGCCCCAAGAGATACTTCTTGTCCACACTGATAAAGAGTCTCTCCAAAAATACAGGCACCTCACGTTTTATTCTAGTATCGTATGATAACGGCGGGAAGTTAAGCAACTTCAATTGCCAGTCGATATTGCGAATAGCCTTTGCTCTGGGGTACTTTGTTGAACCCGTAGAGTTCAAGTTGAAGTTGTTGAACTCCTCGTCCTCGTCATCAGTATTGTCGTGATCATGATGATGTCTATACTTGGAGTAGGGGGATCCGCCTACTTCGTCACCTTCGTCACCCTCGTCGTCGTAGTAGTCGTCTGTGCTATCATCTTCTGTCTCTTCTTCACTGTCCAAGTTGATTCTCTTGACAAGAATCTCTGCTCCTTCGAGGGTTGGGGAGTTAGAGGCCGAAATCGCTGTGGGTCTGTCTTTCTTCTTGAAATAGCGTACATCGTTATCGCCGCCAAAATGAACCTGTTTGTATGTGGGTGTTGTTGGAAGCGATTGTGAGCGTTTCTTGTTGAAGTAAGCAGCGTTGGGGTCTTTCAAAGAAGGCTTGACAAGTTCTCCTGACTTTTTACGAACAAGCTTGTAGTTGTCATTAGAAAGAGAACTGGTTACATACGCAGGCGAGCTAGCTCCAGAAGGAGAACTAGAGCCACCCACAGCTACATTACCAGCATTATTGCTGCTGTTGTTCTTGATGTTGTAGCTGTTGCTGTTATTGGTGTTGCTATGGTTTTCTACAGGAGAACTTGTGAGTGGTTGGTTTTCTTCGATGCTGGTGTGGATAGATGGATACGAGTCTCCTAAATGTGAGTTCAACAATGAATTGTGTCTTGTCGGATCCGAAGCTTTCTCGAGAAGCTCCCTGGATCGCGATGGTTTGTGCATGAACCGCATTGAAAGCGGCATCTCGTTGTACGACTCATCTGAGTGCGAATGGTGCACAACAGAAAGAGCATTGGAAGGACTGGAAGCCGTAGACGAGCCAGAAGAAGTATCGGTCTGAAGCCGGGATGGAGCAGGCTCGTATGTGAATGAATGGCGTCTACGTTTCGAGCTGACGACTTCAGGCGGTAACGCCACATGTGCCGTGGCCCTCAATGGGGAATAGGATGCGGGAAACTCTGCTACGGGAGAGAGAGAGGACTCATTCTGCGAAGGAGCGGCAGAGTGGATGACATGTGGTATGGACCGAGAAGGCGTGGATGTTGCTGGAGTGGGCGTAGACGATGTCGTGGATGTAGGTGTAGATGCTGGTGTTGCTGTGGATGTGTAGGGCGATATTGTGGTAGACGGCGAGATGGATGCAATATCTGAATGAGTAAGGTTTACTATGGGGGCGGTATTAGTTGGATTTTCTGGGGGATGGACTGTGGAGGGGGATGGATTGATGACTGAGGTTGGCGTTGGAGTCGACGACCTGACCATGACGTTGGGATGTATCTGGGGCCAGAGAAATCTTTGGTTGTGGAAGTGGTGTGGTGGGGTTAGTGAAAAAATTATGATAGGGTGAAGTAGGGCAAAAAAAGATTTATCAAATAGACTTAAAACGAGAAGGCTCCTAAAAATGAGAAACACAGAACAGAGATTCACCACCCAGATATAGGAGGCGAGATACTAATACTGAACAGAAGCGGCCCTTAGCGGAGATGACGCTGAAGCGTGAATGAAGCTGGAGTGAAACAGCTGACAATGGAAACGCGGAATGGATTCCCTAGATTTCTTACCCAATATAAATTAGTGGGAACCAAAAGGGAGTCAGTGGCACCTGGCAAGCGGGAGAAGGTTAGCTAACGTCGCAGCGTAAGAAATGTGTGAAAAATTAGTGAGATGCTTTTTATGCGGACGCGCTCACCTAGCGGATTGTAAGGGATCTGTCAGGGATAGTGGGGACAACCTAGAGACGGAAGGAGTGACAATACGAAAGGTGGGATAACGATGAACACAGTAGATATATAGAGTATATATGGTATGTCCATCGGAGATTTATAGGAGATGGCTACGGATGTGGAAAGTTTGTTAACTTTAGAAGCCAATTGGTAAAATAGGTAAGGTCTGGCTTCTTGTCACGAGATCGGGTGAATATAACCTAGTTAGTCAATTGATGATGGTGCCATGGGAGACTTACTAAGTATTTGAAATGGCAAAATATCCTGACTGGGTCGAATTCTATAGATCCGAGTCTAGACAGTTTCAGATGTGTTGGGGGGATTTGAGGGACTTTTCCTTAGGGTAATTATATGTGCTGATTTAGCTGTAGCTCGTTCTCGTTTCTCCAGGATAATGTGTTTTTTCAGCATGTGAGGTCTCGCCAGTCAAGCTTTTGGGAGTAGTGAGACTTTGAGCTTGCTAGAACGGTAGGTTGGTATGTCAGTCTGCGAATGCTATCTGCGAGTCCGGTCTTTCAAAAGTCGGCGAGCTACCAAGCGACCGTAGTATGGTGTAGTGCTTGTCCAGATATGGAACTGTTACTGGGCCGATTTCTGTATGGTTAAAATCAGATACTAAAGCTTTGTATGTACCCAGCAGTTGCCGCAGAACTACGTAGGTATCCGTATAATTGGATAACCAGCCATAACAAGGTCATCTTGTCTGGGACTTTTCAGGCTGTGGACTCCTCTGTCTGTTTGCTGGCTTTGCTGGATTTTTCGTGGTCGGACAATACCGACTTTTACCCTTCGTGTGTCACCCAGCTTTACAGTGGAACCATCCTTCTATGACATTTCGCTTGACATGGCTCAAGCAATTCCCGATGATCACCCGGCATCTCCGTTCCATCACGAGCTTCAGTCATTCCTGCACTGACTTGAGTCGCGCTGCTGCATCCGTGCGGCTCGGCCAGCTTATCCACCTGCAGCATTATTCAGGCTGCGGAATGTCGTCATCATTAGGCTTAAGCCGACTCCGAACATGGAAGAAGGTGATAATCTGTTCCGCTGGCTGATACTACCAGTCATGATGTGACGCTACGGCAACGCACGCTAACGATTTCAGAACTTCTTTATTTTCTGGATGTCCGCCAGATGTATCTAAACGACGTCTATATTCTCTCTGCAATCTAAACGAGCCTAACAAATAGTGAGTATTTTCTCACGCGGCGATTTTGCGATTTTCCGATGGCTGCAACTTTTGCGCTGTACACCTTTTGAAGTACCACTGTTTTTATGTTGCAACATTTTCTATAATTGCATGTCATAAACCGTTACACCATAATTGCCGTCGTCAAGACTCAGTCTTTATCGTCTGCTTCATAATTCAAGTCGGTAGATACCATTGTAGCAGCTGCCAAACGAATAGCACACTGCCCCTCCACCCAATAACGCGATACTCTTGGTGCCTTTCTCATCAACCAAGACTCCGCTTCCAAACCCTATAAAGATAGGGGGACTGGTCTTAGTGATGACTTCAGGAATCTCGACGCTTCGAGTCTCTTGAGTTTCAACATCGTAGGTCACTATATTGCTAAAGTTGGAAAATACGTGCTGGGGAGAAATGCCACCAACCACTACTACCTTATTTTCACCAACAAAATGTACCTGTGCCCCTATTCTCATCCAAATGTCACCCTGTGCAATAGCGGAAATTTGTATACTGGATCTGTCTTCTCCAATAGTGAATTTGTATATATGATTGTTAACAGTAGGAACGGTCTCCTTCTCCATACCACCAATAATTATACCGTACTGTCCGTTATAGGCAATACCACAACTCTTCAAGTTGGCGATTGTAGTTTCAGATCCGTTTTGAGCAATTTTCAACGGTTTCGACTCACCAATATTGACGTCATACACCTCGAAAAGATGTTCCCCACAGTTTCCCGTATTTTCCCTCAACCCTCCAAAGATCAATACTTCACTATCGCTAATTTTAGTTGCTGCATGTCTGGATCTACCGTTCGGAATATCCTTCAATCTCACCCATTCTTCTCCTTGCAACCTATACACATCACTTAGAGTCATACCGGGTCTAGTTCTGCCTCCAATCAATACACATCTCGTATTCAGCAAGGCGGTTAATGTATGACACATACGTGGGGAAACTTCACCAGTAAACTTTCTTTCGCTTACCTTTCCATTGACACTGTCATAAATATACAGCAAATTGGATCTAGTTTGACGTAAACCTCCATGCACAAGAATTTGGTTACTGGTGAGCGCCGCTGTTGCAGCAAACTTTAATTCAAGCAACTCAGGGTTGGCTCTAATATCTGAAGATAGTTTAATGTTGTCATCGATATCATAATCAATACTCGCTGTTCGGTGAGAAGCAGAGTCTGCATAAATGAGTTGGTCCTTTTCCATATTTGTGGCATGGACAATAACATAATGTTGACAGAAGATTATAAATTCTTCCCACTCATCGAATTCTTCAATCAGTTCTACTCTCCTTTTCATCGAGTCGTCAACCAAGTATAGCCAGTTTTCAAAAAGGTTTTTGATTTCAGCTAGTGGATAATATCTCTCAAATCTTGCTAGTTGGTCTTCTTTTAAAGGATATGTTTGAACACACTGTAAAGGACTTCTTAGGTGGTTAAAATGGTACATCATCTTCGCTGCAAACGAATTGTATTCTGTGTTTGGTAAGATCTGTTCGAGAATAAGAAAGTGCGAGTTTGATACTCTGGAAGAGTAGTCGATAACGGGGTCTGCAAACTCGGGCTTCATGTAGGCTAACGAAACCTCAGCGACGAATATTTTGATTGAGTCAGAAGATGCTCCAACTAAATAATCTAGTAGTTGTTGGTATTTTGTAGTGTCTTTTAAGTCGCAGCCTACCAACTTATACTTGTCGGCACTTATGAATAACCCTAACTCCTTTTCTGGATTTTGCAACTCTCCGATAACTTCAAGTATCTTTGGAGAATCGTTGATCATTTTCAACTTGTTCTGTGCTAGATCTGGGTAGTCTATGTCAATAAAATGTAAATCATCGTCCTCTCCTTTGTTTTCAGATAACGAGAGCATTTGAAAGGGTAAGGGATCGAATCCACAGCCTAAGTTTATAATGTGTACCTTTTTGTTTCGGTTGTTCCTTATAATTCTGGTTATCATTTGCTTGATGGACTCCATTCTAATCCAGTAACCTCTGTTGATTGCCGGAGATCTTCTCTTACCCTTTTTCACAAAATGCTTAAACCATTCACCCATCTCCGGTTCTAACTTGCTGATATATAATATTTCTACACTTCTCTTGGACACAATGGACGAGTTGTTGGTTCCTTGGACTTGGAGATCATCATATTGCTTTCGTCTTCTGTCTTTTTCGATCTTCTTTCTTTGTCTTGCCAGTTGATTCACGTCTAATTTGGGCTCAATCTGTCCCACCATCTTGAGTGCAACTTCCTGTATCTTACTTGAGAGTCTTGCAAGAAAACTGAAACTGTGTTGTGGCTTTAATTCAAAAGGTTCTTATATCAAGATCAATGGTCTTTCTAAATTTTTCAATTCCTGTACATATCATTTCACGATGTGATGGGATGCATAACTATGGTCAACGAATACGACAGTGTCAAATTTATCTAATATACAAAAGATATATAAAAGGACTGTATTGCTATACTTTGGGTGTGATGTGAATAATGCTAGAGACTTCAAGGAAAAACCACTCGAGCTATTGTCTAAACTCTTGACAAATCTCTATATGTTCTTAAACTGTTTCTGTAATTCAGCATCGATCTGGTCTATATTCAATTTTTGACACTTGACCAAAAAGCCAGCTGCTGCTAAGGTACTCTTCAAGTCTCTGACATCATCTCTCGTGGGCTTTCCTTCTTCGGGTACGGGTACGGCTTTATCTTTCTCGATCTTGATACCTTCACCACACTTGATCCACACCTTACCATTGATTCCAACGGCAATTTCGAATTTACACTTGGATGCCAATTTCTCCAAAAAAATGCTATTGGCATTGAACAAGAGTTCACGAGCAAAATTTAAATTTATCTCAAAAATGTAACCAGATTCATCAAGCAATCCAAATCCACCTTCTTTACCAGTAGTTGGATCGATACACTCCAATTCGGTTTCAATTTGGGGAATAGCCTCAGAAACTCGAGCATATACTGCTTGACCAATCTTGAGATTGGGTCTATTCTTTTTCGTTGCATTTGGGAAAGCCATCATAGAGAGTAGAACAGCTGGAGAAAAGTCTTGCAACTGAACTTTGTATGATTCTCCTATAACTCCAGTCACGATGCCAATAACAAAGTCATTTGTTTGAGGGGTGTACCTCTTGATATTTGACTCTATGTATACAAGCTGACTTGTTCCGGCCTTGCTTTTCTGGATATTTAAGAGCCCAGCATTGGTGGGTACGATGTTCTGAGTTCGAGGATTCTTGTAGATTCCTGGTCCTATAGTAATTTCAATAGAAGAATCGGTTTCAATGGGAAGAAAATCTCCCGGTATTATTAAGTCACCTGACATCCCTGTAATCCTCAATGTGACCCTATTCAATGGAAAACAAAACTGAATGGATCGAGAGGGTGTGGATTAAAATAAGTATATCTTCGCAGATGAATGTCTCAACTTCTGTGTAATCCATCACAATTTTTTCCAACTTGCGACATATATGCGACATTTCATAAGGTTCTTCATTTTACAACTTTCGCATTTTGTAGATGTTGTAATTTAACATTCTACTTTTATATTTTCCTTTCTATTTTCTATTGGTTGGTTTTATGCAATTACTAAGAGTTTCTAATGTAGACTGCTGAGAATAATCGTTCTGTCCTCGAAATACTCTCTCAATATTTTCCCATCGATCTGGACAGTGGTCTCAGAATTTTCACTAATTGGTCTGTAATCCTGTAACAAGAGTAGTGTTTCGTAGTCAAAATGTAGTATGGAGCCTTCATTGAAGAAGTCAAGAGTCTCAATATTTCTCGTGTACAATTTCTGTGCCATCGTATCATCAGTTCGGGTAAATGTTGAGTTTTCCAGCTCGCTCCTTTTGGTGGGGTAATGCTCCGGTCTAAGTAATGTCGTGTTGAAACTCATAATCGGAGTCTCAAATGAATCCTTGACCGATCTCGATGCAAAACGGTTTTCTCTCAACTGTTCTGTAAAGGGATTGGACCACGTCAAGTGATCTTTGTAAAAATTATGTCTCCTTCTAAAGAAAGAAAATAATCTCAACGCAAAATATACATGTCTTTGTAACAAATTATCGATGCGAAGGTCAAATAATTTTTGATGGAATGTATTTTCTTTCTGAATGGTAGTAATCTTGCGGTCAAAGAAGTGACAATTCACTGGCACTTGAAAACAAATACCAAATAAATATTTGCTTGCAGGGAATACAGAATCTAATGCTGAGGCGATCGAATAATAGTATAGGTATAACGTTGTACTCAAATCGTTAATAAATGCACATTCTTCTGGGTAATCAGAATTGAAATTGGGTCTCGAAGTCATTGTTTCTGAAGGAAAATTGCTGAGCCATTTTATCAACACACTGTAGATTACCTCTGGTTGATATGTGGATACAAACTTTTCATTTCTTTTCAGAATTATATGCGGCAAAATGGTTTCCTCCAAGTAAGTCAAAAGTGTCTTATAACGATAGCATACACGATTATATGATTTGGATAATTCCGGATCTTGGAATTTAATGTTTTGATTTTGATAAATGAATCCCAACAGTTTGAAATTGTCGTTAAGTTCGTAAAAGAATTGTGGTTTATATGACGGGATG
This sequence comes from Scheffersomyces segobiensis, assembly GCA_030564745.1. Lineage (NCBI taxonomy): Eukaryota > Fungi > Ascomycota > Pichiomycetes > Serinales > Debaryomycetaceae > Scheffersomyces > Scheffersomyces segobiensis. The sequence goes on along the minus strand of JAKTZB010000014.1, from coordinate 144,280 downwards.
TTTACACTTAATATGTTAATTCGGATATTCCTGAGAATAAATTTGAATAAATGACTGGGTTCTATGTTATGCTCTTTTATGAACTTGTAATACATCTGAAAGATTGTGAATGCTCCCCTTGAAGAATTAGTGTGTCTATCGCTGTTAAACTTGAACATGAATATAATAGCTGTCAGGTAGCTGGAGCAGTAACCGAGCAATGTTGTGTAGTACTCCACTTCCGCAGCATTTTCCTTTGTTGTCTCTATGGAATGAAAATGGCAGATGATCTTTCTCAACTTTGCAATGGCCAAAGAATGCGATTCAAGGCAACGTAATTCAAATGAAGGAACATAGTTGTGCAACCATTGATAGCGAGAATCATACTGTTTGATATGCCGGAAATATGTTAGAATAATCGTCTGCCCCAAACAAACAAACGTATCAAATAACACATCAATATGAGGACTATTATTGTTTATAGACATGATGAAGCTACGGAAGTGGTCAGCGACGCATTCTTTGCCGGTGAAGATGTTTATATCTAACTGTAGCGGAGACCTCAATTTGTTTTTGAACGGACTAGAACCCCAAACAACTCTCCTTCTGAAGTTCAACATCGGGAAAGATGTTGGCTGGACAAAGCCTCCTGCTAGCTTTCTGTCACCCACAATACTTTGTGGAGACGAACCTGAATCATCACTGCCGTCGAAATCGTTGATAACCTTGAATTCGTTGGAAAAGCTGTTCATCGATAGATTGTTGAACTGAAGTGGGGGGTATGCAAAAGTGGGAATTCTCAACGGCAATTTCATAAGCTCAAACTTGAAATCCAAGGCACTAGCAGCAGCTATTGGTGATGTCTTTTTGAAGTTATGTGAATCCTTATTTGAAGAGGTAGGCAATCTGTAATTCAGGTTAAGCAATTTGTTCTGGCTATCTCTGAGAGAATGGGTCAAACGAATTCTGTCGATTTCCAGTTGGTCCAAGCTCAAATACGAGCACGTTTCCTTCCTTGCTTTAGCGCAGTTTCCACATATTGGCAAGCTTTCATTACATCTGATCTTTTTCCGTTTACAGTTTAGACATCCAAGCTTAGAGTTGGTGTGCCTTCTTCTGGTGGAGGCTCTAGGAACCTGGATCTTGTCTTTGGACATTTGCTGTAAGTTTTTACGTTTTCAAATCTAAGATAATAGGCAGAAATGTTGGTTTTGCTAACAAATCAACTTAAATAAAAGCTCAAGCTAAAAAATCATCGAAATGGTGGTGAGAAAGTGCGGCGGGAACTTGGCAACAGTACTGGTCCCTTTTGGTTGTTTTAAGTGGCTCTGATAAATGTGTATAGTGAATTGGAAACAGTATATCACAGCAAACGAAAAAAATTCTCTCCAAGCGATATACAATAAGAGATATATCTAGATATACTTTACCAAAAGCTTGGAATTCGGGAAGGTTAATGAGATTTATTTACCCGGGATCTAGTGCCAAACTGCGTAAAGTTTGGTTTGGTCACGTGCAGGCATCGATTTCTCAAAAAGGCAGCACATTCGAAAAGACATTTATCGGACATCTGTGCCATTTGGGAAGAAGCTTCGAATGTATAATTTTCGTGTCAGGTGCTTTTGTTGTTAGTATGTCGTTGGTCGGCCATTTTGTTGGATTTATCATCTGATTCTTGTAATGTGTTGATTCGGAATGAAAAAGGTGCCAAAATCAGAGCTAGATCAAACATGAGATTGCACCATCATATAACTATTGAAAGAGAGGAAGGCTGGGAAGATCGAAAAGTCCTGGAATGATCACTTGCCGATTTTTTTCTTGACGTTCCTAGATATATTTGTATTTTCATCGGAGTCTTTTTTCTCTTGTGTATATTTTTCTTCATCCCGAATAAGTGCCTTTTACATTTTTCTCCAATAATTACTTCTTTTCCAACAGATAAAGATTTTAGCTTTCGGCACATTCGCTGTTTTAGCTTTTCTTCCTTCTCAGAAAATTTACTTTAAGTTCTGCTCAAGAATAGTGTCTTGCGAAGGGTCAAGAAATAGTAAGATAATAATATTCATATTTAGGTATTATGTGCTGGAAATCGTTAAACTGAGGTAACTATGCTGTTTTGCAGACTCTTGCATTTTCTCTCTCGTGTATAATGTGTCTTAGTAAGGTCGATTCATTTCAGTTAATGCTATACCCAAAAATTGGCTATTGTTGATTGCATCACAAAAAGGAAAGGGCAGATGTCTTAAATTACGGTTTAATTAATTACCATGTCTATTGCACTCAGCAGGTATGAGTATTTAAGAGGAGGATGTAACTAATCACCACTTCTTTGTATTGCGCTCGCGACTTCCGAAGTTAATCAGCAGGAACAAAAGGGCTAGAATCGGACGTATTTCTTTTACACTCCATTAGGTGAATTGCGTGTTGCTTCTGAGCTCTGGAAACTGCAGGATATGGAGATTATAACCAGGACCCAGGGATAAAATGCCAACAGCCGTTCAAGAGTTCAGAACATGGCGCATGATTACAAATAGAATGTTTCAGTCACTTTACAGTACGAATGCTTAGATGTTACAACAGTTTATATTTTTCGAAACTACATCTCATGTATGTTCCAGGACGGTCTGATATTCCTTACTCGATGTGCTTCTTGAATTAGAAATAAGCTTAAAATTATGGGTGCAATTAGGAACATGATCTGATGTGGGAAAATATTTTATTGAAGAATCAAGACAGTGGTCTAAGATTCTTGATATTTTGTAACCTTAGGTTCAATTCGGGAAAGTGGTTTCTATCTACATTACGACGAAGAATTTATTCAACATCACATGAAATAGGTTTTGCATGCTCTTACATACTGTATTAAAATAAGCTTTCAACAGCAAGGTACGTAGTCTAATGAAACGACTTTAGGGTTATCACCAATTTTTCACGGGACACTGAGTTAATATCACTGTGAATAAAAATGAATTTGAAATAAGAAAATATTTTTTACTTCGAAAAAATATTTAAAAATAAAAAAGTGTTCGATAAATTCTAATATTGAAAATTAAGATGCTCACAAACTATGCTAGCACAGCAGAAAATCACCTTACTTCGGTAGCACAGCATCCTAGTAGGAGGAAGAAGAACTTCATTACACTAAATTTGATGTGGTAGTGTCTCCGGTATTGTCCACGACTTTAGTTTTTGGTCTAGTATATCGCCTCTACATGTTAGCCTCGCTTATCTATTGTCCCGTGATTATGTGAAACCGGCGATCTCCAGTAACATAATTTAAATCATGGGATCAGCTAGCCTGAGATATATTGTAGACCAATCCTTTGAGCATAAAGTCGACTATCTTGCAATTTTAATGGGCGGCCACGATTTGTTCTTCAGCAAGCGTACACTCAGTGCATACTTCGACCCAACATTTCGCTTATCTGTAGCAGCTATGTTTCGACATTTTTGTTTGTAGACGCAGCTGTCACTCCCTCGTAAATCTTTTCCTGTTTTACGACCTGTGCATATGTAGGAATGAAGCTGGTGGCCGCCCACAAGGTGTCGGACATTGACAGAAAAAGACCAGACTTGGATATCGTCAATCTTTTGGACACCGAGGAAGAGAAACCTAAGCTCGTGTGTGTTTGACTAAGTCTTGGGGAAATGATTTTTTGCGTTTATCAATTTCGAATTTATTTAAGTGTAAGCAGACCTACTTGTACTACGTTTTTTGAGCCTTTATAGCTTTTTGCCGAAAAGAATATACTTTTGTTCCAGGACCTATTTTAATTAACAGGAGTAAATTTACTCTGGTTGCTATTTCTTTTCGTGTCAACTTTACTCGATTATTCATTTGTTTTCCCTCTTTCAACAATTGGGGAACCATCTCCTATCCTCACAAGCTCACCACCCCCGAAACCCTTAGTCACATCATACAATCTTTGTCGTATTTCTTGCATATACCCCTTTTTCCAGACACCTCTTGACACACAACCATATAAGAACGGCAGTATCTGATACGAATTCACGACAAAAGATGGACCGTTGAAATTCTTTTATCTCTTCTTCGTGTTCTCTCTCAAATTCTTCAAGAAAAATAACCAAGAAACACATATTTAATGCGTTGCCGATCTCCAAAAGTCGATGATTCTGACTCCAACGTTCAGGAGTTAAAGTCCGGTGATCTTATTTCAATATCCAGTCTGTTCTCGAACTCGAAATCAAATTCTCAAAGAAACCGAATCTCACCCATACCGACGAAGACAGCATTGCAGCACATCTCCGAAAATCGACCTTCTTCCAAGAAAGAATACGGGAAAATACTATTGTTTGATCATAGCAAGACTAATAGTAGCGAAAATAGTCCAAAAAATGTTGCAAGGGATGCAAGATCGAATTCCAACTCCAACTCTTCAACAAGTACAAAATCTGTGGCGAACTTATTTTCCTCCCCTACCCAGCCTAGTATTGGACCATCCCATATGTTTTCTCGTTTCCGAATGAAGACACCAGACCAACGTAAACCCCCTACGAAAATTGATACATTCTCGTCGCCTTTCAAATTGAAGAAACTCACTAGTTGTACTCGTTGTAGGCGTTTGAAGAAGAAATGTGATAAAAAATTACCCGAATGTATCAATTGTGAAAAATCAGGACAACACTGTAAATATTTACCGAGAAAGCTGAGAAAAAGAGACTATGAGGAAGAAGAAATAGATTCACCTATTTCATCTGACAACGACCGCTCATCCTTTATTGAAAACACACGAAAATCTCAAAAAGCATTATCTTCTAAGTCGAGGAGCCCTAATAGTTCAACAAGTATTCCGGTTGTCTTTCCATCGAATAAACCAAGACAAATAATTACCAAAACTTGGATAGCAGCCGCTGCCCCTCCTATACCTGCCTATCTCTTGGATTCCACCCAGCAATTGTTTGCGCTATATGGATCAAAATTACAAATGAATATTGCTCTACCTTCCAATCTACAAAGGAATTTTCTATCTAATTGTGTAACGAAATATTTCGCAATTTATCACAACATGTACCCGTTGATATCGAAACAATTGTTTTTGAGCAGAAGTAAGACTGTTCTAACTGAAAAAGGTATCGAGTCCGATAAACTCAGTCCAGAAGACCAATTTGATCTTTACATGATATTAGCCATTGGTTGCAAAACAATTGAAATCTCTTCTAATATTCCATCTGATAAGCATATTTCAAGCATTTTCGTTTCTCTGGCTATGAAGCTGGCTCCATCCAATTTCACGAATAACGACCTAAACTCGATTCGAAGTTTATTGTTAGTAGGTCTTTATTCGTTATTGGAAAATTCAGTATGGCCCTCTTGGGAGATTACTGGTCGATTGATACGTCTTGCATTTTACCTAGAGCTACACACTAAAAGATATCGAAAACTGACAATAGAGCAGCGAGAAACCAGAAATCGTTTATTCTGGAGTATCTATAATTTGGACCGAACGGTATCAGTCTCGCTTGGAAAGCCTTTGGGGATTAATGAAGATGATATTTTGGCTCTGTTCCCAAGTGAATTGAATTCGGAACCACATGATATCGCTTGTACCAATTTGGCCATTCGTATGAGGAAACTCGAGGGCATCATCTACAGCAAGATTCAATCGAAGTCGGTTGAACACAAATATAAGCTACATGAAAAGGAAAAAATTCTACAAACACTTGTTGATGATCTAACTGGTTGGCATCAGCTTGCTTCTTCAATTGGAAAGTTCCCGATGATATCTGGTTATCATTGGCACGATGCCATGTACCATATCTATATGATGGTAATATTCCAACCTTCGTATTTAAATCCTTATCCCAGCAATGAGAATTGGAAAACAGTTACAGAATCCTGTTTGCATGCCATAAAAGGCATATATGCTCTTGCACGGGGTGAACTGCTTCAATTGATTTGGACCACGCTATATCGATTCTTAAACGTCTGCTATACGACTCTATATTGCCTACAGAAGTTAAGACTCAAGCTCTCCGACATCCAAGTTGAAATTGGCTACTGTATCGAGATCTTGCGATTGTTTGCATCCAATTGGGAGGTTTCTCTAAAATGTGCAGAAATCTTCATTCAATTGCAAGAGACTGCGATGGTCCAAGATGATACCGGTGGACCCATCCGAGACCAGATGATTAAAACGTTTGCTGGGCTCAACAAAAAGTTCCAGAATGCCGTGCTGGACATCGGAATAGATTATCCCGTCTACAACAAGTTCTACTTATAGACGAGTGTGCAATGTTTTAATAAGCACCGATGAGAATCATTTAGTTTAATAGTATATAGTTAATTGTAGTTGTTTACCAACATATTGCAGACGAGTAGTAGGTTGAACCTGTTGCAAACTAAATTCCTAAACTAAATTTTTCTGTCGCTGCCATGCTAATTTTGAATTGATGCGGAGAGAAACAGCACAAGATGTAAGGCGAGCTGAAGGCGAAATACTAGTCATGCTTGTGATCGTAGTGTTCCCAGAGAAGGATTTTCCTTTTTTCTATTGTTTCGGTTGTGAAATTTTAATTGGATAAAATGGGATCTGCCGCACCTTGATAAGGTTTATTCTTTTATCGCTACAGAGTGGGCGTACTACACGTGAAATTCTGTTCTCATGACTATGGGAGAGTTGAATTAGAAGAGTTTATTTTGTTTGAAACCACGAGAATTTTAGATATTTTGTTCAATTATTGATTTTACGTCTATCTAGATTTTTTTCATTATTACGTTACCAACTGGCTCTCATAAATAGTCAGTAGCATAATTTAAGTGTTCGCTGCATTAATTAATTTTGCAGTGCATTATCAATACAATTTTCATGCAAATTCTCAATTCAAAATGCAATTAATTCAGCACAATCAACTCAGCACAATATCGCTCTTCTTGGCTATACCCCTTCGGAGATGGTACTGACTCTACAGAGCACACCTCAACCAGCGATGATTGACTTTGGTAGAGGCAGAATAAATGACCCAAAAAGTGGAGTGTCTTTGGGCGATGCGGCACATTGCAGCCCCATCGAGTAGTGCATGCAAGTGGAGAATCCTAATGGTCCCACCAAATGTCACGATTCTGTCATAGTTAAGGAGTTTCTCTGATTGCGGTTATAATTGATATGAGAATCAGTAACGGCAGTCAAGCATTCTGCAAATATAAGACTGTTTTGTTTGTCGTGAAAAAGTATATATTGCTCCTGAAACATACACGTGAGCTTCTTCGCAAATTGCATAGTTTCACGGATCCAGCAGCTCCATAGTCGCATTTCTCCATACTTTAGACACAGTAGTTATCAGAGCCATTAGGCAAAACGGATATTGAATCTTGAATTGATAGTGACACTGAATTTGGATTTCTTAGTACTTTGAACTTTTTAAAGAACTCCGGATACTTTGTTTATTTGACTACTATCTTGAGCCTATAAGTATTTGATATTTGTATTGGTACGGAGCCGACTTTAAACCTACATCCATCTTAAGCTCCCCCATTTCTGCTACCATGTCGCATCCGGCCGCTTCCATCAAGTCGATTTTCAGTGGCAGAGTCAACTTAGACACTCCTGAAGGCATGGACCCGTTCGAGTACAGCTCCAACTACAACACCAACGATAACAGCTTTGTAAACGATGACGACGACAACGATATGAATAGCAATACTTGCACTGCTGGAGTGTCGAACAACTTCAACTCAGCCAATAGCAAAGACGAAGACTTCAACGGTCCCACACTCAGTGATGGTGGCGAAATCAAATTCAATCCTGACGACGTCGACGACGACATGTCTTCTCACTACAGCCACGACTCGAACTACAGCATAACGTCCAAAAACTTGAGGACTTTGTCGGAATCGTTTACCCAGCAACAGCAGTCAAATAACAGCAAGGGCTACTTGTCTGCTGCGGACACAAACGATAAGGCTCACCAGTTTTCAGATAGGAATCTCTCGCTAGCATCAACTGCCAGCGATTACCAACAGAACTATACTGACGATCCTTCTGAGACTTTATCCACTCCTCCCCCAGACTACTTGCAAACTGATCCCTTCTCCAGGCCCATCTCCCGTAACTCAACAACTTCATGTCTCTCAACTACGGCAACAAAGGACGGCATTGAAGGTAAAAGATTTCATAGGCACGGCCCTACCACTTATTCGTCGAGCATAATAGCCAACATGATCCACTCTCAACAGATCCAACAGATGAAGGAGAAACAGCTCCAGCAACAGCGTGAAAAAAATGGTCATATCCAGAATCTGAACAGTGAGAATAATGAACATGAAAATGAAAATGATGACAATGATGATGATAATGATGATAATGATGATAATGATGACAATGATCTTGATAACGATATGGAAAATGATCTTGACAATCGTGGAGAAGACCAACCTACTCCTGTTCTTCAAGTAAACTCACTGCTGTTTCTGAACAATAATTCACCAACCAGTCCCTCTATCTCCATCACAGCTTCACCTCCTCTGGTGTACAAGAAGGCCAACACCGAAACTAGTTTCACCAGCCAAACTCCTTCACAATCTGTTGTGAATGATGCTTCAACTCCAGATCCAGATTATAGCGAATATTCGGCACGGACAACAAACGCTCAATTTGATGGAGAGGGTGGTCTTGGTGGTGAACGCAAGGAACAATACTTTGAGAAACGTCTTCCTCCAAATTACCATATGCCTCCTCCTATCACCTTGAAGGAAAAGATAAACCTCTTGAATACGGACTCGATTTCCGACAGAAAATAGCTGTCCTCTTATTTATTAACATCTCTGATTGACTCCATTGCTTTCGAACTCTAAACTAACTTCTATATGGTTGCCATTTAATATAAACCTAGGTTCTAACGATATTACACTGTATTGGTTTAAATTATTGCGCTACCATATGAAAATTCACGTGACCCATCTCGAATCTTCAACGATTTCCTTAGTTGATGAATAATGGAGACTATTAGCAATTTCTTCACCAGAAACAGCAGGAACCTCTAGGCATGTTGATTAGGGTCGTCAGGCAGAACTCTAGAAGTGTCATTTCTTCTTTAAAGCTTCGTGCCCAACCAGTTTTTGCTGGATCCAGAATTGGAGCTGGCATCTCAGTACAAGTTACCAGACTTCAATCCACAAAATTGTCTGCTAAGCCTGATGAAATTTACACCAAGATCTCTGATTCGGCTGATCCTAATAGAAATCAGTTCTTCCAATATACGTGGGGCTCTTGGTTAGAAGATGACAAGTTGAAGAAGTCACAAAGAGAAACTAGGTTTTCCATTGAAGGAGTCAGCAACTTAGTACAAGAGTTGAATTTGACTAGAAAGGATCCAGCCAATGTAGACTCCAGTGGAGAACCCTTGCTTCAAACTAGGCCAGTTCAACAACTCAAGGATGGAAGTTTTATATTGTCTAATAATTTGTCTAACAAATTGATTGGTGAAGTTCAGGACAAGGATGCCAAGTTGCTTGTGAAGTCCATCGCGTCTATCCACGAAGGTAAGCACCACAGAATTTATAAGCTTTCTCTTTCGACTGGGAAGGATCTTGTTTTGCGAATCCCATACAAATTAGAATCTGATTACTCTATTTCCCAAAAGATCAAGAGTGAAGTTGCTACGTTGGATTTTCTTTCGTTGAAGCTCGGGTTGAATGTTCCCAAGGTTATTGCATATGGGAACAACAGATCCAATGCCTTGCAGACTCCTTTCATCTTGATGGAGTACATTGAGGGAGACTTGTTGATGAAGAAGTGGAACCCTTTGGCTGTTGATTCTGAGGAAACTGACGCTGGTTTGAAGTCTGTCATTCAGCCAATCTCTGACTTCCAGGACAGGATATTATCTGTCAACTTCAACAAGTTCGGTTCATTGTATTTCCATGACGATGTAAGTGTTTTGGAACAAGCTGAAATTCCCTACGTTGGTGAGGAAAACCCATTGTTAGTCAATAGATGGAGAATCGGACCAAGTATCGAAAGACAATTTGCTAAGAACAAAAACCACTTGTCGGAAAAAATCGTCAAGGAGTTGAATGGTCCTTGGAAAGCTGATGCTCCACTTTCTTTAATTACTTCTGTGGCCTCTATTGAATTGGAGAATGCTAAGAATAGACTAGGCTTAGCCCAAGCTGACTCTTCCAACAAGGTCGAAGACGTTAAAGTCTTGAAGAAGCAAATTGAAACTTTTGAACATTTGCAGGCTATTGGCTCCAAGCTTTTCAACTCCAAGTCTAAGTCAATCATGAATGTGGAAGAATTGTTTAGGCCTAAGTTGTTTGTTCCAGACTTGGACCCTTTGAACGTCATCGAAAGTAATGGCAAGCTCTATTTTATTGACTTTGAGTATTCCACCATCAAGCCTTTCATCTTGACTAGCTACCCTAACTTCGTTGCCTACCATGGTGCCAAAGTGTACAATTTGAAGGAAGACATTCCTGGCTTCACTGAAATGGATGAAGTTGAAAAGCAACAGTATGAATTTATGTACTACAAGACCAGAAATGAAAGATTGTGGGAGTTGGAATTGAACTCTAGAAGACATGACTTGATTGCTGTAGCTTCTCCACACGTTAAGGTATTGAAGTCACCTTACTTACAGGCCTTGGAATTGAAGAACGACAAGGATTACTTGTATGTGGAAGGCGCCATTGTGCAATTACAGGCCATGTGGGATGCTTATGTAGCCAACGAGTTATGTGACTCTTCTTCGTCCGATTTCCCAGTACAATACACTGAGGAGTTCTTGGACCAACACCAAACTGATTTGGAAGAATACCAAATCGAAACTGTCTCCAGTCCTTTTGCTGCTACTGGAGGTTGGATTCCGCAAGACATGTTTGAGACCTTAAAGGAACAAGGCATCATTGTGGAAACCGAAAACGGAAATTACAAGATTGAAGCTGAGAAGGCATTGGAGGAGGAACCAGAAGAAAAATGACTCTGAATAAGAGAGCCAATCATTTGTATATAACTGAATAAATTACTGTATTTATTTTACTCGCCTATCAATGTTACTTAATAGCTTTTACACTTATGCTCTACTGCTTTTTGTATTCTGCTATACTGATACCCTGTAATGCTACAATTGTATTGAGTTATATCTTGCCATGCCTACAGTTACTTATTCTACAATGTCTCTCATATTACCAATTGTCATATATTGACTCTATTATACAAGGAACGCATGCTGAGCTTCAGCAGTCTATGGTATATCTATAAGTACTTCTTGGCTAGAAGCTTGACTTTGAGATCAAAGTCTGGTGAAGTAATGGCATCGTTGACTGAGTAGAATGGATTTAACAAGCACTTCACATACAAATCATTAATCTCGATAAAGAACTGCTTTATGGAGTTTTCGTCGTATTTCTGGGTCACATTAGCATTATTGGTAGTAGATGACTCGAAACAAAGAATAAACTTGATATTGCCCTGTGTTATAAATGCATAGACTAGGAGTCCGTAGAACGAGTCGATTCTGCCTAGATTGAATTGACTCGTAGACCATTGAGCGTCTTCTATGAGGTCCAATGATGAGTTGGACACAAACGGTAGTATTTCCTTAACTGAGTCTGTGAACTGGGATATGCCTGGAGGAGTCGAAGAAGACGACGAAGAGCTTTTGAAAGAGGAAAACTCCACCTCGTATAACGGATTGTCGCGTGTGCCTACTATGCTGAAGTAGTAGGATGACATTGTGCTGTTGAAGATGAGTTTTGCAGATAACAATGGATTGAAGCACTTGTTCATTTGATCTTAGAGGTGTTCTGTGGTGTAATGTCGTGGATCAATTGATGTCGCGTAAAACAAGGGCGACATGCAATTGGAGACATTATTATGTAGCAGAAGGAGGAAAGAAAGATGATAAAAGGCATAAAACGCACACAATGGTCTTTGAAATTGAAACAAATTGGCCTCTTTATTCCAAATGGCATTATAACCATATAAATCCAACTTGTAATTACAAGTATTTGTTATAATTTTGATACGTCCCATACTCCCACTATATTATGATTATTTTAGTGTGAAACTGCACATTGCAATTCTGTAGTAAATTGAAAGTGAGATCTAACCTGTATTTCTCGCATCCTGTTGCAGGTTGGCGCGGTCTCAATTTACTTTATTTACTGGCTTGTTTGTTATTATTGCGCTTATTGCGATTATTATGTTATGTTGTTCAATTGTTATTCTTTTCCTATACTATGTTCAACATCTACACCATTTCTGCTTAATAAAAGTCAACTTTTTGCTAAGAACACATCCCTCGCATCACACCACACTGTCCATCTATCTTTACATACCAATTTCACCATACCTTCATAAAAAGACAATCTACCATAATAACACCATTCAGTGAAGTTATACAATTCAGTTTTTCCTGTTTCTCTACCATATAAGCCATAATGCTCAACGATATATATCTTCGCCGGCACTGCCACCGCGAGACACATGACCTTCACAAGCCCAACTGTGTGTTTTCGTCAGATATCACAGAGAAGGTGGCGACAGCTGTTGACTCGTATGTTACTCTGAGGAACACAGCGAACGAGAGCACCGCCGTAGATCTAGGCCCGATGGTAGAGTTCCATATCAACATCGAATTAAACACGCTTTTGGTACGAAACAACTCCCTAAAGCCAACAGAACTAATGAAAGACAACCATATCTGTTTGGCAAAGTCGACGAATCGCAACAAGCTCAGAAGCGCTGCTACTGCTCTAGATACTCTTCTCGCAGTTTCACATACAAGGCCCGTAGATCCACGGGCCCTTCGTTCAGACGAAGTGTTTATCGTTGATTTGACGTTGCGGGTGCTCCATTTTGTAGCCAGCTTCGATTTGGACGAGTTGCCGCAATTGCTAGTCCTTGATATTGTAGATGATGACAGTCGCCAGCTCTTGGATATGTGCGACTCACAGGTAGTGGGCCAGATCGAGACGTATATAAAACATAAGTTTGTCTTAGAGGTTGGCAATCGCTTGGGCCGGCCCGTTTTGACCAGCCCAAGCGAAACTCTGAGCGATACCATCATTGAAGGCTTGGGGTATGTGTCGGGAGATTACTCTGTAAGCGAGACTACCTTAGAAGGGACCGATAATGAAAACGACGGCGAGTTGCAAGATAAATCCATTCTTTATACGAATGGCGAGTACAGTTCTTCGTTGGAGGATTTGAACATACTTCCTTCCAACGATACTGTTCGATCGGAAGAAGACGAAGAAATGATACTAGGATCGTCTACAATGTTCGCTTATCGGCCAAACAGGCTCCGTACTATCCGGGAAGAAAAGAAGGAAGAGTCTTTTATCGAAAACATTAACAATTTGCGACACAATGAAGAGTACATCAATTTAGACGAGTTGCAAGAAGTAAAATGTGATTACGATAGTCACATAGCAGAAAAGTCTGAAGACCTCGTCCCAGATATTGAGCTCGAACTACCGCGTTCTGTTGGATCCATTGAGTTAACGTCACCACGATCGCCTGTAGGCTCCGAAAAGTCGCTAAGTCGACAGCTGTCTATAGTATCGAACTACTCGCCTACAAAGAAGGTTTCGCAAATGACGTCATCGCCTTCATTCTCACTCGTCAACTACGAAGAGAACTACGGCTTAGAATATGCCTTCAAGGCCAAATCGCAATCTGTGCCGAACTACATCAGGGAAGATAAGAAATTCAAGTTTATCAAGGTGGGCAAGGTGCAAAAGTTTGTTCATTTATTCGAAGAGAAGACTGGCACTAACACTCCGAAGTCGACTCCGAAATCCAGTAAACCAAGTACGAGAGCCTCTAGTCCCGAAAGACAATCATCGACCTGTTAAATGACCTGTTTATAGAAATTTCTATGTATTATAACGACGAGACGTTAATGTAATTTTTATTATGTGATGAATCTGAAAGTTCATTAAAGACTTCTTTTGTAATCTTCATTTTGTTTTCTTCGAAGTTATTCCGTTCTTTTCTTGATTATTCTTATCGTTTCTATATTGTATTGAGGCTGGCTCTTGTTTCAAACTGGGCTATCTTATCTGTCAAGGCATTGAACTGGTCAAATACACTCTCTATTTCTTCCTTTTTCCATATAGTATCGTTGGTAGCCGTGACTTTAATAGTGCCCAAACACCACGTCTCCTTCAAGTTTCTGGAGATGGAAAGTAAATCCTGGCACAATCGTATAATAGTTATTGCATCTGACTCGATGGTTAATGATTCTACAGCCAAGAGCTCCTTGGGTTTCTCTTGGTTCATGGCTACTTCAAAGATGTCCTGGAATTTCTGAAGGATCTGTTCGACGTTGGTATCGATTTTCTGGAGAAGAGCTATAGATCTCGGCTGCATTGTGTGCAATTTAGGAATAATTTGAGGTTATAATGAAGAATTGATATGGAACAGTAGATTAACTACTTCTTTGAAATCAAAATAGTTCAATAAATTACGAAGCACATATTGAATGTCGCGCGTAGTTCTGGAAATTAAGTAAGCGATTGTAAGACAAAAATGTAAAAAAAGTGTGACATTATTAATTTGTCTTAACTTCTGCTTGAATATGTGATTGCAAAAACGAATTCAGACTCGAATATAAGAATAAGGATTCTCTCGATTGTGGGTCAAACTTGTAATATGAGCGAAGACGAATATGCTGTGACTAACTGAAGAATCAAAAATTCCTCTTTTCCCAAAATAAGCGGATCCTCTCGAAAGTGTATAGCCAAATGCTTTACCCAGAGTTTCAACTGCCCTCTGTACGAATATACTCATGTTGCTGGTGTCAATATTCTATTATTGTGACAGTTTTAAAAGCTCTGTGGGAGATTTTGTACTTTTTTTGGTGCCAGCGTATGCTTTGGGGTTCACTCAAATCGCCGTACATACGAGCACATATCGTACCTGAGATAGGCACTTTTTATCAAAGAAGAGCGAATTACACATCAAAGTTCTTTGAGCCATCATAATTTACTTTGGTCAATTACATAATTCAGTTGCTACTTCGAGTCTAATTCGAGTCCTATTTCGAGGTTATAATTAGCTTTTGGGCGTGGCAGCGCAACCTTAAATATAAATATTTCTTGTGAGTATGAGCGCATTCTTCACTTACCGTATTTCCTTGCAATTTCGTAGTCTATAACTCCACACTCCACCGTGTTTGACCGTATACTCTGCTTCGTACCGGCAATCCTCGTCTTCATCACATCTCCATTGTCTTGCTCGAGGGCTTAAGCGAGCTCGGTACAGATCTCACGTGCACCCCATTAAGTGCACCTTACAATATGTCAAGTTGTGTTTGTGGCCTTTGGGTTGCAATATTTTTTCCTGAGTCACAGGTTGCTTTCTGACTCAACGCCATAAAACCATAAAGAGCAGCTAACTTTTTTCACGACCTTTCTGTTTCATAGCATAGGTCTTACTGGTTGTATTGCGATAACTTCCTGAGTAGCTCACTTGTGAACATATTTGTGATTAATTTCTGTCACTTCCGCGTTCCGTTAGCATATTCACATCTCTTAACTACACGATGGGTTGCAGTCTGCTTGTACTGACCCATCTCACAGGTCTTAAGCCAGTCACCATAGATAACATCTCCACAGCTTGTTTAGAAAAAGAGGACAGGAAACTTCTTAGAGCGGAGAACCTCCACCCAAAAATTGAACCCACGAGATCCACAGAAGAAACTACTGTAGAAATCCATAGCAGCGATGTCGAACTGGTTAATCTTCCTATAGTAGAAGATGCTAAATCTGATACTGACAGAACTACATTGCTTCTGAGATCGACATCTGCTGCATCCTTGGCACCTAACTGGGTCTACGGAACTACATTGCCGAGCCAGAACTCTCGTGGCTCAACTTCGTCAGTGTCAGGATTGTGTTTAACTGAAAGAGGACAGATCACAGTTCCTCAACCAGAAGTCATCCAAAACATGCTCTTCCCAGCTAACGAATACTTGAAAGACAAAATTGTAGACTACAGGGAAAAACTTTCAACTATTCTCAACAAGGACATCTCCGATGTGAAGTCTGATTTTGCCAATCCCCTCTTGGTGGTGACAGGTCCCACTCATATTAAGGAACCTTTGCAAGCCAAGGCTTGTGCACAATGGATCGGATCTACAATTGGTAAAAAGTTCATAAATCCTCCATCCCAAGCTGTGCCCGAGTCTATAAAACACTTATACCAAAAGAACGAAACACAGATCCCGCATAATGTTCTTTTGTCTTTGAGAACTAATCTCACGAAGTACAATCACGACTATTCTTCTATCCAAGCGAAAGATCCTGTCTCAGTGATGACCTTTGAAATTGAGCAGGGTATCCCTGTGTGTCGTGCTTTGCTATGTGAGCTTGCTGAAGTGTGCCCTATCGTTGGCGAAACGTCTGATACCATCACTCCACAGTACTTGTCAGACCTCTTCAGTCTTGGCATAGTAGGATCTACCTTCATCGAGTCGCAATTGCATCGTGAATTGGCTTCTGGAGTATCTTATCCGATTGGTTTCAACTCCCTGAACTCAGACTTGCCTTTTGACAAGGAGATGTACGGCCACAGAATTGTTTCTGCCTTGGATTCCATGTATGCCACGGGCCAACCACACCAGTTCTTATCTGTAACAAAAGTAGGAACTGTGGCAGTAGTTGGAACAACAGGTAATGAGGACACATTTATCATCGTACAACTTAATTTGCAGCTTGATTTCGAAGAATTGAAAACTACGATAAATAAAATTTATTCTTACTCGAAACTAACTCGTCAGACTCCAAGAGTCATGTTAGATTTGGGAAGGGTGTCCACTGAGCAGTACGCTCAGAAATTGTCGCTTTTGCAGGCCTTGCTCCAAGATCCGGATACCATGTACAAAGTCGTTGGTGTAATGATTGATAGTGGTAACCATTATATCCCAGAAAAATATCCCGTAGATTTGACCGAAGACGTGCATCTTGACCAATCGTCTGATTACGACGAAGATGAAGACGATCACAGAAAGATGATGGAGCTCAACAAGTACTTTGTTCAAAGAAGAATGCAGAAGACGTACTCAGTCAAGAAAGTACCTTCTACCACTTCTACTGCTGTCGAAGAAGATTATGAGTATTTCATTAATGCTGATAAGTTGATCAGCGAATTGGAAAAATTAAGTAAAAGAAGAATTGAAGCTAAAGTATAATGCTAAATGGTAAATTTAAGCCGCTATCATACCAAACTAAATACAAGTCTAATAAAATTCCAGGCGAATGTAAAAACTTTCTCGCCCACCTTGTAGACGTTCACAATAACCCATATTAAACGCAAGAAGATAACAATGAAATTTTCTAAGCAAAAGTACAAGATCTTCTGGTCAGTCCCATCACGTATCTTCATCTTCTGCTCGCTGTCCCTGAGAGACTCTGATACTACATTGCTGAACAACGATGAGTTCAACTTGTCCAATCTCTCATTGACCTTTCTCAATTCAAGAGACAACGAGGCATTAATTTCACTGATGGATCTATCGCTGTTACTGAGCAAATTATCGATCTTGATAGAATAGTCGTCATTAATCATATGCACAATGGATTTCACTTCATTGCGGAAACCATGGTATAAGTCTTCATATTCAGGCAAATGATCGTCACTAATGCTGACGGTGAGACGAAAGAGGTCCTGTAATTGCTTGTATATAATGTAATTGATTTTTTTTCCCATCAAGTCAGTATAGTTGGTGTAGACTTTAAGCAAGTAGTTCGTCTTGACGTTAACCACCTGTTCAAAGTATCTGAAGTTACCAACTATTACAGACAACTCTTCATCTCTTTTTGTCAAAGCATCTTTAACTATCTGTTTTTGTTTCATTTTCTCATCTGGTTCAGCCATTTCAACATATTTTCCATCTTCTTCTGGTTTCTTTTCCATGGACGTGAATTCCACCTCGTTGATATCAAATTCCTTTGATTTATCAATTTTGATCAATGGAATTGATGTCAGAGAACCTAAAACCATACTGGTGATTGGTTCTGTATCGTCCTTATCGTATTCCTCTGGGGATAATGATATTTTCTTGAACATCTGTTGCTTTAAGATGTCCAGGTTTTTGGTCAAAACAGGTTCTATGTTTGGCTCTTCATCGCTGGAAGATGAGCTGCCGTGGTACAATTTCTTAGCCCTTTTCTTAACTCGTGATCTGAGTTTCTTATGCGGAGACTTGGCTCTGGATATACGGAATATGTGGTCGCTGTCACTACTCGCGGTGGTAGCAGTAGACGGACGTCTTGAATAGCTCTTATCTCTTTCTTTTCGTTTGTGTCTATCGTATTCTTCATCTATGGTATCATTATTGTTATGATTACTATGGTTATTCTTTTTGTCATCATCATCGTTAAATAGTTTATCGTGTAGTCTACTTTTCATATGACTTCTTTTCGAATGTCGAGTGGAAATCTCTGACGAACTGGCCGAAGGAGGAAACCATAAATTTCCTTTAGGACCTTTGAGCTCGTGCCAATGATCGACTCTCCAGCTCACGTCGCTGACTTGTTCAGACAACTCGACGGCCCAGAGCATTCTCCAGGGATGCTTTACGTCGTTGTTGTGTATGCTGAATACATTACATGCTAGAGGTACCGTTTTTATGGTGAACGGTTTAGCGTATTCGTGGTATTTGGCTCTGATTTTTCTGTTTCTGATGATCTGAAGTGGGTTGTACACTCCTTCGACACCAGGATGCTGGTTTCTATCTGCATTGTCTACATTCCAATCGTGAACTCTCTGGAGGGAGAGATACTTGACGCCGAACATGGATTTCACTTTTTCCGCTCGAATAAACGTGTTCCGTGAGATCTTGGTGTGATCCTCATTGTATATCTCGTGATAGCCCGTGGGGTCGTATTTAAGTGGATCTACAACATTACAATCGGACTGAAGCAGCTTTCTGGTCGTGAGCAAAATATCGGCCAACTCACGTGCCCTCTTGTTAGAATCCATAGCTGGCTTTTCTATATTATTATTATTATTGTCGATGTCATTCCCATTAAGATCATGGTTGTTGAGATGATCACCGTTGACACAATCGCCATTTTTATCAATGGCATCGATATCTGTCCCTTCAACGCTGTTTTCGGTTACGGTGCCTTCTCCATTTATGATATTATCTTTACCTATTTTCTCTATTATGTCGCCGCTCTTATTATTGATATCGTCCACATTTGG
The DNA here is from genome assembly GCA_030564745.1 of Scheffersomyces segobiensis. NCBI lineage: Eukaryota > Fungi > Ascomycota > Pichiomycetes > Serinales > Debaryomycetaceae > Scheffersomyces > Scheffersomyces segobiensis. Next base: position 125,126 of record JAKTZB010000014.1, on the reverse strand, counting down.
CCCCTTCATTATGTCGTTGCTCTTATCGTTGATATCATTGCCATTAATTTCATTCGCATTAGCAATATGGTTTGAGTCTGTATCTACGTTGGTGTCTTCATCGGTAATGACTACTTCGTTGTTTATTTCCAAATGCGGCTGCTTTTCAAAACTGGATAGACTCAATTCGAGGTCGAAGCCATTCTTTATTGGTTTCCTGAGTAGTATGGGTTGCCCGTTAACCAGAAAAATTGTACCTTCATGTTTCCTGTGGGGCAGTCGTTTCACCAGCGGCGATTTGGGGACTCGTTCCATAACTACATTTGGCACTGACCAGTTGCTAGACTTGCTGCTGTGGGCTGTTCTGTGGTTTGAGCTTGAACTCACCGTGTTGATGGTTTTGATGGTGTCATAGAGGCCACTACTGAGTCGTAGTGGAGACAAAGGAGACGAGCCTCCGCTGGATGCGGGCTCCCGTTTAGACTCCAACTGTATGGACATGGACTACACTCGCTATCTAAGGAAAGTGAAACAGAGTAGACTTGGTAAAGGTGGACTTTGGAGGGATCACACGGTCTGGGTAATTTTGTATAGAAGGAATTGGCGATTAGTAAGAGGCTGTACCGGTCACGTGGTTATTTGCCACGAGTGGAGTCTACGGCAGAGATAGGAGGCGTCAGAAAGGTTGAAGAGTGGCGCCTGGGCAACGAAGTGATTACAACTATGGAGAGGTGGGAAATACAATGGGCTTCAGATTGTTGTAATGCAAAATTACATGGTGCTAGACTTGGTAATTAGCAGAGATATAGAGTAAGTATGATGATGTCATTTGCATCCATCTGCATATGGAGCAGACGGTTGCAACTGAAACTTGGCTGTGGTAGCAAAAAGGACGAAGAGTATCTTGTATTTTGTATGTTGTAGGGACAGATGGAGCGAATGAGTCGATGATAATTGCAAGGTACGGATGATAAGTATCGCTGAGGCTCCGAAGAAGAAAAGTGTGTGTAGTTAATATTTGGATTTGTCTTTTACTGATTAATACTACTTCTGGGTAGAATTTATTAAATTGTGGACAGAACTTTCTTAAGAACTTTGCAAATTGGGACAATATTGCAATAATCTGATTGCCAGTGTCACAGAATATGTTTTCCTTCCGACAATTATTTCATCATACAAACGAGCCGTTTATAGGCAAGATGTCGACCACTATCTAGCACTATCTTCTGCTATAGAATTACTTTCTGTCTTATAGAGCCACTATTTTTCAATGCCAATTTCGCACTGTAAATTTCATTCTCCAATTTTTCAGTTTCTCACTCAGTACTATTTTTCACTTTACCTAAAGGCAACCCTGTATAAACCATTTGAATAATCGGACCTGATTTCAATTCTTTACATCATAAATCCTTCCATTCCGTTAGCCACTGCCATGTCAATCCAGTTTGTTAAGTCTACCAAGGACTTCGACGACTATGTCAAAGCCAACAAGTACCTAGTGGCCAATTTCACCGCGCTGTGGTGTGGTCCTTGCCAGTCGATTAAACCTATTCTCGACCAGCTTTACACCGATACTAATGCCCGCTACGAACACATCGAGATTGTCCGTGTCGATTTGGACTCTCAACAGGAGTTAGCGGCCAAATATCAGATCTCATCTGTTCCCTCATTTTTGTTTCTTGAGAATGGAACAGAGGTCAAGCGAGTCACAGGAGCAAACATACCAGAATTGATTCAGAGTCTTGACGAGTTGAACAAGAAGGCGCGTGACGACCCTCAAGCTGGCAGAGCCGGCAATGGGGTCACATCTGAAAAATTGTCCGAGTCCTCGGTGTATAAGGACATCGACCAGTATATACCTAAGGGATTTGAAGCGTTGAACGGTACCATTGATTTCGGAGGATTCGAAGCGTTGAACGTAGTGCCTCTTTTCAAGGCTGAATCCGACGCTGACGTGAAGAACCTCTTCCGATTGGACTACAAGAAGGAGCAGAGCACTGTAGTGTCTGATGCCGACTCCCAGGTGTTGTTCTACATCCCATTGTTGAATATTTCGAAGGTATACTCCATCTTGCTCAAGTTCAGACCAGGCAAAGACATCGCTGTAGAGTCCAACGCCGACGCGGAGTTGGAATTGGATGCTAATGAGATCAATGACGAAACCCAGCCACCGAAGTTGATCAAGCTCTGGGTCAATAAGAACTCTATCTTGTCGTTTGACGACGCAGCTTCTGATTCAAGTGCTCCACACATCGAGGAAATCGCCCAGGATGGTGAAAGCGTGTGGTACGAATGTAAATTGAAGTTTGTCCGTTTCCAAAACGTCCAGAGCTTGAACATTTTTGTTGACGGGGACGACGAAGACTCCCACACAATCCTCGACAAGATCATTCTTGTTGGGGTCAATGGAGAAACAAAGGACCAGGGCAAACTCTCCAAGGACGAGTAAATTGCATTGCAGACAGATTAATAGTAGCATTATAGTTAGCTAGCATAATTGAATGTATACATTGTTTGACTTACAATGACTATACTATCGGAGTATGTCCTATTATATGGTAGATGTGTATATTTACGTGAGATGGTAATGTGACTTTTCTTTTTTGCATCCCATACTTTTATCTTGGGTTCTTATTGTACTATATAAATTGGATCTTCAGTGTCTTTCCGCTTATCTCTCATTCGCAGCCATAGAACATTTAATTCTAAGCCAGCCTCTATCTTGTCTACACTCGACAGGTCCGCTATATCCCCAACTTCAAATTTCATATTTCCAACTACTAGCTCACATTAAAAATTTCATCATATTTCCTCTATCTCGTCTTTTTCATCATCCTCAACTCTGCTTTCTATTCTTTTACTTTCTACTATACCTCTGTTTCCCCGTAATACCCGAGCTGTGTCGGAAACTCCTGCACTGGGCGCTTTCACTAAAGCTCCAGCGAAAAAATCCTGTTCAATTCTCATTTTCATATTTCATTTTAATTTTCAAACTTGTCTTCTTTTAAGCGTAGCTATTCTGTCTGAACAGCAGAAACAGCCTGAAAACGCCACAACTTCTAGAAACAGTACATCTCAGCATCGAAGCAAGTTTTCTTAGTTTAGTTTTAAATTCAAAGTCCTTTCACTACGTCACGTGCGCGCTAAACTCCGTCCGCTAGTATTTTGCCGTTGCTGCCATCGTCTAGCGATAGAGGACTGTTCAAAATTGATTCAAAGCTCTAATTTTCTTCCTCCAATTCGAGTATTTCCCATCGTGAGTCACAAAGCTCGAACGATCAGTCGTTAAATTCAAACTTCAGCTGAAACAGCAACTACCTCAATCTTTTCATCAAATCTACTACAATACATCATGCTTACTATAGGAGTGAAAAATACCGTGGCTCACCGCAGCATGTCGATGTTCGTTAGAGCATCGACCAGATACACAGCTATCAACTCTTCTTCCATATCTACTTGGGTCAGAAACCAATCTACTGTGAACAAGAACCAGGGTGGCTCTGGCCCCTTGTATTCAGGAATAAAGGTAGCTGAGGGCATATCAGACATAAAGACACCAGCAGAGATTGAGGGCCTCTCTACAGAAGAAGGTTCATCTGAGTCGGTTGCTGCAAAAGTGATCACATCTCCACCACAACCTCCCACCCCTATCGCCTCTACTTTGTCTAAGGCTGTAGAAACCGTAGCAGTAGACGTTACCAAAGACGACAAGCCCAAAAAGAGCCTCTGGGAGAAGGTCAAGCACGAAGCTCAACACTACTGGGACGGTACTAAGTTGCTTGGATATGAGATCAAGGTATCCACCAAGTTGTTAATGAAGATGATGTCGGGCTATGGGTTGTCGAGGAGAGAAGCTAATCAGTTGCAAAGAACCATCGTAGACGTGATGAGATTGGTTCCTTTCCTGATGTTTGTTCTCGTACCATTCGCTGAGCTTTTGCTCCCCGTTGCATTAAAGCTCTTCCCCAACTTGTTGCCTTCTACCTACGAGTCGAAACAGGACCGCCTCCAGAAGAGAGCCAAGTTGTCGAAGACCAGAGTATCTGCTTCTGAGTATATCAAGAAGACTATGGAAGAATCTGGGCTTAAGTTGTCCAAGAAGATCTCAGAAGAAGAAAAGGAAGCGTTTGTATCCTTTTTCGACATCATCTCCATGGGTTCTCATCCTTCCAGAGAGCACTTGATCAAAGTTGCTCGTTTGTTCAAGAACGATCAGGTGTTAGATAACTTGTCTCGTCCACAGTTGGTAGCTATGACCAAGTACATGTCATTGAGACCTTTTGGAACAGACTCGATCTTGCGTTACCAAATCAGGCACAGATTATTGACTATCATCAAGGACGACAAGGCTATCGATTACGAAGGTGTTGAGTCGTTGACCATTCCAGAATTACAAACTGCCTGTTCCCAAAGAGGTATCAAGACCACTGATGTTTCTCCTGGAAGATTAAGGGAAGACTTGTCCACCTGGTTAGACTTGAGATTGAGACAGAAGATCCCATCGTCGTTGTTGATTTTGTCGTCTACATACACGTACGGTGAAAACGCCCATAGTATTGAATCTTACTATGATGCCTTGTTGGCAGTGTTGTCTTCCATTCCAGATGAAGTGTATAACGTTGCCAAATTAGAGTTATCTGATGATTCGAAGTTGAAATTGGCTACCTTGAAGGAACAAGAAGAGTTGATCAACGAAGAAAATTTGAGAGAAAAGGACACTGTCAACCAGGTCAAGGACAATATCAAGTTGGATGAATACGAAGAGACTGCAACTGAGGGCATGAAAATCGAAGTGGAAGAAAAAGAACAAGTTGACTTTAAGAGTGACTCTCAAAAGCGGGCCTGAGTTCACGCTGTTCAATGTGTATATGAAGTATGATGGTTCGTTAGAACAACCTATTTATATAAATTTTCATGTATATTTATGTCAACACTATGGTAGTAGTAATCCCTTCGGTCCATTTTATTCAATTTTTGAATTTACACACCTCTACGGTAATTTCGTATTTTTCTTCTCGTATATCTTAAACTTAATCTACTTCTTACCGGTAGAACCAAAACCACCTTCGCCTCTGGTGGTTTCGTCCAATTGTTCAATCAGAATCTGTTTGATTTCAGCATTGACAATCTTTTCCAATACCAACTGTGCGATACGGTCACCCTTTTGAACTGCAAAGTCCTTTTCGGAATGGTTAAAGAGAATCACTTTGAGTTCTCCTCTGTAGTCAGCATCGACAACACCAGCACCAGTGCTGATACCGTGCTTGGCAGCTAAACCGGATCTTGGAGCTACACGTCCATAGGTGCCGTATGGAACACAAATAGTAAGATCGGTGCCAATCATTCCCTGTCCGTGAGCTGGAACCAAACCATCTTCGGAAGCGTAGATATCGTAGCCAGCAGCCAAGGCAGAGCCCTTGGTAGGCAAAGTTGCGTTTTCCGATCTAAGCAAAACCCTCAAGGATTGCTCGGAAGCATCGAATTTTTGCTTCTTAGCAGTCTGTTCTATTTCGGAGGTCATGGAGTGAAAATGGTATAGATTAGTGGTGGGAAGTAGAGAAAAGGATGAAAATGGTGACACTGGAAATTAAGTCAATAAAATAAACGCGTTTTTTTTATTGTTCGCGTTGCGCAAAAGAAGTTGAGAAACTGTCTAATAACTTAGGATTAGCTAGGAAGAGCACAAGAGAAAAGAAGTTACATAAAAAACGAGATTGCGACAGTCAGAATACGAATTTAAGGTACTACCTGGAATAATTAGAATTTAGTGAAGACAATAATTGCAAAAACTGAAAGAGATACCATAGTATTGGCGGTTTTGTAAATGTGTAACTGTGTAATGCTTAACTAAGAATTTCTTAACTATGAACTCTTCAACATTGTGAACCATGTAAATGCTAACTATGCTCACTATGCGATATGGCTACACCATTCAGGATTGTTCTATATATACATAATGCTACAGTCCCCATTTATCGTCCGTGTACATCTTCTGGAGATATGTAAATCCGTTTGTTCTCTCCTTCATGTCTTGCACCCAACTGTAGCTACTATCCACTCCCTCAACTCCTCCAGTATGGTAGATGTAGTCCAAGACTATATGGACTCCAAGAAGTAGCTTCTTCTCCTTGTACTCTCGCGTATGGTGGTATTTGGGGTCCAATGGAGTGTATTTCTGTCTTTCTGCGATATCTACTTCTGCCCATCTCGTCGCAGCCCCAAGAAGAGGTCTAGAAGAGTCCGGATTCTGTGCAATGTACTCATCAAAGAAGACATGAAAAGGCGGGTGTCCTACAGGGGCATTTTGTACGGGGATAAACTGTTTTCTCCTCTGTTCCCTTTCCTCATAGTACACTCTTCTTTCTGAGGGTAATTTTTCATATAACTTCGATACTTTCATCCATGCTCTGCTGCCCAAACGTTGTTGGTTCTTGATATCGGCGTAGAATATCAGGTATGCTGTTCTTCTTTTGTTTCCACTTGACGCTTCTTTGATCAACACATCGTAGTAGTCCTTCTCAAATGCCATCACCGGCTTCTTGTTTCTGAGCTTGTCCTTGACTATCTCCCAAGGAAGAAGTCCCAGCAAAGGATACGGATTCCAGTTGTACTTTTCCGAGTTACACTTAAGATGTTCAACTACCTCGTAACCCTTCCAGACTCTGATTCTCTCATCGTACAATCGTTGTCTATTGGGACTGGAAGTCAATCTCATTTTCTCCTTCTCGTCTAACTTGTTCCAGAGAATTTTCAAATGGTTCTTTGTCTTGTAACCTGTTTCTAATGCGTACAATGCTTGACCGACAATATTCTCTGGCTTAGAATGATAGTGGCTCAATGGACGTTCGAGACCAAATACTGACTCATCATCACCTATCTTGCTCTCTCCGAAGAGTATATCATGGATTTTTGCCTTTTCCAGGTCCATAGTGGTATCATAATTGGGATAGCCCAATTCAAACGGCTCTTTCACCCACCGGTCACTTAGATAAGTCAATTGTCGATTATGTACTACTATAGACAGTAGGTTTGTCGCTATACGCGACTGTATCATGATCATGCCGTTAGCTCAGTGATTAGCTTGTAGATACAAATTTCACAAACTGTTTTTCGCGATTTTACCATCACTATATTGGTTCTAAATTTTTCAAAAAATAGTGTATATTAGAAAAACGAAATATGGGGTAGTCTATGAATTGTTCGTATTGATTGGATTAGCCAAGCTACTGTTCCTTATATATGTTTCTAGTTTGAAACATTCGTAGAGCCGCACTTTCAACACCAAGGGATTGATCTGGTTGGGTGCCTCGCTTGTGTCCATAGTTGTGGACTGGATATCTGTCGTAGTTCTCACTCTGTACTCTTCGCTCTCGTTTAGTGCTGTGCCCTGCAGAATCCCTGATTGCACATACACCACCTGGTAAAGCACAAGCTGAAGAAACAAGATCACCAAATCAGAGATGAGGAGTCCTGGCAATCCCAATAATGCGAGTTTACTCCAGAGCGAATCTTTGGCTACGATATTATGGGGAATCTCTTCTCCTATGAAGGTAACAAACCACCAGGTTCCATGTTCGAGAGCCTGGCCCTGGCCAGCCTCTACAAGAGGCAAGACCCAGTAAGATATAAAGAGGGAGTGGTAGAGTAGAACAGTGATAGTTTTCCAGAATAAAGTCAACTGGAGTTTTGCTAGTACCATTTGTGTTATCTGTTCTTGTGTAGCTGGCAGTTGTTGCTGTCTATCGAGTTGAAGAAGTAAACCAGGTAAGCCTGATCTCAAGTTGGGTGTGTCCGACGTAAAGGCATCAATTCCCAAAAGCATATTACAAGCAAAATGGAGAAGTACGGGAAGCAAACAAGCCAGATGGCAGAACTTGATGAACTGGTGGGCGATGAGAATGTAGATGATGCTTTCGAGATGTATGATGAGATGTTGTTGGTGCTTTGCCTTCTGCAGTAAAAAGTGTCTTACTTCGAAGTTGATGAGGTTCTTATGATCTAGAAGGGCACTGGCGGGCGTATTTCCGGGATGATTGTGGAATTGGCTGGAGCTTCCTGTGGTGATAGCATTCGCAGAAGGGGACTCCAGAGACCCTTCTGGGTATGCGCCTGGGAGTCTGGAATGGTTCATTACGGAGTTGTGGAAGTTTTTGTTTATGTAGTGGTGTTCGGCATCAATACTGCGAAAAATCAACTGTAGTGGCAAAAAGATGTAATATGGAGTTGAAGAGTGAAAGTAATTTTGAGAATCATACTATTTGATCTGGTGTATATAAAATTGATAAAACAGAAGTTAATGCGCATAGAATATTAAGTATGAGAATATTTGAAATCGCGACGTAACTTCCAGTGCACTAATGCTGAGACGTCAGAAGGGGATAGAATTATATTGGTCTCCGTTTCAAGGAAGTTTTCATTTATATACTATCTCCTCAATTACAGTTCTACGCTTCGATTACCACATAATGCGATCAAAATATTATTTTAGGTCAAATACCCAATGATAGTAAATTTTCAGAATTTTGTATTCGACCAAATATAAATGACAAAGAGAAACTATGGAATTAAAATTACATAATGAACTAAGCAGCTTAGTTAAACAAAGCACCGATATCAGCAGGCATTTCTTCGATTTGAGTAGAGTAGAATTGTTCGATTTCTCTCATCATACCTACGTCTCTCTCGGTGACAAAGTTGATGGCTACACCCTTTCTACCGAAACGACCACCTCTACCGATTCTGTGGATATAGTTTTCCTTGTTGGATGGCAAGTCGTAGTTGATGACCAAAGAGACCTGTTGGACATCGATACCTCTGGCCAACAAGTCAGTAGCAATCAAGATACGAGATGAACCAGATCTGAATTCCTTCATGATTGTGTCTCTTTCAGCTTGGGGCAAGTCGGCGTGGATGGCAGAAACTGTGAAGTTTTCAGCCTTCAACTTGGTGGTCAAGAATTCTACCTTGGATCTGGTGTTACAGAAAATAACGGCCTGGGTGACAGAGATAGAGTCGTACAAGTCACACAAACAGTCGAACTTGTAGTCTTCCAATTCGACGTTAATATAGAACTGCTTGATACCTTCCAAGGTCAATTCGTCCTTCTTGACCAAGATTCTGACGGGGTTGTTCATGAACTTGGTGGTGACTTCCAACACATCTTGGGGCATGGTGGCTGACAACAACACGACTTGGGTGGTTTCTGGCAACAAACGGAAGATATTGTAGATTTGTTCCTTGAAACCAGACGACAACATTTCATCAGCTTCATCCATAATGAACATCTTAACCTTTTCGGTCTTGAAGTATCTTCTTTCAATCATGTCGAAAACTCTACCTGGAGTACCAACAACGACTTGGACACCAGATCTGAAGGCTTCGATATCGTCTTGCATAGAGGTACCACCGATGGAGGCATGGACGGTCACGTTCAAGTACAAACCAATGGAGGTGATGACGTTCTTGATTTGAAGAGCCAATTCTCTGGTAGGAGCCAAGATCAAGGCTTGGGTGCTCTTTTCGTTTTCATCAATTCTTTGCAAAGCAGAGATGGTGAAAGTGGCAGTCTTACCGGTACCGGATTGGGCCTGAGCAAGGACATCACGGCCTTCAGTGATTGGCAAGATAGCTCTTTGTTGAATGGCAGATGGGGTTTCGTAACCGTAACCAAAGATACCTCTGACGATGTTAGGCTTCAAGTTCAAGTCATCGAACTTGTATACGACATTGTCGTAGTTGGTTTCGATCAAATCGGAGTCAATTTCCTTAATACCTTCGGAGGACATGATTGCTGAGTTTATGTGTAAAATAACAAGAACTTTGCTGGGGTTCACAAAAGAGGGCTAATGATATTTGTTGAAAAAGTGATAAATTAATATTGCCGTCAGGGATCGATTCATCACCACATAGCTGCGCTACCACGACTGAAAAAAAATTTTCTCATCACCTGACTGTCCGGGTAATGCCGCGTCTGCTATAAATATGTGAAGCGTGTGTAGAAGTCATCTGAGGCACAAGATAGATTTTGTGACACGTGATGAATAAGTGATTGCAAAAAATAGTATGGCTGTGAAAAACCTCAGTCTACGTTGTTCTACATCATCTATAATGACAGCAATCTTACTTTTCCTTGATTTTATGACATGCAGATAGAATAAAAACAACGATAACAAGCAGATGTAAAGAAAGATCTATTAATTAACGTAAGTGCAACAATGGCGTTTGGAAAAGGACAGGATATAAGGGTAAGTTTCAGTGGTATCACTACCGTGGAGTTAGAACTAGACTAGAAGTCAAACACTCTTTCAGAAGTCTGGTCGTTTTTGAACTCCCATGGGAAGAGTTTAGGGACATTTTCGCGATCAAAGCTAGCTGATTGGGCATCTCGCTCGAAATTTGCTTCTGCTGATTGGTCGTAGCCCGATTCGTCGTAGATGTCTTCGAAACCCTTATCGTCTTCAATGAAGCCGAGATGCGACAATTTTTCGTTTACTTCGATGAATGCATGGGCGTTGACTCCCTCGTCAGGCACATCTTTTGATTCGAACGAATTTTCCTCTTCGATCTCGATACGTTCGACCTCCTGCAACCGGTGCTGGGGAAAGTAGTCGGAACTGGAGTCAAACACTCTTTCGGGCTCTACGTACTTGGTGTAGGCAAAAGATGGAACTGGTTCTGGTTTGTTCTGCGGAACATATTTAGGTGTTTGTTCAGAATCCGGTTCTGGCTGTGGTTCTGAGTGGTAATGAACCTGATCTGGTTCTGACTCTGGCTCTTGATATTTCTGTTGAGCATCCCAGGTGTTTGTGAAAGCTTTCATCTCCTGTTCGAACTCTGTGTATGGTGCAGGCTCCACATTGGATGGAGGTGGCTCCTTTGTTGGATCCCACATCGCGTCTGCAGAAGGGACAATATGGTCTTCGTAGTGTTGGTAGTTGGCAGGATCGAGCAAATCTGAAGGTACAAATGGCTTCGAAAGCTGTTCTAGTTTCTTTTCGTCATGTTCCGGTTCTGGATCGAACTCTTCGTCCAAGTGTTGGTCAGGACCTTCGTAACGGTATTCAGTTGGAATTGTATACTGGTGCAGAGATTCAGCATTTGGAGCATCGTACTCCGAAGAAACTACATCCGAGATGGACCTGGGGCCAAAGGTATCCATCCAGGCGTACCACCAGTCCTTGTGAATTCCGGACACGGTGGCGCTCAGCTTCCAAGGCTTGGCAGGACCAATGAAATGCACCAAATTGACCTGTGTAGTCGAGTGGTTGATATAGGAGAGGGCTGTCGTATGGTAGTTGGCCAAAGTATCGAAAGTGGACCGGAGCTCTGGCTCGGAATCCTGGCCTGGCTCTCTGCTTGCATTCAAAATATCGAAGTCTTCTCGGCCTGCTGGCACGGGGGGGAGGGTCAGGAAATGCTTGAAAGCCGGCAAGTACTGGTACTGGGCAGACGGGGTCACGTTATACAAGAAGGGGATCTTGACCCAATTGGTAGAAGCTCTTACGACGGTGGAGCCAGATTCGGTGGTGGAGTCGATGTGCACATTTCCGGTCTTAAGCAAGGCCCGCACCCAATCTGGCTGTGGGTTGAAGTACTGGTTGAGGAGCCCCTGGTCAGCACCGTCAAAGGATAAGTTAGGATTGGTGGCTGATTGTTTGACAAGTGAATCTAAAGCGCTGTAATCGTTCAAATTGGGCTTCAACACAAAAACACCCGAGTTGAAGATGTCGGGGAAGCCGGAGTCTGGAGCTGCGAGAATGGCAGACTTTTCAAACTCCAACTGGAGCAAGTCGATGACCGAACCAGCAGATGGCGAGTCTGGAATGATGGGTAATGTGTCGCTATCGAGGTAGAGGATCTTGTCATACTGTATGAGTGACCAGAATACAACTTTGGTGAAGGTCTTGTCCAACTCTGGTCTCTGCAAGTCGTTGTGGAGCTTATCCTTGAGTGACGATTGCAAGGGAGCCACATCAACCAAGTCTGAGTAGAAACGAGACAAGAGGTGGAGCTGGGAAGGTGAGAACTTCAGTTTGTCGATAAGCACCCCGAGCGCTGTGGACGAGTCCTGGGCTCTTTCCAAGAGCTTGTGGATACGGGACCCCAACACGAGGGCACCGGGAAGATAGTCCGGATTGTAGAGAAGGGTGAAGATGGCAGAGGGCATCTGACTGTGGAGAAGAGAGGGGAAAATGCGGCTGCGAAACCAGAATGACTGGGACTCGAACTAGAACTAGAACAGAACTGGAGCACTATGGAAGAGTGGTGGAAAAGTCAAAGTCAAGGACAAAAGAATGAAGAGACTAGAGTGTAATTTATTGAACTACGGTGTGATTGAAATATATTGGCTCGCCGATAATAAAATAATAATCTAATTCCTAATAATAAAAGCTAGAAGTGGTATTGAGGTGACAAAAAACGTCCAAATACAAACAACAGTGGTCTTCCTTGTAAGGACGAAATGAACGCAAACGCAAATTAACTGCCATTGGCCTCGAGGCCCAGATGTGGTATTTTATTTACCAAACAGGAAACATTCACTGATCTTATAGCAACATCATTCGATATTGGCCGTGGTTGAGTACAGGAAGCGGAGATGGTATCGAGGGGATAGGAGCTGCTCAGGGATGGAAGGAGATGGCAGGCTATATATAGAGCCGTCGAGAGTAGTAAAAGGGCACAGACTTTGAAACGGGTAACCGATACGGGTCAAATACGGGTTGCTACTGGCGCCGGAGGTTGCGATTTCACATCAGGAGTGAAAAGTAAATGGTAACAAAACCAATTAACACATTATGAGCTCGTTCCGATATCATATAAACTTAATTTGAAAATCTAAATTTACCGACAATAGTAGAGAGCAGACTCTGAGGGATGGATTCTCTCCTATGGATTATCGGAATGCGACTTACTCACATACCAATATACAGAGAGTGGCACAAAGCTCTGGCTTTCCCGGAATGTTGGACAGATGTTGAATGGCGATCTGCCCACGGTTAGTATGAGTCGGGAGAGCATCCTGTCATTTGGTGGAAGATATTTGTAAGTGGTCTAGCCGTGTCCGTATCTCTCTATCTCTCTATACACATAAATTTATATCTTGTATCTCCAGCATCTTTTTTGGTTGTTTGGCTCTTTGGTTCTTTTGGTTCTTTTGGTTTTCATTTTGTCTCTGTCTATCGATCTCATCTTATTTTAGTCTCCCTCCAAAGTTTTCTGCTTCACCTTCTCTGACTTCGATGTGTGTCAATGGTGTGTCGCATATAGCCATGTCCAGCCTTGGCGTGCAACAACTAAATAGACTCTTTCGGGCTGGAGCTGTTATCTGACATGTGTGAGCCTGTCTTCCTGGCTCGTCGCTAACTGTGGTTAATGCATTGGGTGGGCCAGGTTGAAAGTAAGCTGATCTGTGACCGATTGCTTTGTCCAAATGGAGAATGTTGATTTGAAACTGACAGAAGGAACAAATTGAAAGTAATACATTATCATATATATATTCTTATAATGTCGCAGTCAAAGCACAATCCTAGTATTTTTATAGAACAGTAAACCAACTTGAATGTGTTTATCAATATGACAATAATCCCGAGTTGAGAGTCTCTTCATCGATCATCGTTTGCACATGTTTCGTTTTGGGAAAAAGGTTCTGTTTAAATTTTGAAATTTCGCAACCGTCTCCACATGCAAATACTCTCCGGTGCTCAATCCTCTGTACATTTCCGTTCGTCTCTATTTAGTCTTTTTTTCAACACGTTCACTACTAGCACGTACATATACTCCTTTGCTCTACATCACTCGCTGTACCTGTTATGACATTAAATTAGATATACACACATGACTAAAACTGTAGTTAATTATAAAGCGGATATACCAAAACTTAACGGGAGTAAGACCAGACGTTCTTCAATAATCCGTCTTGCTGAGCCAATCTGTTCAAGGAGTCGTCAGCTTCACCTCTACCTCTGACGTAACCGCACAAAGCATAGGTGGTGTTGGAACCTTGGACAGCTCTTCCTTCTTCATCGACGTTAGCGATGTTGATTTGGACAGAAGCGTGGTCCTTGGCCTTGATGATTCTGTTGGTAGCAGAACACTTTCTTGGGACGTATAATTCGACCTAGACTATGTTAGTAAAATTCCCATGGTGCTGTAGTTTCTGTATATCATGTGCAAATCAAAGTCGATGGAATGAAGGGGACAATAAATGAAATATATGTACATCTATTAAGTGTAGTTGTATAATCATTGGAAACGTCAAAATCTTGAAATGTCCATTCAAATGATAACAAGACCGTCTCATCCTACAATCAGTCTTTCTTCGCTTTGTTTGCGCAAATAGATTGTTTTCTCATCAAATTAAATGAAAAACTTCGTTCTAGCCCTATGTTCTCCCACTTTAAGATATATGATGACTTGGAAATTGCTAGTTCTTCTCCAGCAAACACAATGACTTTTCCTTGATGTTCCTCGGAGGGTATTGTCTTGAAAACTCCTTCGTATCTGTGGACAACTCAATAATTGCTGTATTCGACTGTACGATGAAACTATAACTTCTTTTGAACTGCACTGGATAACTTAAACAACTAGACGGAATCGGCAACTCTCATCTCGCAAGATCTTTACTTACTAATTGACCTTTATCGTTTTCCATCTTGGCTGGTTATTTAATGATATAAGCTAAACTTCAAAAAGTAAGTCTTAACTGCAGCTATGTTTAAATTGATATTCAAAAATTTTCACTGCTCTGTGCGAAAGACGTGTGGCCCGGTCACTGCAGATAATCCAATATTAGTGGTAGCCACACGTCCCAGGTGCGCCATTGGGGCTGCAACCCTAAAAATGAAAAGTTCACGTGGTGGATTTTGAAGAACTCTACACCGGAATTGCATTTGCGATTACAGCAGCACAATTATGGCTGCGAAATCTATTCCAACTCTTGTGCAGCAATTTCAGTTCTGCTGGTTTGCAGTTACAATTTCCACATCAGAACAATAAATTCCAACAACAGTAGCGTATTTGTGTTGTGTTTCCAAACTCGAAAGTATTTCTATCTGATATCTACGAATTTCTAAGACAGCTCTATTTTGGGCTCTTTCTTTGTTTCGTAAATGTAATCTTTAATTGAATCAGTTTACTTTTATTTATCTAAATGCTATCTAGTGTTTCAAAGCCAAAACAGCGACACTCTCTACGTGGTGAGTCTGAGGGAAAAAGTCAAATCCCTTGATACTTTCCACATAGTAGTCTTTTCCATTCTCAGTGCTATTTATGAACCATTCTACATCACGAGCTTGAGAATGCACATTACAACTGATGTAGACGATCTTGGCAGGGTGGTAGTCGGACAACTGGTTCAAAAATAATTCATCGCATCCCTTTCTTGGTGGATCCAATATGACAGAAGTTCTGTCACTTGGTGTGTCGATGCTTCCAAAGATTTGTTCCGCCTTACCTACCAAGAATACAGCATTTTCGATGTTGTTGTTCTTAGCATTACGTTCGGCAAACTTGACCGAGTCTGCTGAAACTTCCACTCCAATTACTTTGGAGACATTGTCGGAACATGTTATCGAGAATAAACCGGATCCACAGTATGCATCCACTAAGTAGTTTGGTGCTCCTTCCTTGGAGTTTGGAATAGCCAAATTCAACTTGACATAGTTCGTAACAGCTGGTAATATGGAATTGTTGTTTTGGAAGAATTCTCCAGCAGAGAACTCAAATGTGTATCCATTTACATACTCTGTTACAATTTGTCTGCTCTTCGTGACACACGTCTTAACCAACTTCTTGTCTTCTCCTACTACGTCTACTTCAACAGATGAGATTTTACCTTCCACATCGGTGGAAGCATCCTTCAACTCGAACTTGTTTCCCTCTTTTACAACATTGGTATCTTCTCTCAACAATATGGTTGCCCCCTTCTTGTACTTCTTGAATTCTTGTTCAAATCTAACTCTTTCATTTTTCATTCCGATGTTAATGATGGGGGTACCGATCGAGCACTCTTCAATATCCAAAATAGAGCCATCTGGTATTTCTACATCTTTTCTCCATGTTGGTCTACCTTTAGATCCAAAGCCCAAGTTGGGTTTTGTTACAAGAACAAAGTTCTTCTTGTAGGGAACATTAAAATGCGGAGTCAACTTGGTTCTGTAGCTGTATTGTAATGGAGAAGGCTCCGTATCCTTGATGTCTGGTAATCCATTGTTGTTATTCAATACAGGGGCAAAGAACTTATAAGCATTGACAATGGTCTCCCTCTTAAACTTCAACTGCTGGTTGTACTCGACATTTTGGTACTGACATCCAGAACACTTACCAAAGTAGCTACAGTCGATCAAGGAATTATCACGGACCGAAGCTTCAGTTTCGACAGAAACTAAATCAGATTCAACGTATAATGGATGCGATTTGAAAACCTTAACGGTCACGATGTCACCTGGTAATCCAAATGGCACTATGCAAACTTGATTCTTCTTGCTCTCGTCGGGATGAGGAATCAATGCAAGACCTTCGCCATTCGAAGTAAGAAGCTCAATCTTGACGTTAGAAACTACACGATGATATTTCTGCTGAGCACATTCATCGTTGAGAATCAACGACATGTCATTCGAAACATCGTTCTTAGCCAAACGGTTTTCATCCAAAATTTCATCGATCTCAAACTGAAGAACTCCCATAGGTGAAGTTTGGTCGATATCTTTAGTCTTGTACTTTCTTCTGTGGACCTTGGGCTGTTTCTTCTGTTGCACCTTTCCTTCTGTGTGATGCTTCTTGATTTCTCCCTCTTCGATGGGAGGCGTAATTGGCCTTTTCTTTTCTTCTGTAGCAGACATTGTGTTAATTAGTATGTTTGTTGTATCAGTGAAAAAGTGAAAGTGAAATGAAAAGAGCTAATAGTAATGCTATGGTACGCAATAAAAGTTGGCCAGTATATTTTCCCCAAATAGTAATCCCTATCCTGCTATATATGTAGATATACGCTAAAAGTACAAATTATTTAATGCAAAGTTAAAGTGCAGATATCAATCTTAGATTTACCTTTGCCTAATCTTCCATGCCATCTCGTTGTTCTGCACAATAAAGACAGCTGAAAAATTCAACAAAGTCACGTGCCGCATCTGTCATCAGGTACCAACCATCTTGTATTGGTTGTTTGGCAACACCAAATTCTAGCGCCAGGAAGAAATTGAAAGCAAGTTGTATAATCAGGATATTGTTGTTTAGTGTTGTAGCAGTTCATAAAATGATTGTGTTTCCTCAATTTTTCATTTTCAATTTATTTTCAAAATTCAAGTTTTCATTTATAATTGCTCCTATCAGATGGAATACTTTTCTGGAATATTCGTGCACAACCACAGCAACGGTTGCTTCTTTATGGCTCCGTTCTTGTCGTAGCTTCTATAATCCTCCAAGTCGGAGATAACTTCCTTCTCGGTCATACCTTTTCTTTTTCCCGATTCAATGGCTTCATAGATTTTCTTTCTTCTCAAAAAAGTACGCGATTCGGTTTCATTTCTCCATTTGGTTCCGAATTCTGACTCGAGCGATTTCAACGCCGGCTTGCCATTGAGACCATATTCGTACTCGGTCCAGATGTCAGTGATAGTCTTCAAACTCTTCTCCAACGTATATTGAGGTACGTTACCGTTAGCGGAATTTGGATCGTTTTCATCAGCCAATTCTCTTTTTCTCTTCTTGTTTTTTCCTTTGGTGCTTCCATCTTCTGAGCTTTTCGCTTCTAGATCTCCCATATTGGGTTCAATTTCGTCTTCAAAGAAGCCTCGTTGATTTCCCTGTTGTCTTATCGCTGAGGGAATGATATTAGTGCCGTCCTGCGGACGAGGAATTACAGATATAAACTGTGCTGTGGCTGAGATCTGGCTATTGCTGGAACCAAGTGAGGGTGCAAGCTGGTTGTTCTTATTAGCAGGAGAATTGAGGTCATCGTTAGCAAGTAATGTTGGCAATGGGAGTATGTACGAGTTTGTAGAGCTCAAGGCTGGAGGCTGTTGTGTAGGCAGTTGGTGGGTAGAGCCTTTTTTCGAAGGTTTGTTTCTCTTTCTAGCAACATTGGATTTCTCACTAGTGACATTGATATTGGGGCTGTTGTTTTCCGAAATCTGGTGGTAGTTGGCATGAGTTTGCATTTGGAAGTTGTTGTTGGGCCCATTTCCATTAACTCCAATAGAGGCATTGTTGTTTCTTGTAGTGGAAAAGGAGTTCAAGTCAAAGTTAAATCTGTTTGAGATGAACGGCGAAGTAGGATTCGAATTAGGGGCGGCTGGCGATCGTATTCCCAACGACTTAGAAAACGTTGGTCTCCCCAATTCATCTACAACTTCTTCTCCAGAAACGGCGAACCCAGGCTGGTTACCTGTGGCTGTGTTATTAGAATTGTTACTATTGTTGGCAGCTCCTGAGTTATTACTGTTGTTAGAAGAGTTTGCTCCAGTATTACGAGACGGTTGAATAGTTGTGGGGTTACCCTGCAACGATTGTGGATTGAGATGATGTTGTGATTGTAATTGCGGATGCTGTCCAGGCTGCAACGACGTAGAATGTGTCAACTCTTCGATTTCTTTGCTCAAACGAAAGATGCTTTTGTTGAAAATCTCCAATAACTTGTTTTGATTGTTGTATCCATTGAATGGCGCGTTGTTACTGGCTTGTACTGCCAATAGTACCTGTTGGTTGAGTTCGTTCAAACGTATCTTGATGGCTTCAATGGACTCGTTAACAAAGTTCAATTTGTGATTGATTTCGTTAATCTTTTCGTTGTTGCTATTCTGGTAGCTGTTGAACTGGTTGCTGAGCTGGTTAATCTGGGTGTAGATGTCGTTTACGAGGTTAGAGGTATTGATGTTTGTAGAGCTGGGTAGAGTTTGTTGTTGTGTAGAATTGGCTGTGGTGTTGGGGGTGCTAGTAGCTGTGTTGTTATTGTTGGCATTGGGCGTATTGGATGGGTTCGAGGCATTGCTGGTGGTGTTGTAGTATATGGACTGGTTGGACTGGGCGCTGGAATACGTGTCATTCATGGTAGATTAGTATAATATAGTAATATAAATAAGACAGTAGTTAGAAGCAAATGATGAATACAAGTAATTATGACAGGTAACAATCGACGTAGATGTTATAGTGGTATTTTACAGTGGAGAACGAAACAGGCGGACGCAAGGGCATAGTCTGTTCTTGAAGATGCTCAATAAGTCAAGAATTTGATATGGATATTATTATCTGTTTTTCTCGATCTTTCTTCTGTGTTGATTTTCTTTGTGATAATTTGAATTCAAAATGTGCTTTTAAATTTCAATTTCAGGTGATTCCAGATTGATCTTATTTCAATTGATTGAGTTCACGTGTAACTTGATCTGAATTCGTAAAGTAATGTATAGTATATATGATTTGTATGAGCTCAGTATTGATCTTACTATTCGTATATCTCAAGACTTTGATACGGACTAACTCACAATGGCTTTGCCAACTTTGCAAAATCAGGTGTTTGTGATATATTCAAAGCCTACAGTAGTACAATTGGCACCGTTGGAAATGGAAAAATCACACAGAAACTCGACTGCCCGATCTGGAGGGTGGTATTGACCAGTTCTGGCGTTGTATTGAACAGTGGTTCGTCCGTAAGGTGGAGATATCTGGATCTATATTTTTAGACGTTCCAAACCGGAGGAGATATGTAAATTAGGTTTGTTGTGCTTTTGGTGCCATGTCGTCAAGAAGGAAATGTCGCACTCGGGGGTTAGTGTCGCGCTTGTGTCGCAACCTGTGTCGGCTTCCCCATCTTTGACAATTGCAACGGGGGCTCAGATTTGGTGATGATTTGTCCCCAGATCTTGAAGCTCGTGAAACTTTTAATCGAGGGGAGACTAAGACCAGTGTTTGGACCCATCTTCTTCGATTTTTCATCAATTGAACTTTTGAATTTGCTGTTCTTTTAGCAATTGCGTGCCTTTCAATCTCCTTCAAATTATTCTGCGCCCCTTTAATTTCAACATATACTATATTCATTCTTGTTTAACCTGACGCATTATACAATTATGACAATTATGTTGTAGACCATAGTCAGAGGATGTTCATCTATATTGCACAATTTTTTGGTATTCAATCCGGGATTTTGGTCTCGAATAGGTGAATGGCAGAATACTACTGTATAAACGAACTAGTTAACCATTTGGAACTACACTAATCTAGTCGGACTGCTGTGGCATATGTGGTTGTGTTTGCGAGAAACAAACAATGAATTGTATTCTCTCTTCTCTGAAGGAACAAGCATCGCAATAACTAGAGTAAAAAAAGATGCCACTGGGCCGAAAGTTATATAGTAGTATATCTATATTATGAGTCATTAAGTTTTTGGATCCACAATAACTTGTGCACTCAATCAAAATTAGATTCATAGAACATACCATTATTCTCTACCATTAATTTGCTTTTATCATCCATTATACTCTATTAAAAGTAGTATGCATTTATATTTTACGCATGCAATGTAAGCTTGTTTGCAATAAAACCTAATTTCTTAAAAAGTGATATTTTTACCTGTGCAAATTTCCGTACAATATTTTCCATCCGTGCATTTGTTACACTAATTAGTTACCCTGAACTTTGATATTGTTGTTATACCTAAATTATTGAAGAGTTTCTCCATCTGTATCCCGAGACTCATGGATGGCTTAGAAGTGAAATATCACAAATATAGGTTCAAAAATAAATCAACAATATTCGAACAACACCGTAAGTCATCTAGCGTCATCTTCACTCTACGGTGGATGATATATGTGAATATGTATTTAAGAATATGGTAAGTCTAGGATAGATTTACTAACTCGGACACTACACTGAATCCCCAAAAAGCGGTGGTACTGACACCGGCATACACCAAAGTCCTTCCTATGGTTTCGACATCGTACCGTGGCTTGAAAACTTGACTCTTGTTCAAAAATGACTGAAGCTGTTGCTCGACTTCTTCACTTTCAGAAACATCTGATACTTTTTCTCTGTGGATTCTATTATTCTTCCTCTTGTTTTTCTTCCTGTCTTTGTTCTTATATTTTTCCTCGTTGTAATCTAAAATGGCGTAGTAGTCGATTTCAGTCTCAGGTCCCATCTCATCACGTTTACTGTGGTCGGTTATTCCCTTGATAAGATTGTTGAGATCTCCAATATTGTTTTCGACATTGGAAATAGAAGCAGACCGGATCTGTCTGTTGGATTTGGTAGTGCTTGCTGTAGCGATGTAGTTTCTTCTGGGTAATGAAATTCCGACAAACTTGTAGATGGGTGGGAGAATGGTGAAGACAATAGGTTTGGATATCGACTTCCAGATGACAACCAAGGTGACGCCCACTATAAATCTTAAGATACTCTTGACTGGACCTGATTCGGCATAGCTGAAATGGATCATGATTGGATCTTGGAACTCGTTTTTGTTGATAAAATATTGCGATTTGTATGCAACATAGTGCGACAAGTCAATACCCATAAGAACACCAACGAACGATACCGAATCATCAAAGCAAGGACAATCATCAATGGGTTCAGAATGTATATGGATCAAATACAAATAACCAGTGATAATGAGCACTGGTGTTATCCAAACGTTAAGACTATTGTCAAACAACAAGTTGTCGAACCAATCACCACACCAGTATCTAAATGAGAAGCAAAGCAATCCAATTAACGAGCCTGTCACGATATCCAAGTAGCCGTGCATTCCACAGTACAAACGGCCGAATATGAGAGAGATGTAGTATAATGACAACACCGAAAGAAGACCGTAGAAGGTCGTCACAGACAAACTTGATCGTATTTCTACAAGCTTTGAAAACAAAATGAGAGAAACAGCAGTAGCGTTGGCGCTGTGACTAGAGGGGAATCCGTATTCCTGAGTCGTGTACGAAGACATAGTGATTCTATGTAACGGTGGGGATCTTGGCCGGGGCAAGCAGAAATAGTCCTTGAGTGCACCGCTTAGGTAGATACCGAATCCAAGAACATGAATAAGATCACGACACAATTTACTAGCACCAAACCAGATGGGCGGAGGAAGCATCAAGACATAAAATGTGTGAGATGCTAAGTTAGCAGTCCAGGCAAAATAGAAGTCAAGCAAAGGATGTCTGAGCGAAGTCTGCAAACTATTCAACACTTTGGTTTCAGCCCGAATAACTGGGAGTAGTATCGATCTCAACTTGTACCTGAAAGGTGACAATCTGGACTTGTAGTGTTCCTGCGATTGGTTCCCTGCATCGCTAAGATGGTTTGAGACTTGAGGAGAGAGTTCGGCTTTCTCGCTCACAACTACATCATCTGGAACTGGTGTTTTCCTCGAAACGGTGGAGGTTTCCGTCGGTCTGTGAGATGACATTTAATTGGGTTTAAATAGATGAATAGATGAATTCTAGGATTTTGAAATCTTAGATTTTCGTATCGAGACGAAATCGGGTCTTGAGAACCGGAAAATCCTTCTGCTATAAATGTAATCTAATTGTGCTTGGTGGCTACAAGGATACCTTACTAATGGATGGCTTTGAAAAGGCGTTTCTGGACCAGCACTTCAGTATGGAATTAATTATCTGAAGAAGGTTTATATTTTTGGATTTGAAATCTGAAAAGTTAAGGAGTGCGCATAGTCTTTTCCTAAACGTTCAGAGTAGAAAGATTCATATCCGATTATGGCTAACGTAACGAGGACGAGAGAATGAGAAAAATGACATGGACAATAACAATAACAAGAGAAACAAAGTTAACGACAATACTATTTCACAGAAATAAAACTAGTAGCTTCTATTTGAAATGAATAGTGAGAATTGGATTGAAATATCTCCGCCCATTTCCAGAATCACATACGAAAAAAAGCGACTACATAATAATAATTTGACGTGTTGTCTGCAGCAACTCTTGTGCACTTTAATGCAGTAGATATAGCAACAAATTTTGTCTTCATGCACTCTAGGGGCCAATTTAACAAGTAAAGAAAGCCTTCTGAGTTAGCTGGATGTAATTGGTTATTCGTAGCGTGTTGATTTCTGCTACGGCCAATTGTGCCTCTTATTGCCTATTCACATACGGACTTTTCTCCTAAGCTCATCTACGGTGGATTAAGGTTTGGTTAAATTTGAACTTATCAATTAAAATGCTTCTCTTAAATTGTACCAAAGGAGGACTATAAGCTGTGAACGATTTGACAACACCTCTCAAGAAAATTGTGCTTCTTCCGTTTCTTCTGACAGCTTAGTTTAATAATTACCCTTCTGCAGTTAACTTGGTGATATTAATGTAAGAAGTTAATTCAGTTAAGCTTTCTTCGTCTATAGATGTCGAATTTCCAAAATTGAATGGAACGATTGCCCAATACTTGTGTATATTAACATGAGCTATAATTGTGCTGAAACATTTCCACAATTGTTGAAGAGATTGTCCCTAGTAAAAGCTTATTTGGAGTTTGAGAGATCAAAACACAACCAGGACTTAATTAATCTCAATGTTCCGATAGAAGTGTGATGAGATAACTAGCACTGGCATTTGAAATGTAGCTGATTTATTTGAGAGGAATGAAAAACAATTTCAATAAATGGGAATGAAAGCAGTGTAAAGATTTCGCAGCGAAACTTTATCTTAAATGCATATATATATGGCGCTCGACTTGCTGCGAAAATATGAGGACTCCAAAAAATAATGAAATAATATAGCAAATTTCTATAATATGGCACAATTAATTATAGGTATTACATAATTAAAGCACTTCATGCAAAACATGAGATTCTGTGAGGTACAATTAACAACATGTCTTTATCAATGTATTTCTAGTCATTTGCAGTTCTTTCTGTTTGTAGATAAATAAATCTTTGACTTCTGCATTACTCTTGCCAATTATCTACTCTTCACGCTCCTTTCTGCTCTGTTTCTGTCTACTTTCTGCTTTCTTGTCTAATCTATATTCTATAATTAAGTTCTATGGTCTACAAAATGGTACATCGCTTCGACTTCTTCTTCTTTTTCTTCTTGTCTCTGGTGAATGCAAACTCTTCCTCGTTGTATCGCTGCAGCTGGTCAACCCGTGGGCTGCCGAAGTTGCCATAGGGGTTGTGCGTGTATGTATCTTCAGCCAAAGGTTGCTCCAAGAGAAGAGTAGAGTCGTAGGAAGTGTTTTTGAAGTGACCCCTTCTATTGGAAATCGACGATTGGTTCCGTGTGTGGCCACCTACAGCCGAGCCAAAACTGCCACCATTAGATCCATGGAGCACTTTGGATAGTCGATTCTTCGATTTCTCATACTGTTCCTGTATTTCAATCTGTTTCTGGTAATGGTTCAAGGCGAAGTTGAACACGGTACGGATATTGAACATAGTTTTGGCTGAGCACTGGATGTAGCCAATGGCATTGATTTCTGTGGCTACCTGGATAGGTAAGTCGGGGTCGATCTGCGATTGTAGATCACTTTTGGTCCCCACCAAGATGATCGGGATACCTGGACAAAAGTGACTGACCTCTGGGAACCAGGTGTCTTTGACGTTTTGAAGCGAGACCAAGCTGTCTAGAGCAAAACAGATGAGAAGAACATCGACATCCGGATAACTCAAGGGTCTCAACCGGTCGTATTCCTCCTGGCCGGCAGTATCCCAGAGTGCAAGTTCTATAAGTTTATTGTTGGGAGCCATTACGTTTGTGACATAGTTTTCAAATACTGTAGGAACGTAAATTTCTGGAAATCGGTTCTGGGCGTATGAAACGAGCAAACAAGTCTTGCCACAACCTCCATCGCCTACAACTACCAATTTGACGTTGTAGGAAGCGTGTTTACGGAACGATTCCTGGACTTCGTAGTTAGGCACCACTGGATCATCGTCGATAATAACTTTGGGTGCATTATATTTCTGAAACATTTCTCTACGTTGCGATTCAAGATTCACCGTTTCGTAGGGGTTGAAAGTTTCTGTCGGGTCTTCCCTCGGAGACTTTCCGATGAAGGAGAGACGTTTAGACATGGTGACCCTTGGTTTTGATCAGATCGACGTTACTAGAGGTGGTTATCGTTTGGAATTTGAAAAAACGAATGTGGTTGAATACGTTTGGCTGGATAGGGCTGGTAGAAAAAATTGAATTATTCTATAATTATCAGATTAGCCGGACACAGTAGATAAGTAAACAGATGAAAAGGTGGGGACTGGTTATGGTTTGTTTGGTTGGAGTAACTGTTAGAATTAAAGATATTTGTCTGTCGTTCGACGGCTGGTATGGCGGTATCTTCTAAGAAAAATTGCTGTACTTAAATTGTTGATAAAATTACGTCAATCGAGTCAGAAAAGAGTATGTGACATTGTTATTTCATGTTTACGTGTGGATAAATTTATTTGCCCAAGACGGCACAAGCTACTAATAATGCGAGCTGGGGCCGATAAGGAGGGAGGCACAGTGAGTTTAGCGGGAACTTCGAGAAATTTAGCGAGAGCTCTCGATTTCTATCAGACCCAACTTGAGTTTAGGGAGGAAATGAGATTAGTGGTACACATGGAAATGCTTTCTTGTATGCTTTTGTATGTGTGAACATCAATACCATATATGGGATGGATTTATCAAGCAATTTTCGTTGTCATTATAGACCCACTTCAGTTTTAGGCAGCGACCGGAGCTGTTTGATGTTGATATTTAAGACTCTAGGGAGAATTAGCGAGAGTCGGCAGTCGGCAAATAATCAAACAATTATGCTGGAACAAGGCGAAATCTGGGGTGGCTGGCAACATCACACTGTGGAGTATTCTACTTCGGCTATCGCATCTTATCCAGGTAGAGTGGACACCTCGGTGGTTTCCAGAAGTGTGCCCCTGCCAACCATTTGTTAATTAATTTACAAGTGCATAAGTTGGTTCTTTGCGCTTGAAAGAATGCAATACAATTATTTGTATTTACAAGAACCAGATAAATTAACCCAAAGATATAAGTTAATATAAAATGATGGTTTTTCTCAAGATTTCAGACGTTTGTCAGGTTCAC
The DNA here is from genome assembly GCA_030564745.1 of Scheffersomyces segobiensis. Taxonomy (NCBI): domain Eukaryota; kingdom Fungi; phylum Ascomycota; class Pichiomycetes; order Serinales; family Debaryomycetaceae; genus Scheffersomyces; species Scheffersomyces segobiensis. Next base: position 99,137 of record JAKTZB010000014.1, on the reverse strand, counting down.
GTTTCTCCAAGATATTCGACAGAAATGCTGCAATGATCTAGAGCGATTGTATCTTGAGTGACGTGCCCCATCTTGTTGGCAGTGTGATCGTCTTTCCTTACACTAAGATTACATGTTACGACAATTAGAAAATATAAGTCCATCAATTAAAAAGCAGGCCGTCGCCCAAAACCTGCTGTTACTTATTTACGAGGCAACTTCATAATTGCAAAATGATAACCAAAAGTCCAAATAACACCGGTTAATATTTCGCCCATTGGAGTGTGCATTGTTTGACTGTTTTTCTATTTATTATCACATTTATTCTCACTCAACCAGTTTGTCACTCATTGTGTCTTTCATTCTGTGTTACATCCAGTCTTCCATTGATTCTGTGCATACAATCAATCCAACATTGAATGGCACACATTTTTATACCCACACATTATTTATTTTCTTCATTAGTCTTCATAATATTCGGATAATAATCCTATATTATTCCATTAATATGTCCATTATTTGCTCTGCCTGCTTCTACAAGCGCATATAAATCTGTATCCATATTTTATTCATAATTTGTCCTATTGATTCAGACAGCCCATCAACAAAGTTCTTCACATGCAGCGATGCTGGCTTAAGGATTGTTTTGTACTCGATGATAATCACGAAGATCTTCTGCTGAGTCAAAAGTCTATTTGAACACTTTCAAATGCCGCAGATATTGCATTAATCCCCGATGTATGCATTCTTCTCTGACAAATACCTTCTCTCTACATTGGCTGGATAAAAAATCTGTAAGTCCCCGAACTCTTATTGTGACTCTATGGCCTATAGGCTTCTCCTACAATCTGTGGTGTATGTGCATGTACATATGTAAATAGAGTATGTGTGAACATGTACAACGTTTATTGTGTAGCTACTGTTTGAAGTAGGTGCAAACGGAGACTGTTCAGGTACAGTCAACACGCTCTGCGTATCTGTACATTTTCTCTGGCGGTAGGCGGAGGTAGTCTTCGACTTCGAGAACAAGGGAGTAGCCCCGTTTGTGTTCATAGTAATTGTTAGTTGCTCCGGCAAGATAAGGTTTCATTATTCTCTATGCTTTAGTGTTAGGAGGTACTCGGATAAATGCCAGATGAAAAAAAATCCAGGTGCATACAGTACAAGTCGAGCCGGCATAGTTTGAATTGTCCCGATTATTACTATTGTTGCTATTTTGCTTGTAAAATGAAGATATAAATTGGTGGTAGGGCTTTCGGACTCGTTGATTATTATTATAGACCTACATGTTATACAATGGAGTTTATGACTGGGTAATTCGTGCAAAATATTCAATGTGATGTAGCTGAATACATGACCATGGCGGACATCCCTAGTGCAGCTTGCCATTTTAGTTTGCACCAGAATTCTTTGTCATGTCCCCTAGGAGATTAGCAGTAAAAATACTAATATGTAGCAGATGAGATAATTTCTGGCTGCTGGACAATAAAATTGTGCCGAATTAGAAATGAGATACGAATCGGAGAGATGTCACAATCACAGATTGAAGAGGCAAGAATAGTTACATTTAGTCAATACTTCAGTATTTAAGGTGTTATAGACTGTGCAACTTCGTTTCAGTGCTGATATGATATTCCAACAGATTAACGAATTACATATTACAAAATGTTTTACGTCTAATTTATATTGGCATAAAAGCATATAAAAAATCTGGAATTGGTGCGAAAAATTCCGAATTAACATTTATCACCATAAAAGTATAGTTATATTTTTGCTAAACCGTCATAGTCTAAATCGAACACCAAATGTAAAGGTGATTGCTTTCATGTACTTTCCCCCTCTTATTGGCAACATTGATTACTTCCATTATCCCGCTATATCTCTTGTGTATTCTTCCATAGTTAAAGTCTCTAGCAATTGTAAATCGCGCATTCCTGAATATCTCCAACAGGTGAATTTTTCAGTCCCACCAGAAGTAACCTAAACCAAGTTCAATTCTTTTCACTCAACAAGCCCATGTCCTTATCCAAGAATTTATACGAGGTAACGGTAATAGCCGCTTCCTTTTCCAAGGTGGCAACCTCAGCTATACGAATTGTGGAAAATGATTTATGTGCTTTATATAAAACAACTCCTTTGACCAAACCATTGAGAGACTTGGATACTAGCAACTCGATGTGGCAGACCGGAAAGTCCAAATCTGAAGAGGCCAGAGCCAGAAACGAGTCCAGAGACGTCTCAATATCAAATGCGACCAATCAAAACATACAAAAGACCCAAAATAATGCATATTCTACAAGAGCTTATTCTACGGTAGCCATAGTTAATACTACCAGAGCCTACTCTACGAAGTCTTCAGCTTCGACAGAACAATCTGAATCTGCCCAAGGCTCCATTGAACAGACAGAAAAAACGGAATCAAGATCTGCCAGGGTAATTGGCGATGTAGAAAAACAACAAGGAATCCAGATGTCTCAGAGTGAAGTTCCCAGTACGAGATTAGCCCGGATCTTCCATTACGGTACCTTGGCTGCTGGGATGGGGTTGGGTGCAGCTAAACACGGATTGAAACAGTATGCTTCCGGTAAGAAGGATCTAGACATGAAGTCATTGATACTATCCCCCACGAATATTGAACGTATGGCTAAAAAGTTCTCCAAAATGAGAGGAGCAGCCTTGAAAGTTGGTCAGATGATGTCGTTCCAGGATTCATCTATTTTGCCCAAAGAAATCCAACTGATCTTATTGAGAGTGCAGAACTCAGCCCACTACATGCCTCCAGGTCAATTGGAAAGAGTCATGGTAGGCGACTTGGGAGTCAACTGGCGTAAACGTCTTTTTGCTTCGTTTGAAGATGTACCTGTAGCTGCAGCATCTATTGGACAAGTTCATAATGCTGTTACTGAAGATTTGACACCTGTTGTAGTGAAAGTCCAATATCCGGGTGTTGTGGATTCTATCGACTCTGACTTGAACAATTTGTTGATGTTGTTGACTGCTTCATCGTTATTACCGCCTGGGTTATTCCTTGACAAGACGATTGCCAATGCTAGAACTGAGTTGAAATGGGAGTGCGACTATATCCGGGAAGCGCAGAGCTCGATCCGTTTCCGTGACATCTTGAAGGACGACGATGTCTTTGAAGTTCCGCGTGTTTTCCACAACTTGTGTGGTGAACATGTGTTAACCATGGAGAGAATGAGAGGAATTGAAATCGTCAAGGGTAACTGGGATCAGGCTACCAATGACTGGATTGCTACGAATATTATGAGATTATGCTTGTTGGAAATCAAGAAATTCAGGTTCATGCAAACTGATCCTAATTGGGCCAACTTCTTGTACAATGATCAGACGAAGAAAATAGAATTGTTGGATTTCGGGGCTTCCCGTGAGTTTGGGAAGGACTTCATCGACAACTACGTATCTGTACTTAGAGCAGCTTGTAAAAAAGACAGAGAAGGTGTAGAACACTACTCCAGGAAATTGGGCTATTTGACTGGTTTGGAGTCGCCCCAGATGGTCAGAGCTCATGTCGATTCAGTGATGGTTTTGGGAGAAGCATTTTCGCCCGTGGACAACAAGGGTAAGCCATTCGACTTCAACAACCAGACCATCACGGACAGAGTCAGAGGCAATATCGGGTTAATGTTGAACGAGAGATTGGCTCCTCCACCAGAAGAAACCTACTCCTTGCACAGAAAGTTGAGTGGAGTGTTTTTGTTGTGTTCGAGATTGAAGGCTACGGTACCTTGCGAGGACTTGTTCAGAGAGATCATTGGTTTTGATTAGGACGGCTTGTGAATAGATATAATGCATGTAATTAGAGTAGAGTATAATGGTGTATAAAAACTACGATAATAACGAATACTAGGTAACTAAGTAAGGTATACATTGCTATTTCACATTGTACGGAAATATAGCTCTGAAATTATATAAAGAATTAGTGTTTAAAGTATATGATACCATAGATTAGTCTCAGGTTATTAGTGACTATGTAAGTGCAGCTGCTTTAACCCGTATACTTTGAACCAAATAAATATTCAAACGGAACAATTTATAATCATAAGATATTCAAGGTGATACAACAGTAAAATTCCGTATCAAAGTTAGAGTCGGGTTTACTTTGCTTATTGCAAATGTGTTATTGGAGATAAATCGAGTATCCACTTTTAGTTCCTTGCGGCATCTGGCTCATTAAAATGTATTTTCTTCACGATAAGATCTTATTTCAGTGGGGGAGCATTTTATTTTCATTCAAAAAGTCAATTGCAACGCAATTGCTAAGCTATTGGCTTCAAAGAATGTCTATTGGAGATTATAAAGCTACGCAAAACAATGATACAACTCCCGGCAGTCCCTCGGACATCACGCAACTACCCCCAGTGAGTATTGGAAAAGAAAGCTTTGCACTTCCTAGCGTTGCGAAGGCTAATGGAAAACTCAATATCAATTCCAATTCTAATTTTCAGTCCAGTTCCAGTGACAACTCGCTTGATTTGAACGATACTGTCAACATCTTTGTACCTAGTCTGGAACAACACCATGTATTTAGTCGGTTTCCGGACTTGAGCCGACAAAGCTCGGTGATTTTGGCTCTGTCTGGAAGGAAAGTTCATCGCACTTTATCACTATCGTCAGATACTTTTCGGGCTGAAATTGGACCCCAAAGAGATGAGACAGATGCCCTTTTGGGTGACAGATATAACAATCTTGAGGATGAAGTAACAACTGCTTCATTGTATAGAACATTGGTTCTGCCTTTCGCTGCATTTTATTTTGACAATACTTGTAGAAGCGTGCTCAAATGCGCAATCGCCTACTTGATAGCGTCGTTAGGAGTCTACTGGACTCCGTTTGATAATCTCCTTGGTACAACCGATTCCAAGCACGTCGTGGCCACTGTGGCCACCTACTTCCACCCTCTGCGATCGAAGGGATCTATGACTCAGTCTTTGGTGTATGTCGTAATATCTTTAGCTTTCACCTTCGTTGTTTCTTTTGGCTGTAGAGCTGTTTCTGCCGAGTTCTATAATCGCGGTGAAAATGAATTGGGCCATGCTATCGACCTTGTAGTGAGCTCGATAGCGTTGGGAACCATAGCTTTCCTGAAACAGATGGTCAACAAGCCTACGTTCAACACGGCATGTTCTCTAGCTTCGATTTCTATTGTCGCATGTATTGTCAAGGAAGGAAGTCTCAACTCTGACAATATTCCCATTGAGCGATTGCAGGCCACCTTTCAAGTCGTTGTCGTTGGCTGCATAATATCAGTAGCAGTGTGCTACTTATTGTGGCCAGTAAGCTCCATTAAAAAACTCCGTAAATCATTGAACGATTCATACAATATCATGTCGTCTGGTTTATCTGTAGTAGCCAAAAGATTCTTGACAGGAGACAAGCTCACTACCAGAGATAGCGAGATATTCAATAGGTTGAAGCTGAACATATCTGAGTTACTAGGCAATTTGGAAGAAGCAAAATTTGAATTACGAATTTATGGCAGAGAAGAGGAATGGAACCTCCTTGAGCAGTTAGTAAAGTCCACAATTTCTTTGGGTCGTCAATTGCAAGCTTTGAGGTCTTCGTCTGAAATGCAATGGAACTTGTTGCATTCAGAAGAGGAAGGTTCTGAATCAACGTCGTCAGGTCCTGAATCCGTAAAGAGTATGGATAGTTACACTAGTGACATTCTCAGGTTGTCATACTCCGTGGAAAACATGACTACAATTCTAGAAGAACACGAACATGAACACTCTCATACTGCCCATAATTCGACTCAGCTATTTAACTTGTTTGTGTCGCATTTATCACCTTCGATTAGATCTTTCATTTTCACAATCAAAGGTGTTATGAGTGAAGTTCCATTCGAAAAGTTCAGCGAGATTTACCCGAACAAGTTTGCCAAAACCACAAACTTGCAGCACTCACTTAAAGATGCCATCAACTTATTTGAAAACAAGCAGGCAGAGTCGATTGAAAAATTGTATGACCAAGACATTTTCAAGCGGGAGGCAGACTTCTTGTTCAAAGCAGACAAAGAAGAAGTTGCCGCATGCTGTGGTAATTTCTCGTCACTTTTGAATTTATTTGCCAATGAATTGTTGGAGTTCATTAAGTTGTCAGAGAAGTACGAAGATTCTAGAGAAGCTCCTTTGGCGTGGCCATGGTTACGAGTATGGGAGTGGAGACGGAACGATGGAAAAGAAAGCATTTATCGTCAGAGTAATACTCTTAAGGCCGCATTGTTGGATTTGCGAGCTCAACTTGGAGCTCAGGCAAACCTCAAAGACAGTGAAACAGGCTTCCAAAAGTGGTCGTACAAGATATGGATGTTTTTCAAATTCCTACGCAGAACAGATATTCAGTTTGGTATCCGAGTGGGATTGGGAGCCTTCGTTATTTCGTTATTTGCATTTTTGCCCCAGACAAAAGAAACGTTCAATATGTGGAGAGGAGAGTGGGCACTAGCCATATATTGTATTATGATGAACAAGTCTTTAGGTGGTACAACCATGACAGTGAAATGGAGAATTCTAGGGACTTTCATGGGTGCTTTTGGAGCCTATGTGGTTTGGATGTTGACCAATGGAAATGTATACATACTTTGCATATCAGGATTTTTGATTGCCATCCCATCATTTTATATTATTATATTTTGGGTAAAAAACAATGCGTTTGGAAGGTTCATACTTTTGGCATACAACTTGACAGCGTTGTACTCGTACAGTATGCGAAGTCAGCTTGACAATGAAGACGGCAACGAAGGTGGAGAGGATCCTATAGTAGGCGAAATCGCTTTCCATCGTTTTATTGCCGTATCCATTGGTATAGTGTGTGCAATAATAATGGCCTCTTGTGTACTTCCTTCAAGTGCTCGATCCAGACTCAAGAATGGTTTGACTGTACTTTGGCTTCGACTTGGACTTATTTGGAATAGTGATCCACTCGAATATAATCCGGTATCGATGAGGCTCGTTGGTCTCAAAGATGAAAGTGGTATGAATAGATTGCTTTCTGAATGCGAGACGTTGTTGAAACAGGCTCCTATCGAGTTCCGGTTAAAAGGTACGTTTCCAACTAAAGCTTATTCAAGCTTACTATATCATACTTCTGCTATTATAGACAGCTTCGAAAACATCAACTTGATGATCAAGGTGGATCCTGTGTTGAATGCAAACGAGGAGTTCGTATTGAAGTATATCGAGGCCGAGAGAAAAGAGGTGGGCCAACGGATCTTCTTGATTTTCTACATGATCGCCAGCTCTATGAAGTTGGGGTTTCCTTTGCCCAGTAAGCCAGCATCTATCGAACATGCTAAGGATAGACTATTGTATAAGCTCAGTGAAATCAGAAACCAGGCTCTCCAGAATCCAGAGTTGCAACTTACCAACAACGACTTCATATTGTTGTACTCGTACATTTTGGTTGCGTCCACCATCACTGAGCAGTTGGACAATATCATGGAACATGTCAAACAGCTATTGGGAAACGTTTCTGAGGATATATTCCTGTTGGTATAGTGGAAAAGGAAGATTAACGGGTTGTGAGTTAAAGCTGCATATAAAGAATTTCGCAACCATATTACCTATCTTTTTTTTCGACGTGACTTTATGTTCACGTGATAAGCGATGGAGAAAACTAGAGGAAACATTACAAATGAAACAATATATAATTTAATGTACTTATCTTCTCTGGCAAGCACCAGAAACGCTTAAAGCTATTTTTAACATGCTGTTTAACCCCGAGGGATCTATAGGGATCAAGCTCAAGATAAATCTTGTCAACGAGATCAAGCTGCGTTTCAACACAGCACAAGATGACGCAGTAGACATCGCAGAATACATATCCGTGTTGATTGCCTCCAACAAGCAGCCACAGGAAATCGCAAGCGAAGTCAATGAACTTGTGGAGATGACCGTAGACGTTGACTTCATTAAGAGTGTGTTTTCGGAAATTGACAGACTCACGCGTGAACAGGAACAAGCTGGCTCTGTTCAGCCTAGTCCGGTTCCAACTCATACTGTAACTACTCCATCACAGACAGCGGCCGTGCCAGCTCCAGCTCCAGCTCCAGCAAGTACGTTTTCGAGTCTGTCGGTGATAGACTTTGCTACTCCCCCGAACTCCCAAGCTCCGATAGTTCCAGTTGCTCCAGCAGCTCCCGTGCTGGACTTTGCTGTGCAACAGTCGCTCGATGCCATCTTAGGAAACGCACCTGTAAACATCCCCAAAGGCCCCAAGACGGCCCAAACGGTTGTTCCCAACTACCAGAACAATCGCAGTAGTCGAGATTTTAATGCTCGTGGCGGCAGGGGTGGCGGGATCGGTAAGCCGGGAGCTGGGATCCATAAAACCAATATAGCCCATAACGCCAACGGTAGAAACGACAGATACAAGAAGACATCACAGTTTCAAAATAATAAATTAGAACGGGCCCTTGAGTCTACACAAAACCCAGGAATTACCAATGTGGTGAGTGGATCAACGTTTGTACCTAAGCCTCCTAAGGGAAGATGTCCAGACTTCCCCTTTTGTAGCAATAAGGAGTGCGACAAGGCACATCCTACAAGAAACTGCTTCTCGTATCCCAATTGTCCAAATCCACCTGGAACCTGTAACTATTTGCACCCAGACCAAGATCAGGAGTTGATAGCCAAGTTGGAGGAGTCGAAGAAGTTGTATGCTGACAAGAAGAAGAATGAGCTCATGTTACAACAGGCTACTTGTAGATTCGGTAGCAAGTGTACTAAGGATACTTGTCCATATGCCCATCCTTCTCCAGCCAATTCTGAAGCCAAGATCTCCACTTTGGAGTGGTGTTCTTCTGGTAAAACATGTGCGGATACCAATTGTACTAAGGCACATCCTCCACCACTTACTGCATTACCGGTTAAAGAAGCTTCAGGTGAAATAGCTTTGGAACAGTGTAAGTTTGGTTCACAGTGTACAAACTACAAGTGTCCTAGAAGACATGCTACGTCGCATGTTGCATGTCGTGAAGGTGCCAACTGTAGAAGGTACGACTGTGTGTTTGCCCACCCTTTCAACGAAGTGTGTCGTTTCAACGAAAAGTGCAGCAATAAGTTCTGTATGTACCAACACCCCAATGGCAGATCCATTGCTTCCAACACCTGGACCCAAGAAGGAGGATCTGCACCAACCAACACCAGAGCGTTTGCCGTTCCGGACGATCAAGTCATGGAACAGGCTGTTCAAGATTAGTACTTCTGCTAAATAAGTCACTTTTGATTTTGACATATTAGTATGGTTACTTTCTAGAAGAAGTTTACTTGTTATATGCTAAAACCTGTTTATATTATTGAAAAAAATGAAAGAATACAAAAAAAAACAAAAAAACAAAAAAAAGAAGAAAATAATAAAAGCAAATGATAAGCTCTTCAATTACATAAAAGAAGAAGAGCAAGGTTTTATTGGAGCTTCTTTCTGTAGCATTTGGACCGAGCTGAGCTCTGTTCTCCCCTTTGCATCACTCTATTGCATTTCTTCAATTCTCAGCGTAGTTTACGAATGTACGAACATTTATAGATAGAGTTGCGTAGAGTGGTATGATAGGAACAGTATGACACTTTTGAGTGATGTTTTTACTTGTCGCTACTGATAAGGTAGCAAAGACTAAGTTTTTTGCGTAGAACTACGATATATAGTAATAACACTTTAAGGTAAATATAGTTACGAAATTTTGAAATTATTTATAAATTTCTTAAGAAATGGTGGTTTTATACTAGATTAGATTAATATTAAGAAACTGTTATGGATTAAATTAATATACATTAGACTAAGATATTGTTAACTAAAACATATCGAAAGGCATTTAGTATCTCTTCTTACCAGCAGCAGCTTCTTCGGCGTAGACTTCCAAAGGAGAAGCAGCCAACTTAGTTTCAGCCCACAAGTTAGGGGTCAAGAAGGCATAGGTGTTACCGATGGCAGCGAAAGCGGCCTTCAAGGTGTTTTCGGTGGTTCTGGTGGAACCGGAAGAAGAAGTATAGACATCTTCAACACCAGCCAATTGCATCAACTTCTTGACGGCTGGAGAAGCGACAATACCCTTACCTCTTGGGGCTGGGATCAATCTAACGGCAACAGAACCACACTTACCAGTGACCTTGGTTGGCAAAGAGTGAGGTTGACCCAAGTTGGAACCCCAGTAACCTCTTCTGATTGGGATGATAGACAACTTGGCGATGACAATGGCAGCCTTGATAGCGGAAGCAACTTCCTTGGCGGTCTTGATACCTAAACCAACGTGACCGTTAGAGTCACCAATGACGACAACAGCCTTCATTCTGGTTCTTTGACCGGCTCTGGTTTGCTTTTGGACGGATCTGATCTTCATGACTTCGTCCTTCAATTCTGGCAACAACAAGTCAATGATTTGGAATTCCTTGACTGGCAAAGCGTGCAAGTAAATTTCTTCAATGGTGGTAATCTTACCGGCCTTGACCAATCTACCCAACTTGGTCACAGGAGTCCATCCTTTTTCTTCGCCGTCTCTTCTGCCTCTTCTTGGGCCACCTCTACCTCTACCTCTTCCACCGAAGGATCTCTTTGGAGCTTCTGGAGCAGACATTTTTACAATAGTTGATTCTTGTTTGTCGGAATGTTACGTGGAAAGCCGGGGATGTGGTTTTCGATCGACAACTAGATATGGAAAGGAAGAACTCTGCAAGCTACCAGAGAACGACAGTAGAGTAGGATTGAAAACCTTGCTACGATGCGAAAGTGAAAATTTTGGTTATACCTGCAGGTAACTCAAGAATATCAGAACTCACACATAACAAGTGTGTGCGCGACTTAGGGCTCAGCCCTATGGTGTCTCATCATCCTGTGATCGAATTGGAAATTAGTGTCACGTGAAAACATTGAACTCAGTCGACGACATCAACTCGGGTTCTATGCTTAATGGCCGACGGCTTCAAGCCTGCCTACAAAGCCACTTTCCTTCGTCGGGGTTTCTCCTGCTTGCTTCCTTGCACAAGAGGTGCAGTTGCTCTGAAATCTGGGAAAAGCACAGCCATTCTGCATTGCTTCTCCCGTCCCAGCGACAACACAATTGGAAGAGATGACGCGGTAGTCTCAGTTCTAAAATTGACGTCACTACACGATCATTGTCTTCATAACTGGAGAAACTTTCACTTTGCAATCCACGCACATTCTTGCTGGTGGCTAGTAGTATCTTAAATAGGCAAAATTCCATCCAACCAGACCCGGCGGATTGTACTGTCTGCAGTACGTATCTTGGATCGTAGTCTGTGAGGATTTGAAGATTGGGCCGTTCTCATCGTATGCTAGTTCCCGTTATGGCTCGCCAGAGATGGCGGGCACTATTGGCATTCTTAGCGGTCGATGTACGCTAAGTCCTCTATGTATCACTTTTTCGCCTACTAAAATCGGACAATCCTAGCGTCTTCCATGGCGTGATTAGTATGAGCTAGTGTATCGTCACGTGATCAAGATGCCATCCTCTATATAGTTCTGAGTAGTTCCATTTGCCAATGTTAATCCCGCCCCCCTAAAAGAGACCTGGGGTGATACATTTGGCCGTCCATAGGATAATTCTTTCTTTTATAGTGTTGGTTATTTATAGGGGCAATTCTGCTTACACTGTAAACAAATTAATTGTGTTCACGAACGAATTCTAGTCTACGTTCTCACATTGGCATTTCTTATCGCTGTGCTTTATCGTCTCATAACGGAATTTCCTGTGATTGGCTAATTGTTTTCTGATTGGTCATTTAATTGTCTATCACTGAGACACTACAAATAAAGCAATTGAGGTTCCCTTACTCTAGTTCATACTGCTACTAGTTGTTTGCTGTATAGACTACCGGTTGATCATAGCAATCTTTACTGCTACTTATTTTAGAACTATTTCAATATGTCAGATGCTGTTGATAACGCTGCTGCTGCAGTCGACGACTTGAAGCAACAGATCCCGCAATCGGGATCCACCAGCGAATACGACAAGCTCAAGAAGGAAGCCGAAGGCTACGCCGACGATGCCGTCAAGAAGGGCAAGGCTGTGGCTGAAGAGTTGAAGAAAGAGTTGGGTGAGTTGGAAGCTGAAGGTAAATCGCTCTGGAACAAATTTGTAGAATCGGTCCAGGCCAGTGCTTCGAAGATCCTGAAGGTTGTGGGTGATGCTGGTGCTCAAGTGCAATCCGCCACCTGCAGTGCTGTTACGGCGACCTCCAAGGAGCTCCAGAACCCTGTAGTACTTGCCCAGGCATTGGTTGGTGCCGGTGGTATTTTCGGTGGCTACTTGTTGTACACGGAAAGACATAGAATCGACACCGACAACAAGGTTGTTATTGGTCTCCATGCTGCCATCATAACTGGTTTTATCTTGGTAGACGGCTATTTGTTCAACCAGTACTATTCCAAGTACGACAAGAAGTAATCCATAGTGATTTATGTCTTATTCGGTTTCTTTATATATTATTATTATTATTATTATTATTATTACTTTATTATTTATTAGTTTCCACGACCCATGATCATAGCTGGTGTTTGGTTTTACTATTGCCTTACATATTGCTCTAGCTGTTCTTTGGCATAAAGTTTGGCCCACTGTCAACGACTATCTACTTTTAGTATTTGCTATATCATAAGTACATGCAATAAAGGATTCAGATTCATATATAGTTTTTGCAGCTAGAATTGCAATGAGAGTTATAGTTTCAGCTAAAAATGTAAATTGTATATCTCATATTTTGTATTTGATTGCGAATTCCAAAAATATCACTTGAAAAGGTTGGGGCCTCCCAGATACTGGAATTTGGTATTACCATGTGGAAGTTTCTAGTAGTTGACGACGGATTATCTAGCTCTTGGGCACAGCCAACCAAGTAAAGATCACGCACCGTAGTTAGCATAGAGACACATCGAAAGAATAATTGATCAATCTGTCGTGCAAGGAAAAACTCTTGATTTCGACATCTGCAAACTGATGTCATCGCGATGCGAGTTTGTTCGATGCATAACGTTCCTCAATCCAAGATCTCAAAGCCATCTGCGTGTGAGTTCGGTCAATTGCCGATACAGTTTCTAAAATTATCTGAAATTGGGTTTCCTAGGTATGTAAAATTCACATTCTTCGTAGTGAATTATCTTTTTCTTCAAATCACAACTAATCTTCTACATACAGTTGCATTAAAAGATTTTCCTTTTTACGAATAAAATAGTCCCAAACAAAGAGAGAGTAAGAAAATAAACCCAAACACATTCTAAATCCTTCAGCTGCGTTCTCTCCATCACAGTAAAATAATTTGGACATTAAACCCATTTACTATAGTAACAGCCACATATTCAGACAGATTCTTTGCGGTTACCGGGAATTCCCCCACGACAATGGCTTTTTGACAAGATTATTAATGCTGGGAATAGCTAATTATAGCTCTCTCAGCAAAACCTTTCCCGGACACCTGTGCGGCATTCTTCTTCTGGGGAGATAGGGTTCGACTACCGAACAGAAACTTATCTGTTATCGGAGCCGTGTACAAGGAACCATCAATTATGTATTGGTGTAAAAGCGCTTCTCCAATCGAATGTGAACATTTTTTGCCATTTTTACCCGAAACGAATTACCAAGTCAGTCGACTGAAATTACTGCCATGAAATACCATTTGCACCAATTCCTCACGTATGTCAGAACATCCCTACAGTTCACCTTACAGCGTTTACACGTACCTTGAACGTTGATTTATTCTTGACAAGAGCCCTACCGAGCTTCGAAAAATTTAAAGTTTGGTCCATATGTATGGAAGGATTCTGCACACGAATTTAGTATGACGATTTGCGAAAAGGTGGCAGTGGGAACTAATTCACATTTCCGAAAATACAAGCTCTTTCTCTGCAGATTCGCACATTTCAACTTTTTAAGACAATAATAGGCGGCGTCTTTATGCATCTATCTTCGAAATAGGAATATTGCCCGTGTCTTTAACATTTCAGATGAATTCGTGCCCCTTTGTATCTGTGCATCGAGACTTTTAGAGCCACAATTATCCATAGTAACCACAGGAATATATTTGATTTTTAAGTATGTTTAGTGCGCCTGTATGAGTTCCTATTGTCGTCTTTATGTCGAATTTTGGCGTATATCATGAATACCTGTGTTGTGGAAGCGGGTTATCTCTACATAAGGTGACAGAAACGCCGTAAGAAAAACTTGTATGCACACTTATCAACACTTATTGCATCCTTGATCCTGCTCCTTCATGCTGATCTTAGTGAATTGTAGCAGTGTTGTCGAGATGCTTGCTTGCGTGGGTTGTAGTCTGTTCTGTAAACCATAGCCCTGGCGTGACGTAGAGGAAAACCTTACTCGATGACTTGTGCTTTGCTTGCTAATGCAAGATTCGACTGTATTATGGGAGATCGGCACAAACAATACTAGTGCAGTAAGGTAATTGAAAGAGATTCTATCTCTGATGATAGAAGTCTGCAGTAACTAAGAGCCGTATTGCTCGTTTCTTCATCTTAAAAATGGCATATGGAAGGAAAATCCAATTATTTTTCACCCTGGTTTTCGATTGTCTTTGTCCCACAAAGTCAAAGTTTAAATCTTGCTTCGGGTACAGTACCACCTTAAAAAAATAAATCCAAGCAAAAAGCCATAGGAAGGAACAATACTTACTCTTTTTTTGAAATTAAATCAAAAAGTGCGAGCGACATTATGAGCTATCAATGCGCGATGCAGATACAAGTCATCCTTCGTCGACAATTCTGCTACGGTTCATTCTCTGAAGCCATAAGTGACTACAGTAGCATGTATTTCAAACAAACAAACGATGACTTGGTTGGTTTCAAAATATTATGATTCTTGCAATATTCATATGCTCCGTACGATTTTGTCGTTTTCATAGCTCCGGTATTATAAATACACTCAACCGTATTTTTATCCGAAGAGAACCGACACATGCCTTTTGAAAAATAATTCAGTTTGCACATGAACAATTTAGACATCAAACCTATGAAATGATAAGGGTGTGATCAATTAATAGAAATAAGTTTTGATCCAACAACTACAATTTCGGATTAATATTCTAGGATTAGTTTGCGGGGCTTGTGTCTTGAGTTGCGCACTGTTATCGCCCCTAAAACTGTGAGGAAAAAACAATAACCACCACGTAAAATCATACTTCAAAAAGCTTATATTTTTGTAATCCAGGTGAAGATGTACAGATGGGCCTAATAAAAGAAATCTATACAATCAATATAGATGTGTTGAGTTCCTAGATTAGATAAACACGATAAAACCTTAAAGAAGATGCGCGTATCCAAACAGTTGCATTCCGTATTTGGTAGGTCCGCAAAAGAAATGGAATTTCACATGCCCTCAGATAACATCTACGAATGGAGAAATGAGCAACTTCTTTGATGTCGAGAATACATTTCCATTACAGGAAAGCTGGTTCTTTCTGCTTTCGAACGTTTCAAGGATCGCAATGCTTCCCCATGAAAAGCTGACATCCTTGAGTGATGGGGTGGACACAAAACATTCTGCTATTGCCTTTGCAGGATAAACCCGGAGAAGGTTTGTTCCTCACATAAAGAAAGATGTTCCAATTGAGGCTGACAAGGGCAAATGGTTGGCGGAACAGTGTTTACCCGAATTTGAGATAGATATCTTGTCGCGAAATAATATTGCGCTAGTCGATAGAAGTGAAGAACGAATGACTATGTACAGTTCAAACTCGTAATAAACCAATCTAAATTACCAAATTCTGTAGTCATAAAATAAACCTATGCATTGATTACGACAAAACCTTGCAAATCTTAGTCTTCTAAGAAGTCGCCAATCAAAAATGACCCCAACGTCCCAGAGCTAGACAGCCAGCATTAAACCTGCTGGAATCGACTCTAGAAAATATTGGTTCTTGCTCAGGAAAGGATTATGGATGTTTTAGACATTGTGCTCCACATCTAGAACTGAAAGATGTGAAATCGATATATAACAACCACCTATTGATCCCCTAATTGAAGGATTGCATGAAATAAATGCAGGGATCAAATAGAAGAACGCAAGAGCTTGTTAGAAAACAAAAAGGAATGGATCACAACTCATTTTCGGTTCGGGTTTACATCCATTGGCTGCACCACCTTCGGGCATATTTTCAGAAGTGTAGAAACTCATTACTCCTTTAGCCAGCTAGTACAACGCTCTGGACTTGCATGACTTATTTTTATCATCGAGATTTTGATCCTTTACTATTATATGCAGATAGAGGATTTAAAGAAGTCGCAAAAAAGGAAAATAAATCATATTCGAATCACCGACCTTAAAGGGACACCTAGGAAGTGGGCTGTGACATTTACTCCTACATTTTTTCGTTCTTCGAATATTATATTCTGCATATAGTCTTCGGCGTTCTACAACTGGAGCCGAATTACACAGATTCTTCGAAAATTAGCTTGCGATTTTATTCCCTTGATGACATGGA
The DNA here is from genome assembly GCA_030564745.1 of Scheffersomyces segobiensis. Classification (NCBI taxonomy): domain Eukaryota; kingdom Fungi; phylum Ascomycota; class Pichiomycetes; order Serinales; family Debaryomycetaceae; genus Scheffersomyces; species Scheffersomyces segobiensis. The sequence goes on along the minus strand of JAKTZB010000014.1, from coordinate 82,692 downwards.
GCATATGAAAATTCCCAATCATCAACTAGATAATCCTCTCAACCAACGATAATTACAAATCTTACATTATTATATGTAAATGTCTTAATATAATATTATCCTATTTTATTAACCCCGTTGTGGCAATGAAGATTGGCAATTATCTTGTGCTAGACGAAGTAGGGGGGTCTCCGGCTTTTTGCAACTTGCTCTTATCCTCAGCCGTTAGAAGCATATGTAGATGGAAAAACGTCCAATGGCGACTCTAGCATCTTGGCTTAAAATAATCTTGCTATAATTAGAATTGACCGGGAATGAACATCATCCATCTAGATGGAGGCTGTATTTTTTATGTTGCGTTGTGATCATAACGAATGCACTGGAATGCCCATGTTGTCAGAATTACCATAATCTGAGTCGCAAACGTCAAACCAACATAGTATCTGCAAGATACTATGTCGGAAAAAACAACACAAACATGACAACGAAACGTGGATCAACGGATCCGAGGCTAAGAATTTGAATTAATCGGAATGCGGCCACAGTGTGCATTGCTCAAGTGAACATTTGAGTTGAAAATTAGTGACTCTATTTTTGTAGTAGCCTCTCAGATTCAACAATGGTGGATAGGTAGCAAGGCACAAATTAATACGAATAAGCATATTACAGGTGGGTAAGGCACGCCGAGCAACCTCTCCATTCAACATTACCCTATTGAGGTGATGGAGGAAATACACAATTACGTAAGAACTGGTAGTCAAGAGTGCATGTAAATGAATATAGAGCCCCAAAATATGCTCAAGAAGTTTATTCCGAAAAGTGCATACATACAAAATAAATAGTTTTTCATATTTCCATAGAAAATACCACTCAAACACTATCAAAGATGCAGTATTTGTTAACGCATCGAAGGAATGCAGATAAATACAAAAAATAATTCTAGTATAGTTAACAGTAAAGTTTGAATCCTGCAAATAGAGTATTTTTGACTTTGGATATTTTTTCGAACAAGTTAAATTTCTTTTCTTTTTATTTTGCATGCATCAGGACTGTGTGTACATAATTAGTTCAATGCACGCTGCATACAGAAAGTTAATTTATTAAATAATATTCATTATTTTTTATTTTTGCATGAAGTGTATTTAGATTTGTTCCCTCTCATTTTTTATTCACTCACTCAGTGAGAGATGTAAATTATCATTTATTGATTTTTATATTTAAGTGACGTACATCTTGAACTCAACCTCGTTTTTTGATCATTCACTTATGTGTTTACTAAACTAAACTTATCTTTTACTATTTACTGTTTCGAAATAGTTCTCCTTATTGTATTTCCCTAGTAACCTTCGGTGCATAGCATTCGTGTCAGCAAAGCTTGAACCTCGATCTCGAATTATATAAAGATCAATCAATCTTGCCCCAGTTCCGCTAATTGGATTTAAACATTTTCATACTCTCTTACTCATATGTTCTCATCGTCATCACCAAGTGTCATCCATACCAATCGCTTTGATATGCTCGAGCAGACTTCTGACTCCAACCAATTCAATGAGTTTCCATTAATACCTTCGTCCACCGGCAACTACTTGTTGGACGAGGCTACTACCTTTGATGAACTGCAGTCGTCTTATATCATTACAACCTCTCCCAACTCCTCGTCGCACAACCAACCTGCTCTTATTTCTACTTCTCTTGCATCGTCGATGCCTCTCAATACCTTGGGTCACGCTGCTTCTACCCCAGGTGTCGTCGGCTCCTTGGCAGGCTCCAACATGAACAACTTCAGTATGAATGCTGGCCACTCATACATGAACTATGGTGTTAGTTTGCCTGTGCAACAGTCAATGATGATGAACCAGCAGAACACACCACAATCGTTATACTCTTTCAACACTAACAGCATGTTCAACAACAAGATGTTCAACAACGGCGAGTACGACATTCTCACCTCCTCCAACACACCTTCCAACCCACAGCTTGGTTCTGCCAACGACAACACGATGCTCAACTCGTCATCTATGAACTTCTTTGACAACTCCAACCCTTATAATATCAATAAAGTTGCCGCTGGCAACTACTATGCATCCCCACAGCCATTCAACCAAGTATCTGACTCCATGGTCAGCTTTGACTTGGCTAACCAACAGCACCAACAACAGCAACATCTTCAACAACAGCAACACCTCCAACAGCAGCAGCAACCCAACTCGGCCACCAGCTCGACGTTTGAGAGCCTTAGCTACAGCCCTCACTCCACCAGCCAGCACTCCAACGACTACTACCAACAACAAGCCATGACATCCATGAGCCACACTGCATCCGCTCCAGCATTATTGTCTGCCGCAGCACAAATCAAGCACGAGTCACCTATCCACCATCATGCTCTCGGCCACGATCTCTCTTTGAAAAAGAGATACAGAGTGATCAGAGGGGTAAGTGCCGGAGGCAGCACAACGCGCCCACCAAAATTATCCCTTGATAGCGACGCTGTGTTCTTGCCAGTCGAGCTCAACTTGGTCGCTGCTACAGTCGAAGACATCTGCTATCCACAGTGGTCCCCCACCGAGAAGGAGGACAGAAGAAGAATCATCAGGATAGAAAGAATTCAGAATGGCCCCAAGTTGATTGCCAACTTCTCCATTGTCGGTAGTGCCAACGAAAATCCTATCACCTTACCTCCTCCTCCTAATGCCGATGTGGTGGAAGTGTCATGTTTGGAGTGCAATGTGAAGGTTAATGATGAATACTACGACTCGCAGAGCAGTGATGACGAAGGAAATAAGTCGGGCTCTTCTCCTAAGAGTTTTGTTAAGAGTGAAGCTGACGGCGAAACCTACCAATACTACATTACATCTGTGGAAGTAGTGGAAATTGTCGAGTTGTTGATCGGTACGCAGTTGAAGGACCCCGCAGAAAAGAGAAGAGAAAGAGGTAGAGTAAGATCGAATTTGGTTCCATTCTGGTCAAAGAAACCAATTTCGTCGAGAATGAACGATTCATCATTTTCTAATGCCAGCTCGCAGCAGACCAACGCACAACAGCCAACCAATCAAGACTTCAGAGTAGAACTCGCTAAAAGAATCATGGGATACGAAATCAGGAAGCCAAGAGGTTTTGACAAGGAAGTAAGAATCTTGAGATGGGACAAATTGGTTCCAGCCTTGAAGAGAGCTTTACAAAGTTATTATACAGAAATACCACTGAGCGATGCCCATCTTGATTTCTAGACCAGCTTAACGCTGGTTAATTAAATCTATACATATTTATTTGAAAGTAATACAATTACGCTTTTGTAAAACGATAAATGTAACTAGCCAATGGGATCTACTGCTGCAATAATGATAAAGTTACGGACCCTGCCACAGGTTTTTTCTATTTTTCTAGCATTCAGTAAATTCTAGCAATACTTAGTCAATTAATACCCTTTTTAGTCACTTAACAACACGGATGTTTTCACCCAGAGTATGGATCAACGCTGTCAATCATTTCACACTTTGGTAGTTACGATCCAATATCTTATGCACAAAACCGTCATCCAAGGATTCCAGTACAGAGTCCAGAACAGGAATTTATGCACATTAATTCTTTTAGCGTTTTGAGTTTACGAGATTCACCTGCAAATTTAGGAACGCCACTGTTCGTAATCTGAACTAGGTCATGGAAACAGCTTCTTTGGTCAATGTCCAATTGAGGAGACGACAATATTCGACGTAAGTCTTATCTAATGGAGAGTTATCTGAAAGTTTCCAAATTGTTCAGGCTCATGCACTAAAGCTTATTTTGCAAGTATTATTTCCTAATTATGCCATTGAAACTTTTTCTAGCACTTTTTCAATATACAGGGTCCTTTCAAATAGAACAACTTGGCATACTTAGCCATAGTGAGTAGTAAGTACGAATACTAAAATGGAGAGGGCGTCAAAAATAATTAAAGCACAATATATAATTTTTCTATTGCTGGGATGTGATTTTTCTCTGTGAACATGGAAGTTTTTGTATACTGATTATTATTTGTAACTACCTCGCAAGCTTGCGGTCCCCACCTTATCCATTTTGGTGGAAGAGCTTGGATTTCCAATGTCACTGTCATGCTGTCGTTCGTTTACTGCATATGGTGTCGAGATAGGGCGAAATAAGCTGAAATAAAGCCACTTTCACGTGAACCAATAAGTGCCCGCCAGAGCTCGATGGCTAATTTCCGCGAAGATCCCTAAACTATCATAGCCAATGAAACCTTGTAAACTGGCTTAGAGTTTTGCGTCGTGGTGATCCCAGCCGCCGTGATATTTCCGACAACCTACCCAAGCACGCCAAATCCTTAATCGTACCTAATGCAGGATGAGGCATCGAAACTTACTGCATTTCGACTCCTTCTGTTCACGGACACTCGAGTGTCTGTATTGTTGTCCAGTTCCTCGTGATTCTTTACAAATAATATAATTAGTTAATTTTAGGAATATTTTGCTAGAATACACCTTCATTTGCAACAGGCGCTTAGGACACTTTCTTCTCACGCATCTATATTTCTCGTTACGGCTTGGGAGGGCCTTCATTTCCTATTCTAGCATCAGCTGCGCATCGATGGTCCTAATTATCTGTAAAAAGCCAAACGTTAGGCGGCAGTTTCCGTCCCGTTTGCCAAAGGTTTCTTCTAGCTTTCCCCATCTGTTCTCGTCATCCTTTGTAACCCTGTTACTTTGCATTGCAACATTTAAGAAAAATTCCAACACCAACCATCTTCAAGATTGCGCCTATAAAAGCCTTCTGTTCAAAATGCCGAAAGTGTATTCCATATAATAACTGTGGGCAGCAAGGAAAAGCCAGTGCTCGTAGGCAGAGGTATACTTTTTATGGGGGACGGTTGGCACAGTCATACGCAGGTCATTGGCGGGCATCTAATGCGGAAGATCCAATATTAACTATAGGGGTTAACAAAAACGAGGGGTGAGAGTTGATTTTTCCCAAAAGAATATAATAATATATTATTACTGCTTCTAGAGTTGCATCAAATAATTAAGCTCGCGCTGCAGAAAGCCCAGAGCCAAAATTTGTTCTCTCCGAAACTCCCCAAAGTCGCGCTACATATTCATGACAGAATGTGCTTTGTAGAATAGGCAAGGACAGGCTATGGAAGGTGTATGATTTTTTTATCATAATATTCAACGTGAGGATTGCTGAAGTGGAATAATATTACTAGACCGAGTAGCCACTTGTATTTTACGTCATTTCTTATCTCTCCAGGTTTCTAGATAGCTCTTGTGCCCGTTGAACTTATTTATAAAGGTTTATGAAGCGTCTTTCCCAATGGCAAGTTTAGCCATACAATATCGCGAAAAGTTGCACACCATACTTTTCATCTGCTTAGCCGATCATAGTGCAAACCTTTAGTTTGAGAGATTGCCAGGCTATTTTGTATTATCGCAATGGCATTCGTAGGGAAAAATGATGGTAGCATATAGTTGCATTTATTTTGCAAGACAGCCGATGCACTTATGCTGGTCTGGAATAATTCTTCATAAGTAGCGTAACACTTTCCATGTCTCTATAGGTAGTGATCTGCTGTATTCGTATTGTCAAATGTTGGCTTTGCGAGAAATAGTAAATCTCTCTTAGCTAGATTTAATTACGGTAGATCTCAACTTCAAAACTAGGAGGTCTAAAATGATGATAATTTTATATGCTCCGATATGGTGATGTCTACCTCGAAATACAAGAGGATGACGACGAAGATGAGCTCGGCGACCTAGAGAGGTATGGGAGAGGCGAAAATATCGGGACTAACTGTCGGGAGATGCACGGAGAGTAGAAAGTGGACACAAGAATGCGGTTCTCGCAGTGACAATGTATATACCTTCAAGGAGATCCCCACAATAAAACAAGCGTAAGCACGGATAAGTACCAAGGATAATGATTAGGCACCTGCCTTCCTTTTGTGTAAGCGATTACAGCTAATAAATTATTTATGTTTACGTAAACGTATTTATTTCTTAAGTATTTTCCCTTAAGAAGCTCAACGTCCCCCAAAAATCTCCTACATGTTGTGGCACTGCCCAGACGACGAGGTGCTCGTTTTATTTATCTGTTCAATCACAAGTCGTTTGTAAAATCTAAAATGTAGCAAGTATCAGAATATGGAAAATACCCACGGAAAAGTGACCCGTATGTGCAAACGAGTCTCGAATGCTTTTCAAACTTTCCTTGTCTTTTTTCCTCTCAAAATTATTATAGCACTCGGCTACTCCTCCTTCTTTCCTGGTCAAAAATAAAAAAAAAAATTTTTTAAGATAGGATCCTGGTACACTCAATTAGTAGAATATTATTAGGAGAGCCTTCCAGCGCCTACTGGGAGCCAAATATATATCCCATTTGAGGTTATTTGTTCATTGAGAGAACGCTTACTCTATAGTCTTATTATCATCACGATCATTGAGCTTAACTCGACAATATATACCAGTTGCTGGGTAACTCTCGAAGAAGGGAAACCGGAGTATGACCTAGTCTGAGAATGATGAATGATCTGTAGATCTGTAGAGACGGAGCAAACAATTTGGAGATTACATTCCACCCCTACTAAGGCACATGCTCTGAGGAATCCGAAGGATCACACTTCAAATACAGTTAATGCCAAAATAATGGCATTCCGAGGGTAGAAATAGTTCATTTGAAGAAACGAGTCGGATTATCCAACGAAAATGTCGCACACTCGGAAAACTGTTGGCAATTTCACCTAACAAATTTGTCTTACACCTGGAACAATTATTTCACCTGCAAGCAATTTCTTAGCCAACTGAGAAGACGCTTGTCGTTACTTTCGATATGTAAATGTCGAAAATAAGTGACGACCAACACAAAACTATAAACTAACATTCGAAGTATTGCTACTGTTCGCAGAATAAAACTAGGAACAAACTGACAATTAATAACAATTACGGCGACAATTTCTCCTCAAGTGATACGCCAGATTGTATGGAGATATGCGATTGAACTCTTCATTCAAAGCGACTATGGTCTTGCTTGCCCTCAAAAATATGTTCAATATGTTGCGACATGAGCTTAGAAAATGAACGACATTTTCGTGGAGCAGTAGTGACAATTAACATCCGGTACGCCAACTCGTTTTTACCCTCGGATTGCCAATAATTTAGGTTTTACTGTACGAGCTGCTGCATCTGCCTTAATTGCTTGCAAATCAGAATGTTGAGAGCGCCAAGAAGGGTATGTGCATCGTGCAATTGCTAAGGCAAGTGAGTCAACGGTACATACAGTTGACGTGACCATGGACTGGCGAAGATTAAATTGAAAATTGACTTCAAAAGCAATCATTGACAATTTTGCAATTAAGTAAGTATGAGTCAATACAACAAGAAAGATGAACGATTCAATCGGAAGTTAAAATACATAGCAATTAACTAAACTAAAGGCAAACAGCTAACATCGAGGATCAATTGCTAGCAAGAACCCATCTCATACCTAATTAACCAAGTATCTCTTCTCGGCTTCCTTCCAGTTGATAACGTTCCAAATGGCCTTGAAGTAATCGACCTTGACGTTCTGGTACTGCAAGTAGTAGGCATGTTCCCAGGCATCAATGGCGACCAATGGCACTAATGGACCAACTACAGTGTCCTGGTTAGCGGTGGTGACGACATCCAAAGCACCACCGTTTTCCTTGTTTTTAACGATGAAAGCCCAGCCTGAACCCTGGATACCGGCCAACTTGGCATTGGTGACAGCCTTCAAGTTGTCAATAGATCCGTATTGTAAAGCGATTCGCTTGGCGAAGTCAGACTCATCAGCAGGAGGTTCACCTCCTCCCTGTTTCTCCGGAGCCAAGTTCTTCCAGAACAAGCAATGGTTGGTGTAGCCACCACCGTGGAAATTGATAGCCTTTTGTAACTCAATGGTCTTCTTGACTTCACCCTTAGCCTTGGCTTCGGCATGTTGCTCAATGGCCTGGTTGTAGCCATTGACATATGTCTGGTGGTGTTTGGTGTAGTGAAGCTCATTGATCTGACTAGAAATGTGGGGCTCCAAAGCACCGAAGTCCCAGTCCAAATCGGGTAACGAGACCTTGGTTCTCACAGCTCCAATAACGGAGGCTGCGGAACGGGTATTTCTCAAAGAACGAGCAGAGGTCTTGATGGTAGAAAGCATTGTATCTAATGAAGCAATTGGTACCAGGTGAAAGCTATCTAATATCTGAATACATAAACGTTTCTGACTTACCCCCATTGATATATTATTCAATTTCATTGGCTGTGGGTCTTCCGAGCCCGCCTGCACAAAGACCTCATGCTTCCCCTGATTTTTCAGCTTCTGCACGTTGGAAAGATGAAAAAACCTGATGAAAGCAGGTGTATTGCGGATATACGAGGAGTGTGATGTCTAGACCGTGGCACCTAGATCACGACGTAGAGGAATGATGTAGTTAGATATTACTAATAGAATTTTCTGCGCGGAAGGCTATTAATCATCGGCGAAATCGGAACGCTCACACTTTTAATTTCAATCGTCTAACATAAGAAGTTGGATAAATGAAGCTTGTAAAGGTCAGTAGTTAGATTTGAAGATCAATTTTCAATAATAATAGCAACTTGGAAAAGTTCTGTAATATTGCATTAACTTAATTTGCACTGTATCGCATTGACTAAAGTAAGTAAAATAAAACAGTATTTTTTACTTCAGAAATCGACTGAAATTAATATTTCACTAATTTAGAAAAAATACCTACTTGAGTATTAATAGTAAACAATATTGAACTTTTATGGAGCTTTCAGTTTTATCAGTTTCAGTGCTAACAACAACCTACAATGTAATATTTTAGTATGGACAGTATTGCATTATAATATATATGAGCTTTATAACGTATCTATGCGAAGTCACATTCTGTCTACAGGAGTCAAGCCCAACAATGTCATACCGTTGAACAACACCTGTTTGGCACTAGCATACAAGGCCAATCTGGCCACTGCCAATTCCTTTTCCTGGCCAGCAACCCACAAAATGTCGTAACATTGAGATACAATATGGGTCAAATTGAACAAGTAGGTGACGATGGTGGAAGGTTCGTGTGTTTTCAATGCCTTCTTGATGGCGTCAGGGTACTGGGCCAAGGTTCTGACCAAGTTGGCTGCGCATGGCTCAACCAACAAGTCGTAGTTTGCAGAAGCCAAGTCCTCTCCAGTGTAGCCAGATTTTCTTTGCACTGAGCTCAAACGAGAGTGAGCATATTGCAAGTATGGACCGGTATCACCTTCGAAGGAAGTCATTCTGTCCCACTTAAACTCGTAGTTATTTATACGCTTAGCTTGCATGTCTTGAATCATAACAGCAGAGATACCAACCAAGTCAGCTATCTTGTCGGGGTCTTCGATCTGAGCATATTTTGTCTCGTTGGCCTTCATGACTTCGTGCATCTTTTCCTTGGTTTCTTCCAAGATGTTGTCCAAAAAGACAACAGTACCCTTTCTGGTAGACATACCCAATACCATACCGAAGTTAACGTGCTCCATGTTCTTGGCCCATTCAAAGCCCATCTGCTTCAACACTTCAAAGAATTGAGCACAATGCAAATCTTGTTGCGAAGCAATCACGTAGATCATCTTATCGAACTTGTAGGTTTCGTAACGCTTCATGGCTTCACCAACGTCACGGGTAAGGTACAAAGAAGTACCATCAGACTTTTCGACCAATGTTTTACCTAATTTCTTGTTGTATTTGGTCAAATCAATAAGTTTGGCACCTCTGTCTTCGTGAATCAACCCCTTTTCTTCAAAGATTTTAGAAGCCTTCTTCATTAATTCTTTAGGAACTTGCGATTCACCGGAGTATACGTCATAGTGGATGTTAAGACGAGCATACGTATCTATGTACTTTTCAATGGACAAGTCTCTGAATCTCTTCCAGATCTTCAAAGCTTTCTCGTCGCCATCTTCCATCTTCTTGAAGTAGAATCTGGCAGCTTCATTGGTAGGCGAGGTTTCACCCTCGGAAGTGATATCCTGGTTAATCTTGACATACACCTCAAACAAGTGGTTGATAGGGTCCGTAGCCAACTTCTCTTCGGAGCCATACTTCTCGAAGCCTACAGCTAACAAACCAAACTGTTTTCCCCAGTCTCCCAAGTAATTGATTCTGGTAACGTCCCAGCCAGCCTTTTCATACAAGTTGGACAAAAACCCACCGATAATAGTGGATCTCAAATGGCCAGCATGGAAGGGCTTAGCGATGTTGGGAGAAGAGAATTCAACAATGACTTTCTTGTTCAAGCCAAGAGGTAAGGCACCATATTCAGTCTTTCTAGTTAAGGCATCGCCGATAACCAAGTTGTACAACAACGACTTGTTGAAGAAGAATTGTAAGAAAGGACCTTCAGCCTTAACTTCAGAAAGAAACTTTCCTTTGTCGAATTTCTCTGACCATTCTACAGCCTTATCCTTTGGATTGATACCCTTCAATCTCAATCTTGGAACTGGAACGATCAAGTCACCTTTGTCCAAGGTATTTGGCGAGTCTAAGGCAGAGAAAATGATCTCTTGGTCAACTTCAGAGACTCTGTGCAATTCGTTGGTGATGTAGTTTCTGAAGACATCGACAATGTTGAAGTCTGGAGTCGAGGATTCGATGGCCGATGGTTGTTGCAAGCCCAATTTGGACAAACCGTCAGTGATGGAGTGGACGGAGGTCGACATGTTGAATGGTCTCGTAAGTAACAGAGGTTTGAAACAATGAACAGTAGGTCTCCACACGTTCATGAACTGGTTGTTCCAGAAGAGATTGAGATGGTTTAACAAGGAAAAATTTGATGAGAACAGATATGCACACCATTTTATGTTGCTAGATGAGTCAGTCGAGTTTTTTTAGAAAGATAAGGAAAACAGACACAACGGTGTAAGAAGGGGATATATAGGAGAAATATACAAAGTGAGAATTGAACCATTCCAGTCTTCCAAGGTTGGTACTGTTTGTTGGAAAGTATAACAGTTGCTTGTGGAGGTGGTCGTATAGTGTTTGGGTGCAAAAATGAAAAAAGAGGGAGAAAGTGAGAGATGAGGATAAAGAGATTATATTTTAAGTTTTGAAAGTTGATACGAAATGAAAAGTTTACTTTGCAAATGTGGACTGTTAGCTTTAAATGGCGAAAAGAGTTGTATAAGTGAAGAACAGAATGGTTTTTGATGAACAACTTATGGGTCTATCTGACTGTTCTCATTCTCTACTTGCGAACTCGCTAAACTCTCGTCTCTCGCTATTCTGTGTCCTCACCTCACTGTAAATTCAGTTCCTCTCGCTAAAACTTTTTCTCAGTTGTCACTACTCTCATTATTTCTCGCCATTTCTCGCTATTTCTTTCGTGCCCCACTCTTTTTGAACTTTACCTATATTTTACTCGCCTTCTCATTTACACTAGTTCACTCCGTATACAATCAACTATCGTTTCTGTTCTACTTTTCTTCTTAGCCAGTTCTGCAACATGCAATCAGAAAAGACATCCCAATTGATGGAGATGGGCTTCCTGGAGTCGGAGGCTCTGGAGGCTCTTGCCCAGTGCGATTATGATCTCCAAAGGGCGATAGCCTTTCTCTTTGGTGATCCCACAGAGACTCCAACAGCTGCTGTACAACCGTCAGATGATATCAGTTCCAACCTCCAAATGGTAGCTTATAATGATACAGTCGGAATTAGCAATCCAGAAGATATTCCGAACTTCAGCGATTTGAGCAACGCCAACGACTTAGATACGACATACAACTACAATAACCCTAGACACAACTATAACCACAATAAATATGAAAGCAGAAATCAGAGCCACGAAAATGTGGCCAATCAGAATGTGACAGGTCACAGCGGAACTGCCTCCGGAACCATTCGCAACAATACCTACGAATACGACCGGGAGTCGAATCCTGATAACTACGATATGGACGATTCTGAGATGCGATACGCCTACGGCGAGACTATCTATGCTCGAATTGATTCGTTTGCCCGGTCCAAGGAGGGCTCTCCCTCGGTTCTTGTTGGTTCTGCTGGCTATTTAGAAAACTATATCGTTCCCTTGATTGTAATTGCGGCACGGATCGATCGCTTCTCGCAACTCGTGTTACACGATACCACAGGTTTCGACTCATCTTACGAGAAGAACTGGTACAATAACTTCAGCGAGTTGACGGTAGCTGTACCTACCGAATTCGATGAGACCTTGGCTACAGCGTACACGTTTATTGTTGAAATCCAGCGGATGGTGGCTTTCTTAACCCCTGTAAGTCAACGTTCGTTCATGACTGCTCACGACTTGATGAAGAATCTACCGGGTGATTTCCGGCAAGAGCTTGGTGATCGGATTGAGGATGTCGATGATCTCATTCCTAGGTTCTACCACTACTTAAATCTAGAGTACCAGAAGCTTTTTGGTGGAGACAATGAGTTCGACAAGCTCTTTGAATCGCGGGTAGAAAGTGTCTTGGAAAACGTCCGTAACGAGCTGTATCTGGTGCCAATTGATTTTGAATCTAGAGGAGGCAATCTTTTTGAATCCTTAGCTTCTATATTCTGGCATGACGAAGACACTCTTGGAACTGTACGATTTGTACATATTGCACCGATCTTGACTATACAACTCGCTGGAGACGACGACGGTTTTATGGGAGAACCTTTTCAACTTGAAGAAGAATTCTATCCGGATGTTTTTAGTTCCACATACTCGGATGTGATCACAGAGATGGCTCGTAAACGTTTGGAAATCATGAAGAGAAGAACCGCTATCACCCAGGAAATTATGAGCTACAACTCGTTTGAAGGGAAAAAAATAAAGTCTATATTGCAGTCCACTATTGACTACTTGGAGAAGGCAGATAGTAAAGATGCAGCAGTAGAGTTGTCAACTTTGACAGAAAATATCAGAGACAAGTCAGCTGAACTCACAGCCGAACTTAATAGTTTGAGTAAAGAGTTATCCACATTAGATACTTCCGACTACCACAGCATTGTCTCACGAATCAGAGACTATCCCAAAATTCCTCCTCTCACCAAATATCTCTTGGTAGGTGTAATTTGTTCGGACACAGAGTACTTCTTCCGTAGCAAGATTCATGCTGAAAACCAGGAATGGGTGTATTTCAATTCTGTTTGCACCTCAGACAGGCGAGTAGTCGATTATAGTCTTCATTTCATGGATTTTAATGGCGTTCACTCGTTTATCTTGGACTACAGCAAAGACACCAGTAGACAGCTAATTCTTATCTATGGAACAGAAGAGGTTGTTCAGCAGAATGTCGAGGTTCCTATTATTGGTGAACTAAAGAACTTTTTCGACCGCGACAATGAAGTCCTTGAGAATGACATCAAGCGGTTTTATCTGGAAGATGATGGCGACGATGACGACGATGACGACGTCGTAGCGATTGATAGTGATGCCGTGAGCAGTGAACAAGAGTCTACAAATAAGGAAAATGAGCCAGAGAAAAAGAAAGATAATGATGAAAAGTTGATAGATTTATAGACAGTTGAAAGTCATGAAGAAATGTACAAAATAAAGAAAGAATGAATGTCAGAAATCTAATGAAGTACATAAACAGTAGAAGTTAAGGATGCTAGAATAAAACAGTATGTTTAAATTTGAAAAACGAGAAAGAGTTTAAAACTGGTGAAGAGAATTTTTCTAAAAACCCAAAAAGGTCAAAGTGAAAATATGTTCATATTTTTCAAATATATTCCATGAAAATACATGCTGTAAATGGTGTTAACAAAGTATAATTATTATGAATAAAGCATGTTATGAAAGCTGAATACTGTGGACTCCGGGTAGTAAGCAATAGTATGTTGAGGGCGCGACATCCGGGTTTCACGTGCCATGACCCCCCCGCAAGTCATCGACAAAATCAACACTATCAAAAGGTCAAGTAGCCAACACGACTCTTCTTCAAGGCAATTGCATTTGAACAACAATATGGCTTCTGCTGTGCCTTACAATCCAGACGATTTTGAGAACAACAATCCGTTTGCAGAACCTGTAGCGGAACCCTCGATTATAGATAGTGCTCTGGCCGTGCGAGCCAATCTGGGCTATACTTCATTGAACGAAAGTGAAGTAGAAAATGTGAAAAACGATCCAAGATATAGCCACAGGTACACCGATGATCCAGATTATGATCAGGATGACGAAAATGGTGGCTCTGAGCAGCAGTATGGCCAGGACGAATCTGCCAACGAGAACCCAGAGATTTCCAATATAGGCAAGTTGACTGAAGCTGAATTACGGAAATTGATTCCAGAAAGATATACCGACAAGTATCTGATACAAATCCGCTTGGTGGCCATAGAGAGGAACAAGATAGGAAATCCGATATTACGCTTTGATGCATCCCTAAAAGGATTGCCTCGGTTCAGACAAGCGAAGTATAAGGAAGTTCGTCGTACCTATAACGAAGTGGTAAAGTTCAACAAGTATTTAACTATATCTAATTTGGAAGTTTTTGTTCCAGTAGTTCCGGGAGCAGTGACATCGTATCCGTCCGGAGGTGACGACGAGACGAAGCAGTTGCAGCAGGTGTGGCAGGAATGGTTTGACCGGATCTGTGGCAATCCTATCCTCGTTAGAGATGAAGAGTTTGTCTATTTTCTAGAGAGCGACTTTGGATATTCAGTCATCAACAGCAATCGGAAGTCATCTGTGGCCAGTGGATTGATGAGGAAAACGCTTAAGCAGCTTGCTGTGCCCTACGATCCGTACGGCGAATTGGCCGAGTTCCGTCCAATGATCAAGTCGGCCTATCTCGAATGCCAAAAGCTCTACCGGCTGATGGACAAGAACTCCAAAACAGAAAAACAATTGTCGATTCACGTCTTTGATCTTTGCAACAAACTTTCTGTGTTGGCCCAGTCGGAAAACTCGCATCCAGGCATGAAGAACATGTGGGACAAGTTGAGCAAGATCGTGCAGATCCAGTCAGACTTGCTTCTCATAGAGTCCATCAACGATATGGGCTCGCTTGGTGATGGTATACAGTGTTTGGTTAACGACTTCTACCAGATCAAAGAAGCTTTAACCAACCGTCATTTGATAATGAGAGAGTTGACGCAGGCTCAAGCGCAGACACAGACTAAGCACCAGAATGCAACAAGAATCAAAAACAAAAGTTCTTTAGATCCCATAAAAGTGGACGAAGCCATTCGTTCTTTGGAATATGCCACGAAAACGGAGGAGTCACTTAACTTGCAAGTGAAACGTATCTCAGGCGAAATGCTCTTTGAGCGCAAGGAAATCATTCAGTTCACAGAAAAGAAGTTCCATAAACTCTTAAAAAGCTACACCTTGAACAAAGTAGACCACCACCGTAAAAACTTGAAGAATTTGGAGAACATCCGTTTGGATATAAGAATCGTAGACCAGAAGGGAGGCTTATCGCGCTTGAACAGAGACAACTTAACAACTCTCAAACACAACTTGAGCCAATCACAATCAGCCAACGGGGATTCTTGGTCTTCGCGAACTTTCAGATCGCTCAAGAAAGAGGAAGAAGAACGAGAGAACAGATTGGAGAAAGAGGAAGAAGAGGCAGAAATCACAAAGTTGAATGAAGACGACGATGACGGAAAGAACGTGGTAGATGCACGTAATGCTGCTACCCTATTGGGGGTGGCCACTTTCTAGCTTTATAGACAAGAAAGTGATGGAATCAAAAGGTGGATAGTAAATAGTAGAGCATGCGACTACCTAAGACAAATTGCGGCTGGACCTGTGTGCAGTATGAATAGATAATTTTGCAACCGCTGATCTGATTAAAGTAATTTATGATTGTATCAAATTATAATAATTGGTTGTTATAATAGACGATAAAGAATTGAATATCAATGCTTCTGAGATCCGTGATGATTTATTTCGTCGTTATTAATCAAATATAGACAACGCCGAATGCCAAAAATGCCAAATATACGCAACTTCCTGGTAGGTCTGTCATTAAGACAGTATAGAAGATTTTAGGTGTTTTGAATTTCCCTGGAGGAAAAGACTACTGAATAGAAACTCGATTTTCCCCTTGAACTTTACAATATTCTTTCTGATATACCCAAAGACTCTGTTCCATTTTCTTCAGTGTGCTCAGCAACATTGTTCTTTCCGATCGCATGATCCACTTAATCAAAATGCACCGGCTTTCAAAACAACCAACATATCCAATGGCCGAATCAAACTAAACATCCCATTGTCTCAATTTAAAAGTCATCTGCTATTGCATGTTACCACATTATTGACACCTTTCATTCCCGAGGCCATATTTCTCCTGAAACACTTTCGTCACAGAAATCCTTATCGAAATTTGTAGATTCCTGCAGACAGTAAAGTAGTTCTACAGCCTTACCAACTGGATGAAAAGCTTGTTAGTCCGTGAACGGCCCTGGGTGTGCCATGTTTGGACCAGTAGGAGGAATGTCATTGGTCTTTTGGAAAGAAGGGAACTCAAGATAAGTTGTGAAAAACAGCACGTCTGTGAACGCCTAGAATGCCCTTATTTACACGACAGAAAGCAAAGCATTAGTGAGAAGAGACCAGAAAACAAGAACAAAAATACACCGAATAGACGAAAATAAGAATAACTCAAAAGAATACCCTTAAAGATCTTTGAAATATAAAGAAGAGATCACGAGCAGTAATATCTAAGCTGGAAAGCTTCTTTTCTTGACTTTAATTATTGCAAAAGATTAACTCACGTGATGTTTATTGTTAAACCTATATATAGAGACCGGTTTTCCCTACCGACTAAACGTTAATGGACCTTTACTGTAATCACTGAGGAGCTATTTAATCTGTTTAAACTAGAAGAAATTCTCTACGGTTTATATATTCTTTTTGCCCCATCTTCCTCATGTTACCCTTCTAATGCTTTTAGGCTCTTCAACAAGTTGTGACCAACAAATTTCGGAACTTCTGTTTCGAGCGACTGTATAAGTCCAAACTGACGTTACCCACCTCGGAAAATAGTTTTTATAGATCCTGTATCTAACTTTCCATTAACTTTTGATGCAAAATAAGATACAGCATCTTGGATAATATTGATTTCCGAGGAGAGCCACCTCAGCTTGGACCTGATCGGTGCTTATACTGAACGGTTATCGCTTGTGGCAACGAGAAATTAAATTCTCGAACAAGATCTATAGGAGAAAGAATATATAAATCATGACAGATTCATGCCAGTTTTGGACAGAATTTAATCAATTCTTTAAAATAAAAGCAAAGGTCCATTAGCGTTTAGTCGGTAAGGAAAACCGGTCAGTTCTCCACATGCAGGTTTTCGACCAACTATATTGAATAATTTATCTACCGCAAGAAGAGCTACGAGATTATGAAGAAGAAGAAAACACCTATTCAACGTCTTTTCCGCCCTTTTTTCAATAATTTGTAGACAAGTGTGTCGCTACTACCACACCATGAGCAGCGACATAGCGCGGTTGACTCCGACGGAGTTTACCGATACTATCGCACGGCTCAACCAGATGAAGGTAGCAGAAATTAAGGATATCTTGCGACTGCTAGACTTTAAGCTTACAGGACGTCGACACGAGGTAATAGCGAGGATTGAAGATTACTTCAAACATGGGATGGAGTTGCAAGATACAGTGAGGTTATTGGCGGTAAGAGTCCTCATTCTCATGAGAGGTGAAGGTCGCCAGCTTCCTATCTATAAGGACTTGTATCGTAAGATATCCAAGGGAGAATTTGTTCCAGGACAGATGAACAATTTTGCCAGTATGATGAGCGGTACTGGACGCAATGGAACACGCCAGAATGGTAATGGCAATGTTTCAAATGCCCTTAATCCCAATGCATCTTGTTCACATTCAAATCATGTGGGCTCAGAGTCTAGTCATAACAAATATGGAGTCAACGAGTCGTCGCCATATCGCCGACACGCACTTTATTTCGCTGATAACCCCTTTTATAAGCTTCGAAGACTCATTCACGGCTCGCCACAACCATGTTATCCCCAATCTGGAAGAGGTACATGTGACATTGCGTTCCTGTTGCTGGACAACGAAACCAGTCTTCTTGCTCTCGACAGCACCATGAAGGCGTACGTGCTCTGCGGTGTTCAAGCAAATTCACTGCCGGCACTGACGGATGTTGCAGTCCATTTTCCACAACCTTGTGAACTCCACGTAAACGGATCTCAGGTTCAGCATTTCCGGGGAATCAAGAATAAGATTGGAACTTCAAAACCAGCCGATATCACAAATCATCTTCGTGCCCGTCCAGCACTCAATAAGATCCAGTTCGTCTATACAAGAACGACCGAGACATTCTTACTTTATGTCTATATTGTCCAGACTGTGTCTATTCTGGAGATTCTACAGGGTATCTTAAGTAGACCAATGATCCACAAGAACTCGACTCGTGAAAAAATACGAGCCCAGAATGACGACGATGACATTGTTGTTTCCGACGTCTCTGTCACGCTCAGAGACCCCGTGTCATACACTAGGATGAAGTATCCAGTACAATCTGTTTATTGCGACCATACGCAGTGCTTTGATGCTTTGATTTTTCTACAGTCTCAGGTCCAGATTCCTATGTGGAGTTGTCCCTACTGTCAACGTAATGTAAAGGTGAGCGATCTTGCCATCTCTGAGTACTTTATGGACATATTGAAGACAGTCCTGGTAGATGTAGAACAAGTACTCATCCATTCAGATGGCTCTTGGTCACTAGAAAGCTCTGTGACACCTGCAACAAGGCAGAATACTCCGGCAAAGTCTCCTTCTAGTTCCCCAAGCGTATTAACAAAAATTGAGGATAATCCCAGTTCCAGTATTCCTCCAGATGTAGAAATAGTGTTGTTGGATAGTGAATCTGAAAGCGAACTGGAAATACCTCTTTCCAACATTCAGCGTCGTCATCATCCTCGAGCGATATCAAGAGATCAGTCAAGTTCGCCTATACAGCGATTTGATTCTCCACAAAATTCTGAAACTCCACCACCTCCGGTACTTGTAAATCATCCAGAACCAATGTTACAAGTTCAACCAGTTTCTATGGCTATTAATGATATTTCTGATATCAATAATTCTGGGTCTCATATTAGAACAGTCCCAACAATTAGTGATGTTCCCGTTCCTGGTACAATTGCCGTTGGTAGTATAGTCACTCCAGCTCCGACTCAAGTTCCTCAGGAACCAACTCTAGCTGCCCTACCACCACCTCCTCCTCCTCCACCTCCTACAAGTCAACTACTCATAACAAATGCATCTAATTATATGGCTATTCAACCACCTTCACATTCCATATCATCTACATTACGTTCTGCACCTTCTGAACTACCTCCAGTGCCTTCTCCACTTCAGCCACTTCAGCCTTCAAGAGCGTACCCACAATCCAAAATTCACTTTACATCACATTCACAGTCTGACAGCCCAGCAATTTCAAATGATTTAGTGAATCCTGCCACATTTAAAGACAAGGAAGTTTCCGATTATGCCTTCTCTTCGACAGTGCCTTCGACGTCAGATGAATCGCATATGGAAATCGAGAGTGGTCAGCCAATTTCTTCCATTCAAGCTCCTACTAATTCAACTTTACAGGAACCTTTACACACAAGTAATAGCTCAACTACTCAACTATATACGGAAGATTCACCTCACACGTCACAGATGAATCCTGTGAGAAGAACATCTGTTCCAAGACCAAAACCCACACCTAACATCTTCATCACCTCACATTCAAGATTAAATAATAGACCCATCTATCGTCCCAAACCAATTACTGGCAAAAAATCTATACAGGAGCCAAATATAGATGTGGATAACAATTCACAAATTCCAGCTACCCGAAATCCAGCTACTCTGAGTCGGAGAGAGATTATCTCTAATTCTCAAAAGAGAATAACTGACAACTCGACTTCTGAAATATCCTCTGAAAAGATAATCACAGGAATGTCAGCTTCTTCATCCGGAAAGCCATCCGGAAAGCTAATCTCTGAAAGTTCGTCAGAAAAGTCACATTCACAAGAAGAAAGACCTGCACCACCACCACCTTCTCCTCCTCCTCCTCCAGTAAATGAAAATTCAACAGACAATTCAAATCAGAGTCACCATACACATTCAACTGAAAATTCACGAACTCAGAAGCTACCAGAGATTGACAGTCATTGTCAGAATAACGGTTCCGGTCCGCAACATAATCATGCTGTTGAAATGTCCATTCCGAAAGAAGTGCCATTTGATCGCCCACAAACAGTTGAAAAGCGTCCAGTTAATACGAAAAAATCTGAAGAAAGTTCTTCCACAATAAATCCACGAGTAGGTTCTGCACATATTACCACTGAGTCTTTAAAGAACCAGCATAGACCAGAGGATCAAAATGCAAACACCATTCTGGATTCTGCAAGCGTTACTGCTTCTACTTCATCTACTGTTCAGAAAGCTGGCGAAACCAACGGGACACGCAAACAATCAAGTTCGCTTGATTCTAATAATAGTGGTCAAAAGGAAGTCGTATCCAACAATTCGACCTCTTCTGCTATGAATTTATCTGACAATTTCTTTGACGATCAGCATGGAGATGAAGTGGAATATAGCTCAAAAAATCAGAATGCTTTTCAAAGTGCAATAATTTCTGGACCTGTTGAAGATACTCCTCGTCCTACTGATGACGTGCTAATGGATACCAATCCTCCAATAAATGGAGCTGGGGTCATAAAGGAAGCTGCTCAACAGTCGAAAACTACTTGTCCTCTATCAGCAATGGAGGTCAACAATGACAATGGTATGATTAAACTGAACTCGCGCGTCGATAGCATACAGAATAATTTATCTAATACTTCTGATTCTGATTGTGAAGCTTCTCTGCCAAGCAGACTCAGACAATTGGTTGGAAAAATGGTTGAAATCGAGCAAGAGCTTCAAGATATACTGAATGTTCGCAATCAACGGTTTGGAGACAACCGAGAAAATACTGTTTCATACGATGACTACTTACAACATTCTACTAATGCGATATTGCAACTTAAGGATTTGATGACACAGCTGGTGCAGCAATCTAGTATTCAAACACATCAGTTGACGGCGTTACAAGATCAGCAATTAGAAGAAAAGGGAAATCTAGAAATGAATATTGCAGCTTGTGTCCGCGATTCTCCCGAGAAGGGAAGCAGAATTAGTTATCCAGACGTTTTCCGTAAAACTTTGGAAGATCAGGAGAAGAATCGAAGCCAAAGAAAACGACATGAGTTTGAAGTGCAAAGACAAGCACTTGTTGAAAGACATAGACAGCAATTGGAAACACTTCAGGAAATACAACAACAAGAAAAGGATATCTTGTCAGAACAGATTCGTCGTCTTGTGGAAGAAGTTGAGCAGAGTCATAAATTGAGTATGTGCAATGTCTTCTCCCATGTCTTAAACTTGCCTGAATTCCAACAGCTTAAAGCACACGTCAACAATATGGCTCCATTTGCTACAGGGCCAGCATTAAATACGAACTATTGTGGGGTATCACTGGAGTTGGGAATGCGAAGTATTTCTTTTGCGAACTTGGCACCAGAACAAGAAAGCAACAGTATGATCATTCCAAATTCAAGTCATGGGTGCCTGGTATCTCGAAGCTCAGAGATTGGAAGAGAACAACAACTTCAGCAGAGCCTGAAATATATTCACCCGACACTTAGCAGAACTGTAGCGTCGTCTCGTAGTCCAACACAATCTACACAAATTTCACAAGGTGAACCATCCAAACCTTCTTTGCAAAAGTATGGTTCAATGCCAACTGTCCAGTATTCAAAATCAGTATTTGACCGTGTAGCAGACAGAAATTCGTCGGCATCAGAATCGCCAGCCTTGAAGAAGCAGCGTATTACTGGTTTGTTGGGTATTGAATTGTACCAGGATGCCATCAGTTCTAATGTCACTGTCACAGATCCAGTCTCACCTATAAATGGCAAGATTGGACACATGAGTATCAACTCGCCGGTGTCAACAAGTCATTTGCCTATTGGTACTGGGAGCTTCACAGATGTCGAGAGCCCACGAGAAACCGAAAATAAGAGAGGATCAGTCATAGAAAATGTTTTCCGATACGAGAATACTGAGTTCAAGAAGTCTACTTCAGCACCGGCTGCTTCCGATGTAGATTCAGTGACACGGATGGAAGTGATATCTCTCTTATCTGACAGCGAAGAAGAATAGACAAATACTAGAGGAGTGATAGAATAAAAGTAGAGAGAGGTAGATGAACAGAAGATATCCCAACTTCGTTTACGTAATTCTACGAGCGAATGTCGATGTATTATATGTAAATTACCTATACGTAGTAATGCATTATAGTAAACTTTTAAAAGAAAATGATATAGTACAGAAGTAAAGAGGATTTTTAATTATATTGTATTGTGTTGTAGTTCTTAGGTTTGTTGTGTTACTCACATGGGACTTGGGCCCAAGTAGTCTTCTTTGATGCTACCGATGGCATAGATTTCGTTGACATCTGTTCTGGTACCTACGATCTTTAATCTGACTCTAGAGCCCTTTTCGATGTTTTCATCCGGACTGACATATGCTGGAGGATTGGCAGAAGGATTGAACTTCATATCCGAGGGAATCAAGTGAGTGCTGACAAACACTGAAAGGGGACCGACATCGGCAAAGAACCCCATCTTGTTGACAGTTGTGACTACAGCATCTACGACTTCTCCTTTGAACGGTTTCCATACCACGGCCCTGTATTTGACTTCGAACTCAGCCATACCAGAGCCCGGGATAATCCTCCCCTTGCCTACATCTATATTCATGCAATCCAAAACACATACAATGTAACCAAACTGACCAGTGCAGGTACCTTCTACGTCGCTCAAGAGTTTGTCTCTCAAGTACTGGTCCATCTGGGGCCCGAAATATGAGGGGTGCAACGTCAAATTCAATGACAAATCCTTCAAAAAAAACATGGCCTATATGGAACGTGTATGATGGCTAGATAGTGTGTCTCTGAATGTCGATGGCGACTGTGGTGATGTATTTTGTTTGAATTCGTTGACTTGTTCTGCTTCAAAAGACAACTACAGATGAATGAAAAATCCAATAGTCAGGAAAAGAGATTTGCCGATTGTCGTCCGTTCGAACAGCGGCTAAATGGATATGGGATATATGTACAATAAATAGAACGTTCCAGCAGCAAAATCTCAACGAAATTGGGGCGATTTGTGCTGGGGAGAACTGAAGGAAAGAGGCGTGGATTTGGCTTTATCGTGAAATAAGTGAAAAAATCATATCGACGTTTGCGAGTGCGACACGCGACATTTTTCTCTTTGCCGACATTTGATGTGAGTGTGACAGTGTAGGACGATAGAGATATGAGAGTCAACACTTTTTGATAATGCTAGCTCGATGTTGCCGACTTGTGAGTGTTCTTGGGGCGTTAGTTAAATTCAATTGACATTGTTTTTTTTGGATATTATTTTTCACTTTTATGTAAATCATTGATAATGAAGATCACGACGGTGGATGGCTGCGAAAAAACATTACGGAGAAGAAAGAAATTGAAAGGAAACAAATTTCTACTTTAAGATTCTACTGTAATAGAAATTAACCGTTGGCAACAATTTCGAACCCAATTTAATGTGGAAAGCAGACAGCATAGGAATATGTGCTAGAGTCATACAGTTATTCAAGAGGTGGATAATTAATGTCGCACGACATTTGTTGATACTTAACTGGCGCGACATTACGAATTTTTCACTTCTTTTAATTTTTCACCATAGGGTACGATCTTCAACAAGTAGTTCTCCTCCAATATTCACACATTATGTCACAAAGAATCGGAACTTCGGCTGCCGCTCTCACTAGAGTGTGGCACCATGTCGATGTCGCCTCAGATCCCAGAACCTTGGGTCGTTTGGCTGCCAGCATTGCTATAACTTTACAAGGCAAGCACAAGCCTACTTATTCACCCAACAGAGACCATGGAGACTATGTAGTAGTAACAAACTGCAAGCATTTGAAGGTGACGGGTAACAAATTGCAAGACAGACATTACTGGTCGCACACAACACGCCCTGGGTCACTTAACTTGATTCCTATGGAAAGAATGATTGCCAACAAGGGGTATGGAGAAATCTTAAGAAGAGCTGTTAAAGGTATGATTCCTAAAGATAAGGCTAGATTAGTGAGAATGGACAGATTGAAAGTTTATGATGGTCACGAGAATCCGTATGTGGACAATTTGATAGCCTTTGCTGACGAAACGCCAGAAATGCTTGCTAAGGCTGATGCCTTACGGAAACAAGAGGCTGAAGATGCCCAGATCAGAGAAAAGTACTTGAAAGAGTAAAGAATGGGAGTAGCCTACCGCTGTTCTGCCATAATTGCGAAATATATAACCCCTTTTGCACGTCAAAGTGTTCATTGTACATAGATCGTGTTGATATACGTATTATTCGGTAATAATAATGATGTAGTTATAATAGGGATATAATGGTAGTAAGCAACTTTTGTGATAATACACTTGTAAACCACATACTTATGTTAATGCTCTACATTGTACTCCTTCTGTTTTATATTACAATGTATATAAAGTAACCATTTTTGTTTTCTTAAATTACATAATGCATACCCCCAGGGTATTAACGTCAGTTTGTTGTCAAACTCTAATGCTGTTCTGTGATCTTTCGGTATACATTCTGGGAGAAATGTTCATAGCCATCAACTCCTGGAACAACAACTTGGCAGCATATGGAATATGGATCTGGTAGATGTTGGTCTTGTTTTTGCACGAACGACATTCGAATTGATTCTTCTTTAAATTGGCAATTACCGTCATCAAACCACACATACCACAGACATGGACCCTGAAGGCATCAGATGCCTCCATTAATCTTTCCTTCAAGAATCCGGCAGCTCCGTGAGCAATCATACAATCTCTTTCCATTTCACCGAAACGTAAACCACCATCTCTCGATCTACCTTCTACTGGTTGTCTGGTGAGAACTTGTACCGGTCCTCGGGCTCTTGCGTGGATCTTGTCATCCACCATGTGTCTTAATCTCTGGTAGTAGGTAGGACCAAAGAACACCTGTGCCATCAATTTCTTACCAGTGTGACCATTGTACATAACTTCAAAACCTCTCGATTGGTATCCATGTTCTCTCAACAACTTGGATACAGCCTCAGCGGTGACATCGGTAAAAGGAGAAGCATCACCTTCAAGTCCAGACAACGACGACACCTTCGAAAGTAAGCATTCAATCAAATGCGCAACCGTCATACGAGAAGGAATGGCATGTGGATTGATAATAAGATCGGGAACAATCCCCTGGGCTGTGAACGGCATATCTTCGTGTCTATATGTAACACCAATGGTACCCTTCTGCCCGTGTCTGGAAGCAAACTTGTCACCTATCTGAGGAATCTTGGTTGTTCTCATTCTCACCTTGACAAACTTTGCTCCATCACCATTCGTGGTCAACAACACCTGATCGACGATACCAGACTCGGTACTTCTCAAAGGCGTAGAAGCATCTCTCTTGGTATGGTATTGTGTTCTTTGACCCAACTCCTCGGTGTCCGGAGGAATAGGTGTAGTCTTACCAATGATGATATCTTCACCACTGACTCTGACACCAGGAGCAATCAATCCATCGTCATCCAACTTCTCGTAGGTACCGTGTTTAAGTCTTAAAGTATCAGAACGAGAAGGTTTTTCAAACGTCTCCAATGCCTTCATACCCTGTCTCTTTTCCAAGTCCATATACGTTCTGAAAAACAACGATCTGAACAAGCCTCTGTCAATCGACGATTGGTTCATAATCACCGAATCTTCCTGGTTGTAACCGGAGTAACAAGCGATGGCGACAATGGCGTTTTGTCCGGCAGGCAACTCTCTGAACTTTAAGTGCTCCATTGCTCTAGTAGTAGCAAGAGGTTTCTGGGGATAGTACAATATATTCGCCATGGTGTCCATTCTCACGGAGTAGTTAGTCAAAAAGACACCCATGGCTTGTTTACCCATAGCGGATTGATAGGTGTTACGAGGCGATTGGTTATGATCCGGAAAGGGAATAATAGAGGCTGCCACACCCAAAATCATAGAGGGATGGATCTCGCAATGGGTGAATGTATGTGTGGCAGCCGAGAAAGTAGGCTTGATTCTCTTTGCTGGGTCCAAGTCTTGCTCTTCAAGCAAAGACTTGTCTGGAGTTTCAGTAACAGCATTCTTAGAAGCTTCCAAGTCCTCTGGTGTCATGGCAATCATAATGGTTTCTTCTTCTTCTGCATCAACGTATTCTACAACACCATCATTAATCAATGACAGCCAGGTGTAGCTAGCACCTTCGTTGTCTGGGTCCTCGTACTCGTCATATTCAGAAGATAACAAATTGTGGACATGTTCCTTTTGCAATTTCAAGTCACCCTTGGTTTCCGACTCTGGCTCGTCATCTACAATGAACAACGGACGGTATACACGTCCAGCATCCGTGAAGATCTTGAATTCCTTTTCTCTGATGTCTCTGATAATAGAAACTTCAGGAGAAATGTCGCCTCGTCTTCTTAAACTACGCATGGTGTCCACCAAGTTGGCCGGATCTCTGTGAGTACCAACCCATACACCATTTACAAACACTCTTGTCGAGTCTGGTGAATTCGAAGGAACATAATCCTCCAAAGGTTCCATACCCCATTCCTCTAAAAAGTACAAGATAGGCTCAGAAGGTGTACCAACTGAGATACATGTCATTAAAGACAAGTTCTTAACCAAGCCACACGCCTGTCCTTCTGGCGTTTCAGCTGGACATACTAATCCCCAGTGGGTGTTGTGCAACTGTCTGGGTTTGGCGATCTTACCATCACGTCCAATAGGAGTGTTCGTTCTTCTCAAATGTGACAAGGTAGATGAGTAGGTATAACGATTCAAAACTTGAGACACACCAGCACGAGACGACATGGCTTTCTTCTGTTCACCCCAGTTACCAGTAGCCAAAGAGTAACGTAAACCGTCAGTTATCGTCTGGGACTTAACAGCTAACGTCAAGTTGAACTCCTTGTCGTTTTCTACACATCTCTGCATATAGTTGTAGATGTCTTTGGTCAATTTTCTGAAGAGAATACGGAATAAGTTAGCCAACAAGGGTCCAGCCAAGTCCAATCTCTTTTTACCAAAGTGGTCTCTGTCGTCCGGCTCCTTTCTTTCTAATGCACACAACAACAATCTATTCACCATGTAGCCTAAGAAGAATGCCTTTCTAGATTCAAAGCCTTCTTCTTGTGTAATATTGGGTAACAACTCCTTCTGCAAGATGTCCTTAGCGTACTGGATACGTTTTTCTCTTCTGATACCCAAAACACCTCTTCTACCTATGAAATCAAGAGCTACTTCTCTTTCTTGGATTACAAACCCTTCTTCTACACAGGGCTTCAACATTTCTAACATCTGCCAGTCATTGGCATCGTAACAGATATGTTCTAAGATATCTCCGTCAGGGACTACACCCAACGCTCTGAACACAATTACGATAGGTATGTCTTCTTTAATGTAAGGCAACGTGGCCTTTATGGTTCTACCTGATGTTCCCTTTTCGTCTCTACCGTACAATTTAATCTGCATTGACGAAATCAAACGCGAACCCTTCTCAAGAGCCAGTCTGATTTCTGCGACGTGAGAAATAGGAGAAGGAGCAGCTTTCTTAAATACTTGTACAATATTAGCAGCACTTCTCTCCTGGGCAATCAAAACCTTTTCCGAACCGTTGATAACAAAGTAACCTCCCATATCGTAAGGGCACTCCTTTAACTCGAAAAATTCGTGTTCGCCTAAATCACGCAACATACAGAACTTGGACCTCAACATGATGGGCACTTTACCTAAAAAGACCTTTTGTTGAGGTTCTTCATCTTCCACTTTTTCTTCGACCCATTCCAATTCGTTTTCCTTCCTTTTATTGTCATCGGACTTAAACACCTTTTTGGTCATGTCTACATACAAAGGTGAAGAGTAGGTCAAGTTTCTCAAACGGGCCTCTTGAGGGAACATCGGATGGGTGGTACCATCACCTTCTGTCTGCATAGGTTTAGAGATGTAGATCTTGCCAAATGTGATTTCGTAACGTCTGTTCTCGTGGTCGTTTTCAGAAGTGTGTTGAGCTGGCTGATCGAGAATCAAATGCGAATCTTCCCACACCAACTCTTGGATGGTTGTCTCGATAAACTCGTCAAACGAGTCTAACTGCTGGGAGACCAAACCTTTTTCCTGAAAAAAAGACAGGATCACCGTCCAGCAGTCTTCGGGTGTGATGCTCTGAGCGTCGCCGTCGTCGTACAAATACGGATCGTCTTGGGAGTCCATTCTGGATACGGATAGTCGAGCTGGCAAGAAAGGGAGGTAGTGGAGAGTTGCTTATGCTATTTATTTATTGTTGAAGTGGAAAATTCTCAGAAATCCCAACGAATGGCTTGGGCACGACAAGGTCATGTGACCGAAAAAAGATATGCTTTTAGTCAAAGTATGTGCAATCTTAACTATGAGACTAAATAACCTTGGAATACTTAACAATACGAACCACCCACTATTCTTGAAATTTTAACATAATAAACTCTTGCTATTGAACTGTATGAATGTTAAGTAAACAAATTCAGAAATATTTTTTGTTTAACTATAACTTTTTCCAAACTGTTCTCGCTCTTCTTCATCAATTCTTGACTATGCGCATGAGCTCTATGATTTCTTAACTATTTGAATTATCTTACTCGCATTCCAATAATTTTTCAATTCAATTTTGTTCCATTTTTTTTTGAAAAATTGTTCAACATCTACTATTCATCACGCCCATATCCATACTCCCACACGCAGAAACCATCTCCACTTCTGTTACTCTCCCCATATCATATCCATACCGTATTCAACCCATCAGTACCCGTTTTCCCTTAAATTTTTATCCACTTTCATCAAGTTTTCAAGAATGTCTAATAGAACTCTCCAGTCAGTGTTCACCAGAGCCCTCCACTTCAAGCACCTGGCTAAGAACTACCCCAAGCTCAACGTCAACGATGTCGAACTCGAGAAACCGAGATACGGCTTCAGAAAGGACCGTGAACCTCTTCTTTCGCAGCAGGTGAAAAACACCTTGTTCCCTTCCACAGAAATCAAGCAGAGGTACATCGCCAATAACAAGCCGGTGCCTATTAAGTACAGATCTAATTCCGACCAGATTGCCCGTAGAAACTTCGAGAAGTTCCAGGACGAAGTAGCTCTCGGTCAGGCCCATTTCCGTGTAGGCGAAAACCAGATCTACTTTCCACAAGGTAGAGTCTGCTTATTGAGACCCAATGCTAAACATTCGCCTTACCAGGCGAAGTTCTTGGTTCCCAAAAGCATGAACAAGATGGATTTGAGGGACTACTTGTGGCACATGTATGGTTTGAGAGCGTTGAATGTGACTGTTCAGTTGCTTCATGCCAAATATGTCAGAGGTCCATACGACTATGCTCGTTACAGAGGTCCTCAGTACAAGAAGATGACAATTGATATGGCTGAACCCTTTGTGTGGCCGGAATTAGATGCCGAAATGGTCGAGTTGGCCGAATATCAACGTGAAGAAGAAGCCGAAACCATGATCCAGAAAAACCGCGCTGGATCCGACCTATTGAAGCCTATTGATACCTTTGGAGGAATCTACAAGACTGAACCTTTGCCTAACGTCTTTGTCAGTGACAAGGCAAAGAAGCAAGGTGAGGATCTCGTTAAGAACCACACAGAAAGAGTAGAGTCTCAGGCTGACAGAGAGTTGGTGTCCAAGTTCTTGGACTTGTGACTAGTCTAATTTTGAATCACACCTAGTAATTGGTGATATCCCATGATCTTTGTCATCGTCTCATTGGATACCTCAGATGATATTGATCTGAAGATATCCATAGAACATACCTACATAGTCATCCCCATCGTGTACATACAATAAACTTTAAAAATTTATCATTAACATTTATTAGCCTATCATACAAAAGGCACTAATATCTTAATAAATATGTAGGAAACAAGAAACTGAATTCAACAACCGCAAGAAACCATTAAAACCACACAAACCAGAAATAAAGCATAAACATTAATACTTGAAAATCTCCAAAGAAAATCTTCCATCTACCAGAGCCAGCCGCTCTTGATTTTGCTTGAGGAACTGGAGTCGCCAGCAATACTCCCGGAAGTTTTCCTCTGAGTCAATTTGTCACTTCCAGCGTTCAATATCTCGTCATAAACTTCTGAAGTCGAGATGGAAGTACCCTTGTCGTCCTTGTCGTCTTCCTTTCCGTAGCCAAATCTGTTTCTGATGTTCATCACCATCACATATGAACTATCCAAGACATTGTTGGAGTAGTCTGTTGTTCCAGTACCACGTGACAAGTCCACATTGCTATTGTCGGTTTCTCTAAGCATGGCAACAGATCCAAATCTGGACACTAAGCCAAACAAGGACGTCAATGATGAGAAATTGAGGTTGAGATTCTCAAGATTGTCAAAATTTCCTTCAATCCAAGGCTTTATATACGAAAAGTAGATCAACCCAGCTCCGGATTTGGTGAAGTCAATCCAGTCTTCGGTGTTATCAAATGTTTTAGAGGTATCGGCCTGAGCCTCAAGCAGTGCCGATATGGAAAGAAATAAGGGAAGAACCAACCATATGGTGAAAAGGAGCTTGAAGACTGAATAGAGAGGAACTAAGTGTTTCAAGAACAATACAGTTTCCACTAGCTGAGAGACAGCCAATACAATCCAGTAGATAAACCATTTCTGGATAGAGAGTAAATGGAACTGCAAGGCAGCTTCGTTGAAAGCATCAGAAGGGGCACCTTCTTTCTTCAAAAGCAAACTGAAGGGAACAGAGATGCCACCAACTTTGATTTTTCCTGAATCAACAATCGTGACATACTTGGTGTAGCTTTCAATGGCCCTGTAGGAGGCAAAAACAGGGTATACTGTAGAGACAATAGTGCTGTAGAGGTTAGTATGTGATTTGGAATAGATGGAGTGAGGCATACAATCAAACAAGAAAGTTTCATGTGTATGTGAGGCAAGAATATGACTAGGGGAATCCTTTCAAAAAGAGGGAATATGAAATGAGTACAAGACTATGCAATTATCTCTATTATGTGAGTTAAGCCGTTGATAATATTTAATCTTCATAACTCGGTAAAGACAAGGGAATATTAATTACGTATGCTTCCGACGGACTATGGCTTATAGGTTATTATGCTTACCAATGGTAAATGATACAGAACATAATCACAATACAAAAGGATTCTCTGATGATATCCCTTATTATTTGATAATTTGAAAATGCTGTAGATATTCTTGAAATTGTGATCTTACAAGAATTGTCTTTTCTCTTTATCTTTCTTCTAAGTCATCTTTGTGAACTAATGTACTGCTTCAGATGGCGAATCTCGCTCCATCCGTTCATGTCCGTGCTTTCACTCTTCAACAACCATACTTACGTCAAGATTGACAAGAGACCCATTTTCGCTAGCAATTCAATACAGCCTCTGACAACGTGATTACAAAAGAAAACGGAAAGATTGGGATTTATTTGTGAAGCGTCTGATAAGAAGTCATGTATGGTTTTCTGTTGCATGCAGGATGTTTGATAGCAATTGACGATCGCAATTTGTCATAGTCAGCTTGGGGATCAGAACAAATTTATGGGAGGGAAAAGTCGAGAAAGGGAAAGGATATGCTGCTGGAGGCTTTTGCAGAGAGCAGAAAGTCTCGAGATGACTATTCAGAATTCAGACTTTTTTCGCATGTCCTGGTTCTCTCACAGTTTGCTAATTTGATTCTGGTTGGGGACGTTGGAAATGTGGTATCTCGTATATTCAGGCGAAGAATGCTAACAATAGATCGGCAGGTTTCTTGTAGAGAAAATACCACGGTATAGACAAAGTCAAGTGATAATTGGAAATAGCCTTTACAAGATTAACTACCGGGATTTTTAGTTAAAACTCTTGCCATGATCAACTATAATAAACTTTCTATAGGCATTCCTTTCCAGCATGTTAAGGTGCCACATCGTTCGAACGGTACCGATTCTACTGGTTTCTGATAATTTCAGTACTATGACTCATTGCTGTATGTTAGAAAGTGAATGATATGCTGTCAATTGGAGTATGCAAGATAGTCGATACGTGTTTATATGTTCGTTCATATGTGAGTATCTACATTCTTGATCTGTCTTCTCTGCCATTGGCCCTATATAGAATGAGACTTGACAATGAATTTCACTATACTGAAAACGTTCTAATTGCTTAATCCTGCCACTTTAGACATTCTGTCTATGTTCACGTTCTGGAACTGTTATCTTAATGATGCAGTTTCTTCAGTTTCATGTTTATGCGCTCGTATGTCTTTTTATGTATCCAAATTCTGAATAAATCTGAAACTCCAAGCCTACTTGCAATTCATGTCCAAAATTGTGAAAAACATAGTCTAGATAACAGTAAGATCTAATTTAGTGTCTGTAGAAAGTCCAAGAGTGGCTAGCACTCAAAATAAATATACGAAAGAGCATAGCCTTTAGTCAAGCCCATAGCGTAGCCCCTAGTGTGGTAGAATAGTTTAGTCCATAGCATAGCCTAAAGTGTGGACTAGCCTTTGAGATGGAATCCTCTCTCGTTCAATTGTTCGAGATTCCAGTCCCAGGTGAGCTTAGCAAACGCTGGGTCTCTGGCAACCTTACTGGCAGTACTTTCAACGCCTCCTGTAGAGTAGTATTTACCGTTGTCCTTGGCAGCAGTTACAGATGGGTCCATAGCCAATCTAAGCGAAGCAAAAGCACCCTGTTCATTGGACACACCAACGGACTTGTCCACGAACCAAGAGCTTCCCTTGAATATCCAGCCAATAACAGGTAACTTCTTCCAATAGTTATAGAGTTCAGTACCCAAGATGATACCAGGATGTACTGAGACACTCAATATATCAGGGTACTTCTTCGCAAACTCAGAAGCAAACTGAATGTTGGCAGTTTTAGCTTGGCCGTATCTGACCCAGGTGTACATGATGTTAGGGTTCTTATTAATGGTGTCAGACGGATCAAAGTGCTTGAAGGCAAAGTTGTGGCCCACAGAAGCAAGAGTAACCACACGGGGTTGAACTTTACCTTCATCTACTACAGCCTGTAATTGAGGCAACAACTTAAGTGTTAACAAGAAGTGACTAACGTAGTTGACCTGGTATTGAACCTCGTACTTATCCTTTGACAATTTGTAGGGAACTCCCATAAGACCAGCATTGTTGATGAGAACGTGCAACTTCTTTTCCTTCGAGGCAAACTGTTTCGCAGCTGCATCGACGGAAGACAAATCCAACAAGTCAATGTGGAGATGGTTGAGTTCTCCCAATGGTCTTTTCAAAGCCTCGTCACCAGCAACTGTGGTCCTTTTCTCGGCTTCCCTTTTAATTTCATCAATAGCAGTGAGCATCTTAGACTCGTTTCTGCCAGCAATGTAGACAACATGACCGTGCAAATACAAGTGGAGAATGGTGAACCAACCGATACCAGAGTTTCCTCCAGTGATGAAAACCACCCTACGATCTGTCTTTGGGTCGTAGTAAGGAGCGGTGTTGGGGTCGTAGAAGTTTTTGACCATCTTGAATGTTAAAAATGAGAACAAAGAAAGTTGTTGGAAAAGAAATTATAGCTAATCGATATTCCAAAAAATTGGAACAGGCAAAACTATGGTGCAGCAAATGTTTCCAGAGGTATCGATTACGATAAGGTTCTACAACAATATGGCAACTAGATATGTTTAGGTATTACCACTCCAGTGTTGTAGTAGCAAGTGAATGATGATCTGACGTCGGGGTCTAATCCTTTTTTGATATACTGGTGTCTAGTTTCTGAGATAAAGTGGAGATTTGGAGTTTTGATATTCATGTGTTTTTTTCATTTTCGAGGCACACGATAATGAGCCGAGTTTTGGCATCACAAATATTCCAGAGGTCATCCAACAGGTTTTAGAGAAATTTTATACGGAATTTATATAATATACGAACATTATAGCAGCAGAGTTCATTGTAGATTTGGATAAGGAATTTGATGTAGTGATATTTAATTCTTGAATTGGTGCAATTTTTTAGAAAGGTTGCACAGGATTCTTAGTCGAATCTTTCTATTACGCTAGATAATTAGAAAAAGTATACTGTTCCATTTCCCAGGCAAGAGCAAAGCATAGAGCATCGGCCAGCAGATGTCAATAGCCACGGCTGGATACCGCTCTAGGGAGTCTACTGATGTGCAAAAACGATGACCCCCACAATGGAGCCAGAGAATCTCATATCGTCAGATACTCAAAAGTCACACTTTGAAATCTGCCCTAGATCATGCTATCTGTAATGGGAAAATCATAGGCGATTGGTGCCATATAAAGACAATTAGTACACTAGTCGTTTGGATTATCATACTACCGTATATTTCTCGAAATATGATTCAACTATTGGGTTATCTAAAATAGTGGTGCACTTCTGATAACACCACATTATTTCGATTCGCTGTCTTTTTTTGGCAAATATCACCACTGGTTCTTATACGAGATACAAAATACGACTAATGCACAAATCTACTACCAACGACGGAGGTTCAAGTCCAGCACAATTGGCTACTGTGGGACATCCACCACGTTCAGCTTGACAGTTCGGAGTTGCTCTTCGCTGACTACGGCGAGCTACATGCAAACCTTCACGATCCGGCCCGGGTCCCTTGTAAGCTCAGAAACAAGCGTACGAACAGCAGTACAGCCAATAGAGCATCGGGGAGTCTACATATCGGAACCAAGGTTCGGAGTTGGACTTGGAAGGAAGTGTTTCGGAACCGCCGAATTATTTGCGATACAACCGGAAGGATTCTGAACAATTATTTTTACTTGGTATCTCGGAGTTGAGCCAGAAACTGAAGTCTGGGGTAAAGAAGGGTTTTGCGACATCAGCCGGGTGCAACCGTGGGTAGAGAGCCATCGTGGCAGCGACACCGTGGTGGGAGGATTGGTGGTGTCGATAGTGCCCGCTGAGCTACGTTGTGATGTGGTTTTTAGTTCTGGGCCATCGTTGCAGCTGAATTACAATTATCTTCGTGGGGTTAGGTTTCCAGGTTGAGCAAGCCAAAAAGCGAAAAGGAGATTGTGGAAAAGAGAGGAGAGTGAGAGGAGGATATGAAGTTTTCACCGACATAAGGCAAACATTTGCCAGAGACAAACAAGACAGCACAATCAGCTTTGTCGCAGTAGCAGGGTGGCCGCCGTAATGGGGCCAGACAGAAGCTATGGCTATGACGGAATATCCCCTCATCAAAATGTGAATGCGAAAAATTTCAGTTGCGATAACAAAAATTCAGATCAATGGATCTACTTTTTCAGGAAACAGACATCGAGAGTGGGGAAGCAGGACGATTTCCAACTACGATTTTTCCACAGAACATGCTATTCCAGAAAGAGAACAATGGAAGACATAGAGAATAGCAAAATAGCACAAGAAGTCTTAGTGTAACCGTAAAGTAAATTTAACATGAAAAATAGGCAAATTGCACATTCTCACAATTTGCTCTTGCTTTACTGTGGAATCGAATTCTTCTGGAGCATCCACAACCTGATTTCGGTGGTAGACTGCCGAGCCATCACCGGATGAAACTGACTCTACTATTCCCAGTCGGGACAATAATGCAGTAAGAATTATATCGTGGTCGGACCGTGCTGGTTTTCGTGGCGATGGAGACGTCAATATCTGTTAAGGGGTGGCCATCGCTGCTCCCCACAATGGCCTGGGATTCTCATTGTCTGATGCTGACTCCGTCCCCTGTGGCTCCCCCTAAAGATTGGAGCTGCCGGTAGTGCACAATCTGCCACGTCTGGGTGGCTTACACCGTAGTGGGGTTATTCTCTTGATCCCTGCCCTGGCCCTGGCTAGCATTATTAATTATCTGGCTAACCCTCCATAACTTTATCTCTCCACTTTCAAGGAGTCACAAAACGCACCGTAATCGGCATCGGAGCAGCCATAGTGCAAGCGTAAGGTCCTGCACCCAACCCTCATAGGCCACTCCGAAAAAGGACGGGGTTCGGAGGGACGGCGCCTGCACACTGAATCAGGCTATTTTTTTACTTCAACTTAGATTCATATAAATACCTTTAGATCTGCCTCTTTGTATTGTACCAGGGCTGTAGTTTTTCAGGCTGATTCTCGTCAATTGCATCCCGGACACTTTTCTTCCAATAATTCAGTTATAACGTTCCTGGGCCCACTACTGTTATACCCATAACTGTGCACACAATCTAGTATTCTTCTACTGTCTGAAGACATTATATCTTCTATTACACATACAACTTCTTGATTAGTTAAAATGTCTTTGAGAACACTCGGCTTGAACTCGTCGCTCAAGGGACTTTTTGCCACCAAACCAGCAGAGGTCGTCAAGGCTATGCACACGGTGCTTGACTTCAAGCAGCACGGCGACGAGTCTCTCGGCAACGTCATGACCAGATCCGACAAGGAGATGGGGGGCTTCTCTACGGTACACTTCGAGCTCGATGACAATGAGCACGTCGGTCACTTCCACGGCTACTTGTCGTTGGATTTGCCAAAGGACAACCCCGAAGTCACGAGATCAGGCTATGCCATGTTTAGAACAAAGGACCAGAAGGAGTCGTGGTTGTCTGGAAACAGCTACTGGGACTGGTCCAACTACTCTTCGTTGGTTTTGCGTGTCAAGGGCGACAGAAGAAAGTACTTGGTAAACATACAGACTAACACACCTTTGGTGACTGACTTGTTCCAGCACCGTTTGTTCCTTAACCATCCTGGGGAATGGGAAACCGTGGTGATTCCACTCAACGACTTTGTCATGACCAATTGGGGAGTGATTCAGGACGGAAGTGAGATCAACAAGTCCGAAGTCAAGACGATTGGTATCGGTTTGTTGGACAAACAATACGGTCCATACTCGTTGAAGGTCGACTGGGTCAAAGTGATGACCGGAACCGAAGTGGCCAAGGAAACGAAGAAGTCGAGATCGGAAAAGACTCAATCGTTCGAAAACGGCGGAATCGACGTTGATGGCCAGGAAATCCCAATCCATGGTGCTGCTATCAACAGCGGCAAATTCGAAGACCCAAAGAACACCGTTTTCTAAATTACACTATACCACAGGCTTCACATTACGATCGTTAATTTAAGCTTCAAAAAAGCAAAAAAACTGATTCTGACAAAGAGCTCTCGGAGAGATACTTTCATGGAATTGAATAACTCAATATCAGTGAAACGCTGATATCCTAGGCACCACTGCTCAGACAATAGCATTATAGGTTTACAAGGGTTGTGACAACGGCAGGCTCCGTTGGGTTCACTGGGGATATGGCGCTGGCATTAGAGAGATCTTGTTGGAATAGTATATAAAAAGCAGGAAAATAGTACGAAATTAGAAAAATAAGTATAGAGTAGAGAACTTCTTCAAAGCATTGCCGACCAGGCTAACAAGAAGCAGAGAAAGTTGTACTAGAATTAGCGAGACTCCTTGCGAAAGTTAGGAAGAGGGCTCGCTGTAGGCTCACTACCCTCCCTATTTCTGCACCAACTCTCTCTCTACTTCTCCACTAACTCTGTATACCTGTCCACTAACTCTGTCCCAACTTCCCGTATTCTCAGTAGTTTTCATAAGTGCTCTGCATAAAATTATGGTATCCTGGGATGCCCCTAATTAACCTCATATCGCTCCGATCACGGCAGTCTGCTTCCGTCAATCGGAGTCTAAATCGATGTCACACCAAAACATCCATCTCCACCTTTGCTTCATTATTTCTGAGTGCAACCAAGTGTGGAGAATATTTCTGTTTCTCCGCCGTTCTCACCAATTTCTACAACGTCAAGAAATCTTCTCGCTAAGTTGAGGAGAACTTTCGTCTCTACCGTGAATCTGGGCATGACATCATTAAAGGGGAAACGTTCAACAGTTAAAAAGTGGAGCACTTCTACTTCCAGAAGTATTATTCTTACATTATCAGTGAAAAAAATTGAGCTGAATGTTTCCCCACATTTCATAGATTGGAATTTTCACAACCAACCCAAACTTTAACCTTGTTCCCCTCTTCCCATGGTTAATCGGTAGAGGAGAGTTTCTTATCGCACCTATGACGTAAAAAGTCATGTGACTAGGGCACGAGCCCTACAGAAATGCGCCAGATCTCGTGATGAGATAAAAAACGTAGCGTTTCACTTTGTTCAAGTCACATGACCATAGCTTCTCAAATTTTTCACTTCTTTTCTGCTCTAAATTTTGCGCTTGACTGTAAAACATTATACAACTTTTTTTTCTTCATCTATTACACATTAAACGGAATATCCAAAATGGCAAGAGGCCCGTATGTCTAGTTATCTTATACTTATGTGTACGATAATAGAAAGGACAGTTTAGCGAAGTACGACTTAGCGTTTGCAACGTGTTGTCTGGAAAAGCAGAAAATGCCGGAATCGACATTCGATTCGTAACGGCCACCAGTCTTTATCTTCCTTGGAGGGTATAAAGGACTTGGATGGGAGCCTTGTCGTGATAATCTCGTTGAGTGTGCCGATGTTCTGGTGCGAACTTCTGATATAACTTGTGATATATAAGAAACTATGGTATATTATTGTGAAATGACGGAAATTTATATTGTGGAGTTAATGTTGAAGTATGTCTGATTTCAGATGCATTTTTCATTTTTCTACTATTTGTTTTTTCACGGTGTTGTATTGTTTTATTCTTAATATCTAATTTTCAGTC
This sequence comes from Scheffersomyces segobiensis, assembly GCA_030564745.1. NCBI lineage: Eukaryota > Fungi > Ascomycota > Pichiomycetes > Serinales > Debaryomycetaceae > Scheffersomyces > Scheffersomyces segobiensis. Next base: position 43,954 of record JAKTZB010000014.1, on the reverse strand, counting down.
GTACTAGCCCCTATTCGGGCCAGGACTTCGGCATTTACTCGATGTATTTTCACTTCAAAGCTACATTTTCTCTGTCTCTCTATGTAATCGTATTAGTAGTTCAAATTCAGCAGTACTAACCATTTCTTTCAGAAAGAAGCATTTGAAGAGATTAGCAGCTCCATCCCACTGGATGTTGGACAAATTGTCGGGAACTTACGCTCCAAGACCATCTGCTGGTCCCCACAAATTGAGAGAATCTTTACCATTGGTTGTTTTCTTGAGAAACAGACTTAAGTACGCTTTGAACGGTAGAGAAGTCAAGGCTATCTTGATGCAACAACATGTCAAGGTTGACGGTAAGGTTAGAACCGACACTACTTTCCCAGCCGGTTTCATGGATGTTATCTCATTGGAAGCCACCAACGAACACTTCAGATTGATCTATGATGTCAAGGGTAGATTTGCTGTCCACAGAATCACTGCTGAAGAAGCTTCTTACAAGTTGGGTAAGGTCAAGAAGGTTCAATTAGGTAAGAGAGGTGTTCCATACGTTGTCACCCACGACGGTAGAACTCTCAGATATCCAGACCCATTGATCAGAGCCAATGACACCGTCAAAATCGACTTAGCTACCGGTAAGATCACTGACTTCATCAAGTTCGACACTGGCAGATTGGTTATGGTTACCGGTGGTCGTAACTTGGGTAGAGTTGGTGTCATTGTGCACAGAGAAAAGCACGAAGGTGGTTTCGACTTGGTCCACATCAAGGACTCACTTGACAACACTTTCGTCACCAGATTGGCCAACGTCTTCGTCGTCGGTACCGAATCTGGTAAGCCATGGGTTTCCTTGCCAAAGGGTAAGGGAATCAAGTTGTCTATTTCTGAAGAAAGAGACAGAAGAAGAGCCCAACAAGGTTTGTAATTTTTATGAACAATACAGAGGTCTCCTTGTTATGAGCTTGAGGAGTAGTTTACTTGTATATTTTAAGATAATTTGTATATTAGCAATTTTACTTAATTAAGAAACCGTTGAACTGTCGTAAAATAATTTCATCGTTTTGAATCGTTCCAACTAGAGCAATGCTTCTGAAACGCCTTTTAGACGTTGGCGGATATGAATTTGCTCCCGAACTGGTGGAGGGTTATTGATTCAGAAAGGGGAACTTCCCCCATAAAATAATTACTTATTCGTACATATGAAATGAGTGGTGAATTGCAAATTGACAACTGACCTGGCTTCACCAGATTGGCTAGGTGCCGGATTACCGTTGGAATTAGCATTTTACTATGAGGGCCGTAATTAGAGGTTGATGAGGCTTAACGGCTGTTCTCACTTTTCCGGCCGTATATCCAATTATTACGGAACTTTTCCATTTCCTTCATAGTTAAGAAAATGGCTATAAACCATATCAGTTGACACTTGCATTTTCCTGTAATTCAAAACATTAAAGTTTCGTAGCTCTTACTGTTTGGCCATAGATTAACACATGAAATTGGGAAATTCATGTAATTCAAACGCCCATTTGTAACGAATACTAACAACCAACTTCATGAAGAATTTGTAGTTGCTTGAAAACAGGGAAGAACTCAATTGGGTTTTTATTTATGATTGCTCAATCCAGTATTCTTCAATCTGTAATACTAACAAATTGTAAAAGACCTTCCCGGATCCCCAACATTAATACTACTATTGTTCAGACTTCTCATTGCTCATTCTGTAGAATAATGGATATGCCTTCCATTTGTGTCATATCTTATTAACTGAAGATGCACGTCTCGTAATCAATCTGACGGCCATATCCAACCTGAATCCGGGTGTTTCTTCGGAAAGATCTTATCTTCAAGTCAATCTGGTGGAATTTAAAACTGAGAGATTAGAAGCGGTCCTTTTTGGAGCGCATTTACAAGCGCATTCCAAATACATGAGAACCAAAGATTTATCAAGAATTGTATGAAACACTTATATAATTAAGTATGAATGGATTTTAGTATCTTCTGTTAAGAAGAATCGACGAATTCAATCTTTTATTTATTCGATGTGGTAACGTTTGTTATTCACCGTCTCTTTCTTCGTTCCGACTCAATTTTCTAGACTGTTGTCATATTCTCCAACAACGGAAACTTTTCAAGAAGTAAATATAATTGGACGATTCTATTAACTAAGTCTTCTTTCAATTAACCTACGTATCCCCTATAAATTCGGCTCTTTGATTTCTGGATTCTCTCTCTCATCTATTTCTTTCTTTGGCTACTGTCTCTATCTTTACCTACCGTCCGCGATCTGCTGGTGCTCATCTCAATTGCTGAGGGCTATCTCAAGTGTGCAGGTTTATATAGACAAGTTTGGAGTAGAAATAATGACTATTGGCGACTTCAAAATGTTATTCTTCTTCTATTACAGCCATTGAAACTCCATTGTCTCAATTTGAAACCTGAAATGACCTCCAGGTATAGAGTCGAGTATGCGCTTAAGAGCCATCGTAGAGATGAGTTTATCGAATGGATCAAGGGGCTCTTGGCTGTGCCCTTTGTTCTCCATGCTGATATTGAGAACTACGACAAAGGTTTCACTGAACATTATACATCGTTAGAGAACTACGATTTCTATGTGGAGACTCAAGAGTCGGTTATTGCAGCTGAATGTCGCAAGCGGTACCTAGAGATATTTGCAGATGTCGAAAAGTTGGTTGACCATACAATTTTCATGGATGACATCAACGAACGTAACCCCACAAAAGTTGCAGTCAGTAGGTTGCGCAAATTAGTACCATCTGTAGGTCGGTTTTTTACGGCACTACCATTGAAAGAGGCCTTTAATATCGAGGATAGACGTCGTTGCATATCTAAAAGAAGACTAGTTAGCCCTTCGTTCAACGATGTTCGAGTCATCTTGAATACAGCCCAGGTCTTGGCTTTAGCCAAAATCTACAAAGACCATCTAAAAGTAGGCTCCAAGTTGAAGTTGGTCACCTTCGATGGAGACGTAACTTTATACGAAGACGGCAAATCGTTGACTAAAGATGATGCCGTCGTCAAGAGATTGATTACGTTGTTATCAATGGACTTGTTTGTTTCTGTAGTCACAGCTGCTGGATATCCTGGAGAGCTGGGAATTGCTAAGTACTATGAGAGATTGAAAGGATTGATTGATGCTATCAACTGCAAAGACTGTATTCTTACTTCGACACAGAAGCAAAACTTGCTTGTAATGGGTGGAGAATCTAACTACCTTTTCCGCTACGACGATGCCACGAAGAACTTCAAGTTTGTAGACGCAAAGGAATGGCATCTCCCCATAATGCTCAAGTGGGACAACAACAAAATTATACATATCATGCAGACGATATACAAGCACTTGGTCCATTTACAGGCTCGTTTCCAGCTTCAAGAAACTACATCCATTGTCAGAAAGGAAAGATCCATTGGTATCATACCGAACCCTGGTTGTAAGATTCTTCGGGAGCACTTGGAAGAAATGGTTCTTTCATGTTCCAACAAGTTGCACGAAGTGTTGATTTCCGCTCCACCCAGACGTTCATCTAGTCTGGAAGAAACGGAATCACAACATTTCCATGAGTCTATCACCTGTGACGATATCAAAGTATGTGCATTCAACGGAGGATCAGATGTCTGGGTCGATATTGGAGATAAGAGTCTTGGTGTCGAAGCCTTACAGAAGTACTTGTGTCAGGACCAGACCATGAACCACCTCTGTCCCATACTAAAGAGTGAAAGCTTGCATATTGGCGACCAGTTTGCAAGTTTAGGTGCCAATGATTACAAGGCTCGTTTGAGTGCTTGTACTGTTTGGATCGCAAACCCCAGAGAAACAGTGTCTATTTTGGATGACTTGATCGGCCATCTTCTCTAAGTACAATTAAAAGCAATATAATTACAAAATTACATATGTATGAAGTCGTAAGTACCTGTTCGGTTCTCTCTACAAGAATTAATATTGCCGAAACAAGCCCGTCATAGTGTACGTTTGGCTGGCTTCGGAGTTATTGTTTTCTATTTCAAATTAGAATAGAGAGATGACTTGCAGATAGGATTTGAATGCGGAAATTCTCCGTCAAATTCCCTTCCGTTAGTCCTTATTTCTTTAATCTTATGACCCTTATACAATTTTTATATGGAAATGTAGGGTCGGACTTGGTGAGTACACTTTGTTAGCATCTTGTAGAGAGCAGTCGAACCATTTCTAGAGTTCTTCGCACTTTTGTACTTATTATTCCTTGCAACGACACAATTCCAACTTTGGTAAACGTCCGAGATGGATATGTAAAAATTAATTATGCACGGTTACTGTCCGATATGAACAAATTAAGGTAGGCGGGGTTGGAAAAACGCATTCAGCCACCCAAAAACCGGGCCAACATATACCCGTCTTCCTAAGCCCTTCGTAAAAGTTACTCCATTAGGATTTTATGTGTTCATTCAGAGTGAAGGAAATACTAAAATCTCGAAATTATTGATAGGATCCCTTAAACAATCTAGCTGTTATTTCCGCTATTTTTTAGTAGATTCTATTTTATAATATTAAATGCGGAGGTTGCTCAAAAGGAAAATGATTTATCTTGTTTGGCATTGTAATTCCCTAACAATATTCGTTATATTGCAACCAGGACTTGCTAGGTGATATTTATAGAATACAATGCGAACTGGCGTTATATTTTGCGGCTGTTGTATTGGTCTATATTTAATAACTACAAAGGCATAAAATAGCTGCAATGGGTACAAAAAGTAGAAACCTATATGAAGCTTCGTGGAACAATGTTGCTCCATGACTTTTCGAAGACTTTTTTGTCATTTTCGAAAGCTTCAATTTGATTTTCTAAGTAGAAATTGGTGTCACAGCACTTCATTGTAGAGGTATTTACGATCTTCACTTGCCAGTTGTCCTCTTCTCTTCCCAAGGTCAATTCCCAATCGCATTGGTTGAAAGCAGATGTAGGATCACCTTCTTTTATGTACCAAGTATTCTTATTCCACGACCCCATCTCCATACCATTACTAACAAGCTTTCTCTTTCCTTCGTCTGAGAAATCATTAACAGTCCAAGTGTTGTTGATTGGATCGTACGTGACTGAATGAGTTCTAGATTCTTTTCTCAATACATCAATTGCCGTTGGAGCCAAGGATTCAGGATGAGGAAAAAGCTTGTCGACGTCTTTCTCCTTGTATAAATCCGTTGGTGTAATTGGCAACTTGAGCTTTCCCCCATGTAGAGTCAATGTGGGGGTCTTAGCTAGCGGCCACGAGGAGGGCCAGTCAGTGGAACTTAGTGCCAATCTTAAAACATGACCCTTCTTGACATTGTAACCAAGAGCATCTAATTGGATTTTGACAGGGTACTTCTTTCCAACTTCTAACGTTTGTGGATCAGTGTGTGTTCCCAAAAAATGATTCAAGTTAATTATACCCCAAGATATTAAGACGTTCTCCTTGGTAGTGGGATTGATATCGATAAGTCTAGCCGACACCATTGCAAGTTCGGAGTCACTCGAGAGTTCTAGCTCTACTTCAGGGAAACCCAAAAAGCTTGATTCTTTCTCTTGCGGTAAACCGTCGAAAGTCAAACTTTTGGAATCCTCGATCTTTTGATCGGCAGGAAAATCGCCATCTTGACCAAAGGGACACCAGGTACCTCTGAAAAGACCGTATTCTTGGTAACCAGAAAAGCTGAGAGTCTTTTCAGGTGAACCAAACCACTTTCTGGGTTGGCTGGTAACCAATTGAGTCGTTGACAAATTCAAGGTCAATACGGAGTAATTCAATTTATTGGAATCGTAGTCACATCCAACCCATTGTCCTTTCCTCTTTACGTAACTCTTGTCAATTGAAGATGGTTCTTGGACAAATGCGGATAACCGAGGCATCCTGTCGATCCTAAACGTTTCTGGTATATTCAAATCCTTTATCTGATTAATAACTTTATCGTCGGTAACCAAATACTTTTCGAACCACTTAACTGCAAGTTGATTGTAACCTAATCCTGGCATAGGACTGGCGACTTCAGGATATTCGTGGACCCAAGGTCCAATGAGTCCCTTGGTGTCAGGATGAGGCAAGTTTTGGATCATTCTGAACACAGCGCTGGTGTAACCATCTCTCCAACCTCCTACGGCCAATACAGGAATATTGACTTTGCTGTAGTCTTCGCAGACGGAGCCATGTTTCCAGAAATCGTCTCTTGTCTGATGTTTGACCCACTCAATTGCATTGGGCTCAAGTTCAAGTCGTTTCAACCAGTTCATCCTCCAATTCTTTCTGACCCGAGGATCTTGTGGCCGGGCGTTATAGGCAAACATTGTCAGAGCCCACCACAACATGTCTGAAGCAAGTAAACAGCCTCCACGATAATGGACATCGTCAGAATAACGATCGTCCGTCGAATTCAAGGTGATGATAGCCTTCAAAGCAGGATGCTGTCTAGCAGCAATCTGAAGACTATTAAAACCACCCCATGATTTGCCGAACTGGCCAATTCTCTCGTTGGACCACGGCTGTTTGATAATCCAGTCAAATATATCTAAATTATCCTCCTGTTCCTGGAGTAGGTACTCCCCTTGCAAGGTTCCGTCGGAGTCTCCACTTCCTCTCATGTCGACTCTTATTGAAGCAAACCCATAGCCGGCATAGTAAGGATGACGGATGGAGTCTCGAATGGCAGTGAAGTCACTTTTCCTATATGGAATGTACTCTACCAAGGTACCTACCTTGATTTCGTTAGCATCGTACGCGCACTTGGGAATCCACAAATGAGCATACAAAATGGATCCATCTCTGGTAGGAATCTGTATGTCTTCTACCTTGACAGACTCAAAGGGCAAGTCTTCAGGTTCGACGGTGATTCTTTCCCCCGATTCGGGAACGTTGAAAACCATCTTATCTATTACAAAATAAATTACAACTGTTATCTGAAATTATCTGTATTCCAGTAGGAAATTCCTTAGTAGTACTTTTATAAGATTTATATTCAGATAGTAGATCAGCACTTGCTGCGAAATCCGTTCTTCAATAAATAGGATGTGTTTAGCGAGCAAATTAGTTGTTTGGTTGGGTATCGATGGCGAAGGCCAAGGAATCTGTTGGCGAGAGGGTTCCCAATAAGTCCATGCGCTAGTGTCTGATCATATCAAGTTTAAATAGTGGACACTTGCCAGAAATCAAGATAAGGGAAGACAGTTCTTTTTTTGGTATCATTTTGCAGAATATAGAGAATGTGCAAGATATAGTCGATTACGACTGCCTGATTGGGCTATATGCCACTCGAAGTTTTTTGAACCTCAGCCATGCAGCATCAAGATACGTCATACTAATGTAGGGACAATAGAGAAAAAGGGAACAACAGCACACCGGGTAATTCCGCATACATTAATGACTATTGAAAGTTGAGGATCCTCGACATTTTTCATTCTGGTTATAATTGTCAATTATCCAACTGGATATATCAAGCGACATTTTTTCGGAAAAGGCAGGTATATTCGATGGATTATGCATTGGCACGATTTCCCCCAATCGTTACTATTCGAAGATATTCATTCTAATCTATAGGTGAATATCAAAGCTAACTTTGATGTAATTTCTCACGTATAAATACCAAACTATCTGGATCTGCGAAATCTTCATTTAGAGTTATTTGTAGCAAGGCTATAGTCGAGAAACGGCTGCGAAAAAATGAGTATTGAATTAGAAAAGACTAAGAATTTTACATCTAAGGTAGAAGTCAGCCATGTTGTGGACTTGGAGGATAATACAGTCTCATCTATCCATTCTGGTGAGATTGTTGATATGTTGGAGCTTGAAGGGGACGATAAGGCAATGGCCAGAAAAATTTACCTTGTTAACAACGCTTTGGACGAAATAGGGTTCACCTGGTTTCATGTTAAATGCTTCGTCGTAGCTGGTTATGGATATGTTGCTGATTCTCTCTTGGGTATGGCCCAGTCGACTGTGGCAACTTATGTGAATCTCCAGTTCAACCAGACTTATCCTTTGAGTACACAAGCTCTCTATATAGGTCTCTTTTCAGGATGTATTTTCTGGGGTTTGAGTGGTGATATTATTGGAAGAAAACTTGCTTTCAACTTGACCCTATTCCTCTGCGCCATCTTAAGTTTTCTTGTTGGTGCCATGAGCAGTTTCCCCATGTATTGTTTAATGTTGGCCATTAGTTCTTTCGCTCTTGGTGGTAACTTAGCTATTGATGCTACAGTCTTCTTGGAATTCTTGCCTTTCAACTATCAATGGTTGACAACTTTCTTCGCCTGCTGGTGGTCACTTGGCCAAGCAGTTGGCTATGGTGTGGCCTACGCCTTTGTGGTACCAGATAAATGGCATTGTACCAGTGCCGACAACTGTCCTTCCGAAAGTAACAGAGGATGGAGGTATGTGTGGTATGTCGATGCAGGTATAGTCTTGTTCTTCGCTGTTATTAGATTGATGCTCAAGTTGGAAGAAACTCCAAAGTTCTTGGTAACTAATAATAGAGATGCTGAATGTGTTGAGCAGTTGCAAGAAATTGCTAAGAAGTACAACAGAACTTGTTCTTTGACCTTGGAAGACTTGCAAGCTTGTGGTGAAGTAAAGAAAAATGACTTCAAGTTGAGTGATCCTAAGTTGAAGGATTTCTTCAGCAGTAGTTTAAAAAATAGTAAAGCCTTGTTCAGTACTAAGAAGATGACCATTAACACCTTGATGTTGTTCATGTCTTGGTTTGGTATTGGTATCGCTTATCCACTTTGGGGAACATTTTTACCAGTTTACATTGCTTCCAAAGGTGGTAATACTTCGGCCGACGATGCTGCTGGGGTTTATGGGGATGCTTTACTTTCAACTTGTTTGTCTTTCTTTGGTCCAGTAATTGGTGGTCTTCTAATTTTGATTCCACGGGTAGGAAGAAGAGGTACGCTTTGCATTGGTGGTTTAACTTCTATGATCTTTTTTATGGCTTATACGACAGTTAGAACGAGACCAGCAAATCTCGGTTTCTCAACAGCAACCTACATCTGTATCTACATATACTACGGTTGCCTCTATGGTTACACACCAGAATGTCTTCCAAGTTACTGTAGAGCTACTGGTTCCGGGTTGGCATTCGTCTTCAACAGAATAGCAGGTCTCATTGTGCCTGTCATTGCTTATTACGCCAATCCTAGCACTAGTGTTCCTATTTGGGTATGTGCTTCTTTCATTGGTGTTATTGGAATTGGATCCTTGTTTTTCCCGTTCGAACCTTCCAGACAAAGATCTGTCTAATTTTATAAATATTATTATATTATTCCTTTCGATTGCGTAAATTTTTAATTCTTCTCTCAATAAGATCTTCAATAGATACTTAACGTAATTTTCTATATATATGGGTTGCTAGAATTAAGAAAAAAAACGACAACTGCAGGACTCGAACCTGCGCGGGCATAGCCCAAAAGATTTCAAGTCTTTCTCCTTAACCGCTCGGACAAGTTGCCATACGTTCAAAATTTTTGATGCTTTTTTCTGATTAAGTCATGTACATAAAAATGCCAAAACAGGAACTCAACCCGGGAACCTACCAAATAAAACAATCCATTAAGCTGTAATTCACCATTTCTTAAAAATAAAAATACAAATTTTATGTGATAAGATAGATAAGGGAAGGTCTTTTCAACTTCAGCATATATCCAACACATAGTTGCTTATTTATTAAATGTAATTCACAATTTGAATGTAGTTGGTTTTGTAAATTAATATTTGTTGTTTGACCATGGAAATGTTATTTTCCAAAAATTGTTGCGGATATAATGATGTTTTAAAGCTCCTTATTTTAAAAAAATGGTAAAAGAATTTTGAGTGTTCGAGTCATGTCTCAGAGAATCTCAAAGCATTAATAACCCAAATATACGTTTAACAGGTTAGGAGACTGAATTTGTTTATTCGTTGGTCATCTCAGATAATGAAACTAGAGTAGAAAACAAATAATATAGAGCAACTCTCAGCAATTCACAAACTTTGGAAAATATTCTTGCATTGGTATGAGTGAAAAAATCTACACAAGCACTTCTCCAACTTCGAGAAGAATTTTCCAATTGCTCATTGGAAGTTTTGTCATTGCCAGCATCTAAGGAAAGGAGAGAAGAGTATGCATCATCACTGAAAACCTTTGCTACTTCTTCCAAAGAATATCCGTAAGTATGCAAAAGGAAGAAATATACAATGACTAACTCAAAAGTCACGAAACAAAACCCAACAATATAGTACTTCCAGTCAAGAGCATCAGTAGCAAAAGGATTGACGTAAATATACTAAACTTTTGTTACTTTCTGAACACCATACGTTACGTTGAGACCCTTCGCCCATGAGTGTACCGTAAAACTTCAGTAACATACAAAAATGGTAAACCGTTAGCACGAGTATCATAGAAAAAATAATACAAAAATAATTGCAAGAATACCATTCCTCCGAATGATTTGTCCTTAAAATCTTTTTGTTGGTTTATTGCAGTAAGGGCTGTCCAAACAATGTAACTGAAAAGCATGCCTGAAAGAGATACTAGGAACAAAGTTCGTCTTTTAAATAAGTAGACAACGAAAGCAACAAACAGAGCAATAACATTGTTGTAGATCATAAGACAGCCATTGATAATTAACTGCTAGTTTGTTAATTCCAATTGAAGTTGAAGTCAAAACCTTACCAGAATAATAGGAATCCAAACCTTTACCTGATAATTGCATGATACAACCACTACAAGAAATCAAGAACAATCTCTTTCGGTAAGATTAAATACTGAGAAAATCTGTGTACTTCTAGTTTGAGTTAATTTTCCTTCTCTGAGGCAGACTTGCTTTCTTATATTTCAAATTAAACCAATTTGACAGCTCTATCATCTTGTTCTCGTCTAGTGTGATGATCAAGAAAGAATTTCCTGGCCTGTTCGTCTCTTTCCTTGGCTATCCTCCTCCTTGGTGATTCTAGAAAGTACCGAAGAGTGAGAAATTGTACTGCAGGCAATTGCAGCTTGAAGGTAAGAATGAATTCTCCAACTTGCCCCAGCTTTCAATTTTTGAGTACCAAGAGTAGCCCAAGTAGCTATAACCGCACCAAAATACCGGAAGGTGTTGTAAAAGTCATTGCAGGTTGGTCTGAAAGTTGGGTAAGAAATTTCAGCAATCAATGTTGGAGCACACAAAGACCACCTCCAAATCCAATTAAAATTCTGGAACTCAAAAAGAAATCAAAATTAGTAGATGCACCTTGCAAAATATCACCAACCGCGGCAATCCCAGAACCGATCGTTATAGTAAGTCTTTTACCAACCTTGTCACAAATCCAAGGTCCAACAGAGATACAAAGAACGGAACCGAAAAGTGTAGCATTGGCAAGTGGACCAAGATTGTACCCTTCTGGGTGACCCATGGATTCTTCCCAAACTTCCAGTACTTGCAAACCGTTCAACAAGAATCCGTCAAAGCCGTTAGTTATAGTAACACGGGTCATAAAAATATAAAAATATGTAACTTTCCTAAGTTTGGATAAGTTCTGCAAGAATTCTTTTCATAAAGATATTTTTCGAATTCATACTCTCCGTAGGCGTCATCTTCCACAACAACTGAAACAGATATAGAAACTGCCAGGGCTTCGATGCGTTGAATCTCTTTAGCCATTTCCGCTCAAATCTTGTTTGTAATGAACTAATCAGAGGAAATTGAGATAAAAGTAAACTACAGCAAACAATAGTTTTATTCTCAATATTTATATTGATTTCTAAATTATTATGGGATTCATTTAAAAGTCTTTTTTTACATTTGCAGCTATCCTTGTCTATCCTGTATTTGTCCAAAATAATATGCACATGCAAGAAAATAATAGATCACTCCGAATTTGTAAGAAAATCTTGACACCAGATTACTTACATTGTGAGGACTGTCCATACAAGTATACATTCATTGTGGTACAAAGATATTGACAAATCCAGCAAAATATTAAAGTCTTACTGCTACCCATTACATTTGGAAGTTGAATCCCAACAACAAATAATGTGCTTTAAATTCTTCACACCTGCATATGTATTCAAAAAATCATGAAATGTTAATGGGTAGCAGTACGAGTAGATCGGTACTCATTCCAAAACCGAACAGCTATCTATTATAGAATCACGATGTGCCATTCAGAATATAAGGACTTGCACAATTGTCTTTTGACTGTTGTCCAAGATAACTTTACTACAGAGGCTCAATCTGCATTGCTTCCAAGCTGACGAAGTAAGTCCAACTCCACTTTTCAATAAAAAAATTCGGTTGGAACCATTTCCTATAATAATTAGAATTTCTCCGTCATGTAGTAACGATGAAGTATAAAAGTCCACCCGAGAATTTGCCAGCGCCCTTCGTGATTACAAATTTCGTTACATTAAAGTTCTGATATACGGAAAAAACTTCAATACACTTCTGGTTGTGACTATTCCAGATAATTCACACAAGTTAGTTCTTGTTTCTTCTTTAGTGAAATGATAAGTGTGTAGAAACTTGTTCCCTCATATACTTACGAATTGTTAATTGAATCTTAAAATTTCGTTATTGGCCATCATAATCTCAAACTTGTACTTGGAAAAATGATAACTAGATTGGGACTTTAGGACCGAGAAAATTTCCGATCTACAAGTCACATTATCTTAATATAATGAAATTGTTCAATATATACAGAGAAGATTAAAAAATACGTTGCAATAGTTGATCTCTATTCAAGATAACGATACTTTTTTTTACCTTGACTAGAGATTTGTTCAGATATTCCAGCGTGTATTTTGTATTTCTATATTCTTAATGGCAATCCATAAACAACAGGAGCAGACCCGTTCAAGTATTTCAAAGTACATGTAGACCTGCTCTTACTGACAGCTTCAGAAAGATTCAAGGAGTTGCTGCAAGTCTGCAACAATCCCCATTTTTCAAAGACGGATTCACTGAATTGATCGATATCCTTGTCAGTAACATCCCATAGATTCACAAGTACACTTGGGGTACCACACGCCAACCAGTTAAAAATATTTCCATGTGGTTCAAGTATTCCATTCATTTGCAAAGCACCAGATGAACAACCAATTAATAAAGTTGGGGGTAAGTATGGTCCATTGGGTAAACATTTTTTGAATAGAGCCGATGCCCTCAAGTATTGCTCACATCCCCCATGGCCAAGGTATACAAATAGGTCACTATTTATTATACCATTCAAGAGCTCTTCTTCCTCTGGTTGCTTACCTACGCTACCTTTCCAGCCCATCTTACTCTCAAAAATTGGCCGAAACCTTTCCTCTGTTCTCTTTAGATCACCTCCTGGATTTACCAAGTAGTATGCATTATTCGAATTTCTAGGAGTGTGCAACTCGCCATCTTTTAACAAGTCGAGCAAGAACCTAACTGAAGTAACTCTTGAAATGGATTTATCTGAGAGGAAATCCAACGACTCCCACGGAAAGAAAGTACAACTTGAGCTAGGAACTAGTACGATATGTTCTTTCGAACAGGGTGATCGTAAACTGAAATATTTATCGAATAAGGTTTCCAAGGATTTATGCAACTGATCCATTTTAATAGATGAATAATCATTATTTTCTCCATGGAAATTGAGAGTATCAACAATGAATATTATTAAATCGTCAACAGCTTCAACTTCATAATTTGGCAAACTGTAAAATAAACTGATTATGTTATCGTCTAATTGTATGAAGGGGCCTGTCTTGGATACACGCGATGGCAAGACGTTATTCATCATATTCAAAAAATCAGATTTGAATTTTTGAAAAACAGCATCTTCTTCATAATTGAAAAACAAACCTTTAAAGCCTCCAATCCAATAGTCTGATATATGATCTAATAAATCTTTCATTTTTAAATCCAAACCGAACCTCAACCTCCACCAGTTTTTTCTTTCTTCTTTTGTATGAATTTTAGATGTAGTTGATGATTTAGTTGAGAGGTCACTTTGTCGAATTATTTCCTTAAATTCAGTCTCCATCTCTTGAAATGACATCACAGAAGACCGTGTAGATCTATCAAGATATCTGTTTATTGGAAGTCTAAGAAACCATGGATGTTTTCCTTTGATATACCTAGAAAGTAATATATCTCCAGAATAAGGACACATATCCAACGTCATAACAGACCAACCCAGTGGCAATTGTATTGAAAGATCTGTTGCAAATTCTGACGACTTCGAAATAAATCTCTCACTCGAGTGTGAAACAGGTTCGGGAAGTAACTGGTTTGGACTGTTGTTGCGGCGATTCAAAAGTCGGTCATTGTTAACTGGAAGTGCCTTGACCAAGTCTTGCAAGTAATAACAGTCTTCCAATAAATTATTTTTTGGAAGAAATACTGTTATAGATGAAATGATATGCAAAGATCTGAAAAGAATGAAGCTTAAATCTTTCAATTCATAGATGGCAAGTCCAGCAAAACCTTCCCTAGCAATACATTCCATTATACGTTCTTTAATAGCCAAGAAATCATTCAATATTGTCAAATCTGCGGAAGGTATATGTTTACCTCCTTCACGAACACTTGGAAGACATTGGGGTGATTGTGGGAGGAATTTGATTTTAGGATGTGATTTCATCTTGAAAAGCAACTCATCAAGTTGCTTCTTTATCTGAAGTATTTTAGATGGAATCAGTTCATCCGAATCGAAGGCCACCGGAGTTTCCTTCATGTACAAAGATGTTAAATACTCGAACGTTTTTTCTTGAGTATAATCCAATCGATACATAGACACCAATTCAGAGTAGGGTATTTCATCCAAAGTGTTGAAATGGGGAAGAGTAATCGATTTTCCATTTAGTTTCAAAATTTCGTTGGCAATATTTTTGAAAAACTTTACCGACAAGTTCGTCGATATAATTCTGTGACTTAACAAATCGTCAAGTTTCGAGAGAAGAATCTCTTGATCCTCATGACGATCCATAAAAATGTTGAATAATAATATCTCAAAATAATTTATGCAGTTAATGAGCGGTGCCAGAGTCTGTGCGTTTATCTTCTTGAGCTCATTCTGATAGAACAAGCTATCCCTCGTAATTCCAATCTTCTTTAAAACCACAATGATTCTTTTATACGAATCCAGAAGTAGGTTTAAAGTTTCCCATTTAATTTGATGATAAAGTTCTTTTGGCATGTTTGGACCGCATTTAATAACAATTGAATACAACAACTTTATAGTCATTTTTAGATTATTATATGAAGCAACAGGATGATTAAGGGCAATGTTAAGCTTGGCTGATGCTGCTTGAAATTTAGCCACAACTAACAAATTATTGAACTTCTGAACGGCAGAAAGCCTGGTATTTGAATTCAACTGAAATTCTTCTCGTGCCGATAGTGTACTCAAAATCTTTTCAAATTTCTCTTTGGCAGCTTTTATGTGGCCAGCACCAATACAATATTCAAGTTGAAGAATATTAAATGACAATATTTGGGTAATAGAGGCTGCATTTGTCTTCAAGTTAGATTTCAAATCTATCAAAGAATTCGAAACATCATTGTATAAAGATAATTGAGAAATGGCCAGACAAAGCTCTGACTCAAGGAAGAGTTTTAATTGTGGATCCAAAATTACACTCTTGACCTTAAATGTGCTGATTATTCGTATAAGGTGACCTGTACAACCGTTGTACTTCAAGTATTGCAAGAATGTAATAATTATATTTTGCTCATATGTCTTGATCATTTTGGTTGGGGTCATTAGCCAAATTTCGAATAAATGAATGCAGTTAACTAATTGCGATTCACTGAATTCAATATTGATCACTTTTTGCAAAATCAATCCACAATTGAGTAAACTATTTTTAGGCGTTGGGAATTTTATGTCGAGATACAGCGAGAGGCCATTCACATTGTAATAATAATATATCGATATTAGCTTGCATTCAACATCTTGAAATGCAAGTTCTTGAACAATTTTGTTCGCAGAATCTGATTTCCTTGAAACATCCTCCGACTTTTCAAGTACTCTAAAAACCTCAAGTACAAGAGCCAATTTAAAGTCGTCTGAAATTGAGTTATTGCCAAATACTGAACGCGGAAATTTTACATCTTGGGAGACACATTTGATGACAACTTGCAGAAGAAGACTTCCTGAAAGAGATGTAAGTGGAGTTTGAATATTTTGGTTTTTTTCTAATACGCTTAGTAGCAAGGCAGAAGATACATCAGTATAGCCCATCATGAGCAACATGTTGCAGACTTTCAGTGCTTTCGTGTTGAAAGATATATAATCTGACTTGTCTAGAATGATAGAGAGTTCGTACTTGATCGAAGATTGCCATGCTTCCACATTTTGCCACTTGTTACCTACGAGGTACATCAAATTGGAAAGATTTCGCAAACGTTTGTATTGGTTGAATGGATTAAGGATTGCGTATAATTGAGAAATGATGGATGTTAGAAAGGCAGGTTCTTCAGTTCTTGGTAACAAGTCCTTTACGAAAACTGTGATTGAATCAAGGAGTTCTAGATGTAATTTATGAAGATTTTTTAAGTGCCCCTTCCTAATTGCAAATGCCGAAAGAATGATTTTGACATAGGCACGCGAAAATGTATCGTTCTGTAAGTTATACGCCGCCATTGACCTAACAATGATATCATGATTTAACAAATCTGGTGATGCTTCCATCAACCTCATGTTTAATTGATCTAATAATATTGATGAAGGAGATGTTGCTAACGATACCAAGCAATCATAGACTTCCTGTGCGGTAGAAGTAATTTCATGATTTATAATTGCACTGCTCGATTCAAGTTTTTGTCTTTTTGGAGGACGATCACCTCCAAGTAACGATCCCGATGTTAATTTGTTTAATGTTGAATTAAAGGTTATTTTACACTCCTTTAGTATTGACAATTTCAGACTGCGAGCCAAGATTTCTATAATCTTTATGTATCCATTGAGCATTTTGATTGCATTCTTGGTGTATTTCGCCATATTTTCTGGTGCTAATTGATTGGATTGCGCTATCCAGTTCATGAAATTACTATCGGATTGAAAAATGGAAGTGAGGATCTCAAACATGGAGAGTTTTAAAAGCGGATCTGCATCTGCGGAGACAGCCTTGACATTGCTAGAAAGATAAAGAAGTACATTCTGGAGGCATAAAAAGTGGTGGGCCACGATTATGCCGATTATCAGGTTGACCAAAGTCTCATTTACAATGCATTCAACATAGGGGATCCCATCAAGAATATCCATTGAAACGGGTATATCACCATTTTGATAATCATCACCAGCTTCAACTGAGTTTACCACCCTGTTGAGAATATGTGAGAGTCGATGAAGCTCGATCCAGGCCATTTTATACTGTTTGCGCTCTATCAACTTGATGATAAATAGTTGGTTCTTTTTCAATACAGAAACCTCATCTGTGCTTGGAATCATATATAAACATTGGAAACAACGAGAAATGTTTTCAATATCGAGACTAACCTCACTTTTTCCTGATAGGGAATTGGTTATTGAGGAATTGGCAGCTCGTTGAAGGTCCATGATTTGAGAAGAAGTCCACTTTTTTGTGTTTGGAATTTCTGATCTTGCCGAAACACATCCAGCAATAAACGACGCTATTTCGGATTCCATTCTATCATTTGCCATTAAAATTGGGCCCGTATTGGAGATTCCATAGAACGAACAAAAATGTTGAATTGCAAATCATTTTGGAAAGTAAACAAAATTCGTGTATTTGTGTATCAGACTGCATATAAACAGTAAAGCTTAACTATGGGCAAGCGTATGAGGAACAGTGAAGAAGAAATGAATTAGAAATGAAGAATACATGGTCGGGCGAAAGCACAGTAACGTGTCTCTACTATTAAAATGTATGGTATTGTACAATGATTATAACAGTGTCGCAGGAATGGAGTCCCGCCTATTTCTGTGAAGATGGCGTGTATTTATAAGTTTTGGCCTGGAAAATTAGATTCCATGAAAGAAAACCATCTCTATCAGCGGAGTCCAGTTAGACTATGTACAAATTAGGTCCCGTGTCGAGTTAAAGGTGGTAATGTATGTGTTGGAGGAAGCTTACAATGGCTTGAAGAAACTGCAGCCGAAATGAATTGTTATTATTCCAAATGTAGAATTACAACACACAGTCATCATTTCAAAACTCAGACTCTGATTATCGATACAAAACCAACTTTATATGTTTCTGGAGTAATCTAAAACAATCTTTCACCCCTGATTTCGGCATCCAACTCTTCGGCAGCAAACTTTTCCTTTTCTTCCAACTTCTTCAAGGCGTTCTTCTTGGCCAAAACAGTCTTTGCATTTCTTTCTCCTCCATTCTTCTTCTTTCCCTTCTTATGTTCTCTCAAGGGTTCTAAATCGTTTTCAAATTTATGTTTCCATCTCAACATGTACCTTCTGGTGGATACATCTATGCCCATGAACTTCATTTGTTGCGAGCTAGTGCTCAAGAATTTGGCCAAATCGCCTTCAAACAAGTCCAAATGTTCGACAGTATTGCGCCCAATCAAGCGGAAAAACGTTTCCAAGTCATGGACGTTCTCTTTGGTTCTTGTGGATGTGTTTGTTTTATAGGATACGGGACTTGTGGAGAATGGCTGAGACAGTATTATAGATATCTGGGAAATGACCGCACCGTTTTGTCTGGATATTTGGGCAGCACGGACACCGAATACTGATTTAGCTACAAGACTCTTGAAGAGACTCATTGAGATTAAATGGGAATGGGGATGTATGATAGAGACTATATATATGTATTGATGTCATAGAGATTCATAAATTTTTCACTACCGTAAATCGGGCGTACACGACTTCAAAGTTGGTCACAGATTATATAATCAATATAACCTGTTCTCTCTTCATACTTCTAGCTCTTCTATGTCGTATACATGGAGTCAGTCTGGCGTATGTGTATTCATTCTATCTAGGACAACATAAAGAGGAATAAGTTATTTTGCGAATACAGAACTCTAGCGATTTTTTCAATAATCACCGATCAGCCTACAACAAGCCCTTAGCCTTGAATTCGTTCAACAACGAGTTACCCAATCTGGCAGGAGAGGCTTCCACTACGACACCGGCGGATTGCAAGGAAGCGATCTTGGACTTGGCATCACCCTTACCACCGGAGACAATGGCACCAGCGTGGCCCATTCTTCTACCTGGAGGAGCAGAGACACCGGCGATGAAGGACACAACAGGCTTAGGACCTTGAGGTCTGGTCAAGTTGTGTTGCTTCAAGAATTCGGCAGCTTCTTCTTCAGCAGTACCACCAATTTCACCAATCAAAATGATACCTTCGGTTTCTTCATCTCTCAAGAAGAGGGTCAAGGCGTCGATGAAGTTGGTACCTGGGAAAGGGTCACCACCCATACCGATGACAAGGGATTGACCAAGACCAACAGCTGTGGTTTGGGCAACGGCTTCGTAGGTCAAAGTTCCTGATCTGGAAATGATACCGACTCTTCC
The DNA here is from genome assembly GCA_030564745.1 of Scheffersomyces segobiensis. Taxonomy (NCBI): domain Eukaryota; kingdom Fungi; phylum Ascomycota; class Pichiomycetes; order Serinales; family Debaryomycetaceae; genus Scheffersomyces; species Scheffersomyces segobiensis. The sequence continues at coordinate 24,511 of JAKTZB010000014.1, read as the reverse complement.
TCTTTGATGGATGTGCGAAGGCATAATACCGATCTTACATTGGTCTGGAGAGATTATACCAGGACAGTTTGGTCCAACCAATCTAGTCTTTTCTTGAGTCTTCAAGATCTGGGCGACTCTGACCATGTCCTTCTGGGGGATACCTTCAGTAATGGCTACAGCCAATGGGATCTCAGCAGCGATGGCTTCTTCGATGGCAGCAGCAGCGATTGGAGGAGGCACAAATATACCGGTAGCGGTGGCTCCAGTTTGGGCAATGGCGTCCTTGACAGAAGCGAATACTGGTCTGTCCAAATGGGTCTGGCCTGCCTTCTTAGGGTTGGTGCCTCCTACGACTTGGGTGCCGTAGGCAATGGCTTGCTCGGCATGGAAGGTAGCCTGCTTACCGGTGAAACCTTGGTAGATGACCTTGGTGTCGGCGTTGACTTTCAAGTTCTGGATGGTGTTGGCGTAGTTGCTGGCACGAGCAGAGTTGGCGAAGCCGCGGATGAATTGTCTGTTCAACATGGTGAGTTCTGGTGGAATCAGTGGTAGAGTTCAAGAGAAAGTAGTGGGAAATAGTAATGAGATACTTTTTTGGCTACTTCCAGAATACTAGTAGATAGAAGTAGGCTAATTTGGATAGCAGTGAACCGTGAAAGCACAGAAGCAGACTGGTAGATCTAGACGACAATCGGAAAATAATCAAGAGACTCGAAGACCAAACCAGAAAGAAAAACAAAGTCTCGATTGTGATTTTTTTCACGACCTGAATTTGTTGGTAAGATCGGTTTTTGTTTTCGCTGTTAGTTTTCGGGTGTGACGAATCCGCCGGGGGTGAGGGGAACCACGGCACGAAACGGGTAACAATAGGGAGACGTCGCTGAGCAGTTGTCGCTGAAAAGTGCGAAAATAGCGACACTTCTTCTAGAACTTACTGAGACTTATTAAGACTTACCGAGAAAATACACGTCCCACGGTGCATGTGTGCATGAAGCCGTATGAAACTTCTGAAACTCTGCAAAAATAGCGAGACATACCGCCTATAGAGAGCCACTTTGAGGTACAGTTCCCCAAAATTCCAGGGAGAAACAGACCCACCAAGTTAGGCGATGAGACAAATGGTTTTATCATACCGCTTCGATCTCACCCATTTCGTCCCTTTTTGAGCCCATGTCTGTCGTTATTTATCTACATTCTCTATGCTCTAGTTCACCCTGAGTGGATTGGCCGTCCAGCGCTGAAAAATCGTGTTCTGATGAAAAAGATAATCTCGCTAGACTAGCGTCGCTAATTTTGCCGCGACCAACCACGGTTGGGCATCTCGAAGGTATTTATCGGCAGGGCCAGATAGAAAACGAGACATTGTCAGGTAACCGTAACAACGGGAACTGATCCGAACTTCAAACGCAACTACAGCCAATGAAAGGACAACTTGCCGCAAACATTCGCCGTTGACAACCAAGCTCGCCTTACAGAGCGAAATTTGAACTTCAACTTAGATAGTAAAGATATATAAGAGATGATTCTATGTAATGAAGATTATAATGCTTAATAAACCAATAGATAATTTATCTATTAGTAGGACAAATAATAGCGTATGGTGGATTTTGCAACCGCACAAATATGTATATTTCAAAACTTCAGTGTCTCCACCATCCAAGGATAACTATAACTTTTTGTTCTATAAAGATAGAGCATCATATATGTATAACAAAGGATCACAGTACAAGGGGCACTAACATTTGATTTCTCAGAATTTGTCAGCTGCCAATGGACGAATGTAGAAGTAGTAGTCTAGGGCAAATAGTTCGAAGGCTCTAAAAGGTATACTACAAGTAGCACATAGAATAGGACAACCCAGGAAAATACTTGTTCTCTTGTGTATTCAAAGTCCACAGCAAATATTATCGGCTGACCATTGCAAATCAGATTTTCTAACGTTGTATATTACATTTCAGATAAGATTTCGACAGTAAATACATGCAAAAAGTAGTGTTTATCGACCCATAACTATTTTTTTGACAGATATTCTGGGTTAAGAACTTTCTACTTGGGTTTCTGATGTTGGATTTACAATTCTATCCCACTTAAGAGAGGTTTCCGATAACCTTTAGAGCCAAGGTACGTATTTTTCAGACGCGCAAATTGTGCAGCTTTTCTGACAGTTTTCTTCTTGCATATGCTGCATCTCTTGCAGCCACTCTACCATGGAGATCAGATTAAACATACTTCAAGGCGTGGTATCAGAAATCTCCTCTTTCATATAAGAATCTCGATCAGTGCCACCTTTGTACCTCCACATTGAAGTATTTCCACATCTGATTTGATTTGAGAGTGTTACGACAAATATTAAGGGGCGCAAGGTGGGCTGGCTGTCATCATAAATATCTAATAGCAAATTTCATTATATGCGAGTTTCAGCGGCATGAAGAGCCTGATTCTAAAAAGACAAGGCAAAGCTCAGCTCAAATCATATCATTGGAGTTCTCAAAACGCATACCTCCTGTTCTATTAGTTATCAATGGAACTCGGGTAAAGATTTTTCTACTGTCAACTATCACCGATAATATGGCCCTCGCCTCTTGAAGCGGAGACGTGTATCTGTGAGTTAACAAATCAAATCATTCATATAACCTGACCACTTTGGCCGCTTAGTTTTAGATAGTTGTCGCGTAGAATTGGAAGTATATTCTACAGTACATATGGCTAAGTAAATGGTATAAATCTCAACAGTATTTCGTTGATGAATTTTATCTTCATTTCAAAGTAGCAAACAAGATGTTAAATGATCTAGCATCCATAAAGCCAATTAAAACGTCAAAATACGTTAGAGACAATTCCAAAATCCCAAAAGAACAAAAAGGACTCCGGAATTCGTTTCAAGTGGATTTTCAAGTTGGAAGAATTGTTAACTGAAATGGTGGAAGAGGTACACCTAGTGGTTCATCTTATTGAAGACAAGGGTGAATACTTTGCAAAAGGAGACCCACCAGCTGGTGCTATTGGCCCTCTAGTTCATATAAAGGAGGAGTCATGTGCATTTGCTGCTTGGGACCAAGAAGTACACCCGGGTGACTGGAGTAGTTACGGAGACCAAAAGCAAACACTCAACAAACATATTTGATAAACGGTGCTGAGACCTTTTCTATTGGACTATTTTGATGGCCCTTCTTTAAATCTCATAAGGCACTCGGAACTATATTTAATTTCTTGAAATAAATTTATCCGATTCAAATGTATACTTCGTTATTATCATAACCATTACCTCTAGCAGAAAGAGGATCTGACATCTCTATCTTGAATGTTTCTCATATATCATTAGTAAAGATATTCAAAAGAGTGCTTCAGCTTTTATGAAAAAGTGAAAAACTTCAATGGGCCCATCTAAGCTACATGTTCATGGTTAAATTAGTTTCGAAACCTTAGCCCATTCAAGATATGTGCATCATCATCACAGTAGTTCTGATAAGGGAGGTGTAAAATGCCGGATGGAAAATACTGTATATTTCTGTATTCTCGCGAGTGCTCTCTAATCTTGTTTCCAGCCTCGGTCTTTTCCAATGAGCCATGTGGGTGAAACGAGGTTTTTCCGAAACAAACCGGATTCCGAGACGGAGTAGGTCATGTGACAAGTTCAGAATCTACCATACTGTCAAATCAGCGTAAAAGAAGCGAAGTCCGGGAGCTAGATTTTTTTCGATATAGCTTTGGATCGGGTGAAGATGTATGGTTATCAGATTTGATGGTTCTTGCTGAATTTCTTAGCATTTTCTAGCAATAGAAGTGATCATACTTTATTGAAACAAACCCGGATCTTGTATAATCACGTGAGATATTTGAGTATGAAGTGGATTATGTAAGCGAACGATATTGTATATTTGCACCCAATCAGATTGGTAGTTTGGTGAGCCAGATAATGGAAATGCCTGCTGAATTCTTGTAAATGTAAAGTGTCAGAGTTGAGTATGATAACTGATAATGTATCTATGCATATCATTTCATTTGCTGAAATATGAAAATTTGTAACTATTGCTGATATTTCATACCTGAGCTTCCTTGATTGTGAACTACTACATTTTGTAGATTCGTATTTCTTTACGAAAGCAAATTGTTGAACTGAACTCATACAAAGGATCTCATTATGATATCACTAATCTTGACTTCATTAGATCGAAGGAATCTTTTATAGTTTCTAATTCTAATTCAAAATACTTGCGAAAATTCTATCAAAAAGTCGTCCGTTCATCTGACACACAATAAAGAAGAAACACCCAAACACCAGATTTTCTACACCAAAAACCATTAACCTCTTTCCACTGCGTACAACTTCCATTTTCATGTTTTTCCAATAAGAAAATTCATTTTCGTCTTTGAAGTTTGACTTGTTCGTTTGTTCTACCTTCTCCTTCTCATCTTTCTCTGCTACCTTCAGAATCACCAACCGCGTGGAAAATTCTTAACCACAGTCCAAACTCCACCTACACTCCACAGGCCAATTCCACTCTGATTGGACATTTGATCGCCTCGATCGCATCGAAGCAGTTATTGGTATTCAGCAGCATAGAGATTGGATTTCCAGAGACTTTCCTTGCTCATATCAATTTACTTGCAATCGATAAAAGTTGATATTTCAAATTGATTCTCACATCGATATTACATATTGATTTTTCATTTCTCGATTTTTCAGCTTGAACTGTTCACAGTTTTTCATTCAAAAAATACACCAAAGCCAAATAAAAAACATGTCGTCTCCTGCCAGCGACAATACGATAGTGACAGCCGAGGACGACATTCACATTGACGAAAACGACGAAAACGTCGAAATGCCTACGAGCTCTAGATCTTCCAAATCCAAAGCTTCTTCCAATGGCTTGTCCAGTAAGAGACAGAAGCCTGGACCTTCAGTAGGAAAGAAGCCTACAGCTGAAGTTCTCCAGCGTAGAAAAGAAGGCAGAATAAAGGCTGCTGCTACAATTGCGCAGAATTTGAAAAAGACAGGGATTGGCAGGTTTGAAGAACAGAACGGATTTGCCTTTACCTCTGTAAAGCCAGTACCTTTGCTCAACCAGAAGAACTACTTCACTGAATACTTGAGAAGAGATGAACAAATCTCGTTTGTAAGAAATAGAAGAGCTGAACTCAACCAGAGACAAAATGCCACACTGAAGAAATCAAATGGCGCCAATACAGAAACCCAGAGCACTGATCCGCAGAACTTTGATGACTTCGACTTGAACAACATCGAAGCGGAGATGAACAGAAAAAAAGCGGAATTATTGGCAGATGAAGACGACGATGACGACGATGAAGAAAACGAAACAGAAGAAGCCCAGGAAGAGAAAGCAAAAATCGGCCATGATGTCATTGTCATCCATCCTGGTTCTTCATATGTACGGATAGGAAGGGCCACCGAAGCTGTACCAGAGACCATTCCCACTGTCATTGCTGTGCCCAACAGAGTTCATCATGAAACCACGCCTCCAGCACCACTCAGGACTGTAGGCAACGACGGAGAAGCATACTTTAACGATACATTTGATGAGATCAAAAATGTGGTCACCAAGAACTTCAAAGCCAGAATGAGGTACTATAAGAGAAGAGTTTTGCCCAACTCCAGAGAAACAGCTGCTAACTACAACAAGAAACAGGAGTCAGAACGTATTCCTGATCACAACGATCCATACAAGAAAGAATGGTTAGACATCAACAGTGCTGAGTACAGCTCTAAAAAGGTCTTTGTCGGAGACGAGGCTCTTAAACTTCCACTCAACCCCAAAAAGTTTGAGAAGTTCAAGCTCAGGTACCCCATCATCAATGGCAACTTCAATATCTACTCTGAAGACTACAACTCCCCACAAGAAATCTTGGGTGATCTTGCCAGCATCTTATTGGAGTCGTTAGATCGACTTGAAATAAGGAATCTTCTGCAGTTGAAGGCTATTCTCGTTATTCCTGATTTCTACGATAAACAATACGTGGAAGCCTGGGTAGATACCTTGTTCAAGTTCGTAGGTTTTGGTAGAGTAGGCATTATTCAGGAGGCGGTGGCTGCTACTTTTGGTGCTGGTGCAACGTGTGCATGTGTGGTAGATGTGGGAGCTCATACAACTACAATCAGTTGCGTGGACGAAGGAATGATTATCAATGATTCACGAGTATTGTTGAACTATGGAGGTGACCAGATCACCGAATGTTTCATAAAGTTGTTGTTAGAGAACTCTTTCCCGTACAAGGACATTGACTTAGCCAGTAGAGTTGATGACTGGGAATTGGCTCAGACGTTGAAACACAACTTTGTTACTTTCCAGGATGCTGATATTGCTGTGCAATTGTACAATTTCTATAAGCGTAAGCCTTTTGAAACTACAGAAAAATTCGACTTCAAGGTCTTTGACGAAGTAATGTTGGCTCCGTTAGGACTTTTCTATCCTGAATTTTTCCAAGTTGGAGATGTAGCACCTTCGGTTCCTTCGTTGGCCTCGTCTACCAAGCCTGACCATGAAGATTTTGGCGAAAAGAGACTCTTCAGACCTTCCACGGATCAGTACACTGGCAAGCTAGATAACCCAATTTCTCGTTCTCAGAATAACTTACGAACTCGTTTATCATTTGCTGATATGAACGAGGAAGACTTGTTGGTCAGACTCAACCAACTGAAGGGGACAACAGGAGAACAAGACGCTATAGAAGAGTATTCTGGAGAATCCAATTTGAGAAGAGTACCTTTAGAGAAGGCTATCATTGAGTCTATCACCAATGCTGGTTTATCTACCGACTTAAACAAAATCAAAAAGCTCTACGACAACTTGTTGATTGTAGGAGGGGGCTTTGCCAAAATTTCTGGCTATGATCTTATTCTCTCGGACCGTATCAATATCTGGAGACCTAAGTTCTTATCCAGCAGTTCACTTGACAAGATTTTGGAGTACGTAAACGCCGAAACCAAAAAGACAGAAGAAAAGAAAAAGGCTTTAATTAACGATTTGAAGCTGAAGAAACAGGAAAACCCAGAACAGAATCTAGATGAAGTACAACTCACAGTGGCAGAGTTAGAACAGATCGAACAAAAGTCCCAGCTCAAGTTGGACTTGGACTATGTGGATTCTATCTACGACCAAGGTTCATTGTTGCCAGTCAACGTGTTACCACCACCCAGGGAATTCGATCCAGATATGTTGACCTGGAAAGGAGGAAGTGTCTATGCTCGTTTGAAAGTGGTTAATGAGATGTGGATCACGACTGGCGAATGGGAAATGCTCGAGACGAGATGTTTGTACTACAAGAGTTTATTCAACTACTAGATAGTGGACATTCCAAGAATATTTGTACCGCTAGGCATGGATTAATAGTCTTAGAAAGCTTCATTTGAAAGTATTTAAAGATTAATCGTATGTATTATTATCCCGAAGTATTGTATACTTATATATGTTTACCATAAGGTATCAAGCCTTGAATGCAAAAGTAATAAAAAAGTTTTGATTAGTTAAATGCAAAAAATGCTATTCTTCCCTTGGGAGAACGAATAGCTAGCATAGCATGAAGAATGGAATTTAGTAGTCGAGCGACATTTTTGGCTTTTTTGGAGCATTCAAAGAAACCCCAGCCAACACTGGAGTCAGTTGACGAGAGAATTTCAAATTCGTTCCGTTGGTCATACCAATAGCCGGACTGGTAGTCTTTAAGGTCAAGTTGATGGGACTTACGCTATTGGAGCGAATTTCATCTACTGATAATCCTTTAGACTTGAGAGTCGACTTCTTGTGCTTGGATAAGTTCATGATGTTTGACTTCAGTTTGATTTCGTTGTCAAAGTCCCAAAGTGTCTTTTTCCATTGTGAAAGCTGCGAGTGCAATTCAAAGAGTTTGACAAGTGCCTTTTTGTTTGCATCAGTAGACTTTGCCGGTGTAGCGTTCTTAAGTTTCTGGTAGAGTGTCTCATACTCCTTGTACTTGAACTTGAACTTCATGGCAAGATTAGTGTAATATTCCATTCTCTTTGAAGTAGAAATTGTAGAAGATGGAGGTAATGGAGCTGAATCATTACATCTGATACGAGGAGTGTTACGTATGATAGAGCTGCTAGAATTGTTGCTACTGGAGCTGGTATTAGACGTCACAGTAGAGCCGGATATGTTTCCAGACGAATCGTCTTCGATTTCTTCTGATGAGGGAGATGTATAAGGCTCGTGTTTCAATCTCTTAGAGTTCTTTTCTTCATCTGAAGAGGAAGAGGAAGAAGAAGTCGACAATTTTCTCTTATTGCTAGGCATAGGCGACGTTCTCTTTTGAGGAGAACCATTATTTGTCGTATTTATTGCGGGAGAATTAACTGTTGTAGACGTTCCAGACTTCTTCGAGGGCCTGTCTTCAATTTTAAGCGTAGAAGTCTTGGGCAGTTCAGTCTGAGATTTGCGGAAGTTCTTTTTACTACTGATGAGAAAACCACCTCCAAGACTACTAGGCTTCTTATCGTCATCATCATTAGAGCTGTTGCTGTCGTTTTCACAGATCTTTCTGCGGAGAGGATGGGTTTCGGAATAGCCTAGTCTGGTCAATGCATGGTGAATGTTTTCGATGATGAGGGTTCTCTCATTGTCGCTATAGTGACGCCAAAGCCACGGCTTCAATTCCTTGTATGCTCTGTCTTTGAGGATGTAACGTTTGACATCGTCAGCTGAGTTGCCGCGTACGGGAAACTTGTCGTCGCTCGTGAACGAATCGTGCGGATTGTAGACATTGGCATAATCTTGGAGGAGTTTGGTGAAGGTCAGAGGTTGAATTCCGAGTGTCGATACGATATTCGACTCGGACATGGGTCCTAGTGACAAGTAATTAAGGAACTTGGTTGTTATGTCAGCAGCCGAGTCGGAACTTGTGATGGCATATGAAGGAACATTATGAGCAGTAGCTGCAGAATTTGAACATGAAGAATACGAAGAATTGGAACCATTTGAAACGGAAGAAGACTCTGTTGTATCTCGCGCCTTTTTGTCTTCAGAGATGCTACTTGTGACCAGTTTGATATGCTTGGAGTCGGTAATGGCATTTAGTTTGGTGGAGACACGGCCGTCGTAGCCACAGTCGGAGGTGTACACATCGACATTCAAGTTCTCTGGGATCTTGACGCAGGGAAACGACAAATTGTCGTCGATTTTTATGGACTGAAGGTTAGTAAGAAATTATCAAATGGAAGAATCAAAGATCGAATGTCTGAGATTGGAGACACCATGAACCAGACAAAAGAGTATGTTTTCAACGAGAAGCGACATTGATGCGAAGCATTCTTCGCACCTATGTATCAGTCTGTATGGTTCATTGGGTGGCTCTTTCCGTATACATACGTAGTTGCCGTTTTTCACCACTAGCTTGGGGGTGGTGCTGTGGGAGATGCAGTGTTTGAAGTGGGAGAGGATGGTAGCGTTGAGTTTGATGGCTACGACAACAGGAGGCGAGTCCCGTGCCACTGGGGGTAGTGTTCGTATTGTTAGCGACATGTAATGGCCCAGAAAGTGTGCAAGATCGGGTGGATGTGGTCGGAACAGTAGAGGAAATATCGAGACACTTAGTGAGGATGTGAGGGTATTTTAGAGAGCAACGGCTGGACCAGGAAAATGTAATAAAGCAGTGAAGAGAGACGGGAGAAAAGATGAGGAGCGAGGCAGTTAGCGCAGGGAGGCAGCGACGGTTTGCGAGGAACAGCCAGCGACGACGGGTAGCAGGAAACGGAGCTGGTAGAGAAGAAAACGAGTAATAGAATATTTGACAAATTTATTAGTATCAGCATTTCTCTATGGGTCAGACATGGAGCGCAGAATCATGTTAGTGAAAAATAATAATACTGAGCAGATATAAAATATTAATTTTAGTAGCGTACAAATTGTGGGATACGGTGTGCAGGGTGTGGAAGCTCCGGTACCGAGAGCAGAAGAGTCACTAAAGTCTGATGCCGCTAGGAGGAAAAGAGAGCCAGGCTAGCGAGAGAGAATAGGCACAAGATAGAGAGACGGCCGGTAGAGAGATAAGTATACACCGATGGCGACACAGAGGTTTACACAGATATACACAGAAACGTCGTGGAAGATGACAGAGAGGCTACTGGTGGACGGAAAACTCGTGGGGACGACAAAGACAGACCCAACTCTGCCCTTTCTCGACAAATCAGCACTTTAGCGATAAGCTGATTGTCCTCCGCTAAAACCACGGTAAAGATTTATGGTGCTCACCGTTCGCCGCAAATTTCTAGCCTGAGTATCATATAAATTCTTTCTGGGGAGGGATTCCGGTGCAACGCGTGACGTAGCGAGGATCTGCGTGCACTACGGTGCTACTGCCGCTATTGTGAAGAAATCTAACATGCAACTGAAGTCTCCTTACAATGGCCTTGTTGAATTGTTCGGACAGCAGGGGCTAATTGCTCCCTGGCACTCTTACAGATACAACTTCTGGCCGCTACACTTCTTTGTCTCCAAGTTCTGCCTGCTCCCTTCTTGTGTGGAAGTTGCTCCCCAGAACTTCCGCTTCCGTGCCTCTGGTCCCACTTCCATACCCCGAACTCCACTATTTCTCCCTAGCTCCCGCTCCAGTACCTCGTTACTGTTGCTCTCGCTACGCTCCTGCACCGCGTTCTCCTTATTGTAGTAGGCGATATCCGCCGTTGCGCGTCAGAACGTTCTGACGTTTACCACGGAAAATCAGATCGACATCTCGCTCGACGACGGCAGCAATTGCAACAGCCATTTCGGGGCTCCAACCACACTCAACTGAACGTGTCACCGTCATCGGTGGCTCTCGTCAGTACCCAATCGCAGCTCTGTTAACCCAGCCTTAGAACTTCCACCCTTATCTCTCCCTAAAATCCTCCACTAACTACGAATAGTCAGCCCCGCCACCGGCATACAACTTCGTATCGCACCAATGCGGCAATTACGAAGATACAACACTGAAAAAAATACCAATTAGGCCAATGGGGAAAATATGCAAATCGCCGGCATCTCAAACCCAGGTGCTTCTCTGCTTTCATTGTAAATATAGAGCTGATTCCAAAAGCCTTCCATAACCAGATCCAAAACAGAAACTCCCCGAAATCTCCTCACTTCCTCAGCTTTACCCCATCTGCCCCCATCGCTGTCTGCCTTTTCTAGGGCATTTTCTCAGTTCTTTCCATCTTACCTTAGTCTCCTGCAGACAGCACCGTTGGGTTCAAATTTCAATTTTTCATTGTGCACCGAAAATCCCCACGAATAGCAGCTGAACAGCACACGACCGTGCCTGCTGGTTATCTGGAGCATGCACTCTTGGTCGTGGTCAATATCAAGCTGCACCTAACGGGGAAGTCGTATCCCGGTGGGTTTCGGTTGTAGCGAACCTTAACTATGACCAGGTTGTGCCAGGGGCCATTCTGGGCCTGGAGATAAGTGTCCTGCACAATGCTCGGTAGAGTTTCTGCCATTGTGCCTCAAGTCTTTTTCCGCCTCCTAGCATACGTTTGGAGTTGAATTGGCTAGAACGGGATATACGTGGAATGTCATGCAGCGCACAAGGCTTTTGTGAACAGTTTCCAGGCTCCTTAACTACGACTTGTGGCTATTCCAACCGATGTGTGGGGGGAAGTTTGCAATAAGAGATTGCGACATGCGACACCGGCACCACGAGCTTCAGTCGTAGTTAAGTAGCAAAGTTTGCATTTTTCGAGCTTCGTTCGGTGGTTGGTCGATAGTCCGAGATGACAGGTTCATTGTAGACTCGGAAGGTATTGCCAAAAGATCCGTGTTCTGTGACAGAGGGGACAGAGCTGGTTTCACTGGGGTCGGGGGGTCGTTACTATATGGTGCATGCACGACTTGCAACCATTTCCCTATAGGGCTTAAGACGAAGGTTTGATTGGGCAGTGTCAAGAAAGAGATGGCGGTCGAAGGCGGTGAAGTCCATTCGATGGGCGACGCTTATCAAACGTGAACGCAGTGATTGTGAGATTGAATTTGAATTTAAGAAAACCAAAACGAAAAAGAAAAATGAAGTTTCTCTTCTTTATCTGTCAAATTGATTGATAAATACCACCAAGAGAAATGAGACTTGCGGAGATTCGCCGAAAGAATTCAAGAAATGACTGGTAGGATGGCTAACGTTAGTTCTACTATGAGAGAGCAGGATCTGGGTTTCAGATCTAATGATATGACAAAAGGTGCACATGCCAATTTGGAGAAGTTCTGGCCATAAAGTCGATTCCCACTACTGGTGAATTTTTCAAAGAACTGCCACCGCTAGCTAGCGGCTTGTGGTGCGTGATTCTCGCACTTGTCGCTAAGTCTCGCTAAAAAAATCCATCTTTCTCGCTATTTGTCGTGTTGCTATTTCTCACTAATATCTTCCCACTTTCCACTAATCCATCCGTAACATCCGTACCGCACTGCTCTTGCGAAGACCTGCTCGAATGTTATGAATTCTACACAATTGCCTTCACCATTAAACACACCCGATTCTTCTATCTTCAACGACTATAGTATCTGCCACCTTGCACTGTGTACCTTTTCGTTGATATTGTTGAAAAATCAGAACGACTCAAAATCCTTTTGAATCATCCAATCACCTGAATTTATTTGAGTCTCATCTAAATTTCTTCCATCTCAATTTCAGATCTCTAGATAAAACAATATGTTGAAATGGGTTCAATCTGGTCTTTCGGCCGTGGCAGGAACTGCCGAGCCTGAGTACGGAAGAGAGGCTATCCACACCATCACCGATTCCATCGTCAATGGCAATGGCGAGGTTGCTGTCGCTAGGGACACCACCATCAAAGACCTCAACTGGTTGAGTCTAGACTACACCAACGTCGAGACCCAGACGTTCTACTTCACCGACTTGGTCCACAAGTACGCAGGTTTTGTGCAGATAATTCACTCAAATCTCATGGGTGTTCACACTACGTCGCAGTTCACTTTCCGTTTGTTTCACCACGACGAAGACAAGGCTGAGGACAACATCTGGACATCGACCAAGTTGGACAACTTCCGCACTGACGGCTCAAACTTCTACGCTGACAAGATTTCGTTTGAACTCAATGAGGACAATACTACTTATACCTTGAAGTCGCACGTATGCGAGGACTCGATTGCAGACTTGATTGTGACTAGGTTGACTCCCGGAGTCATCTTTGGTAAAGATGGAACCACGTACTACGGTGACGACGTAGCAAACCCTTGGGGTTCAATGAGGCACTTGTTCTGGCCCAGATGTAGCGTGGCCGGTACCGTCAAGACTCCAACAAGGACTTTCGAAATTTCTGGCTACTCCATGTTTGTCATGGCTCTTCAGGGAATGAAGCCTCACCACGCTGCAAAGGCCTGGAACTTCATGAACTTCCATTCGAAAACGTATTCGGCTGTCCAAATGGAATTTACCACGCCAATTTCGTATGCCAACACCAAGGTGAACGTAGGCATCATCTCTAAAGATGGTGAAATCGTCCTTACCACGATCAACAACGTGGTGCTTCACCAAGACCCTAAGGAGGATCCCGGTGTGGGCTGGCATGTTCCCACAGCCATTACCTTCAAGTACATCAAGGATAAGAAGGAAGAAGTGGCCAAAGACGACGATGTTGTTGTAGGTTCTGTTTCTGGTCCCTTGACCACTTTGGTGGAGAGGGTCGATGTCATGGCTGAAATTCCACAATTGGTCAAAAATATCGTCTCTGGTGTTGTCGGAACCAAGCCGTACATCTACCAGTACTGTAATGAATTCGAAATTGAAGTGGGCCAGGCCAAGGAAAAGGGTCTTGGGTTCACCGAAGTCACGTTCATTTCTGAATAAATGCAATCTAGCCGAATGCAGTAGTTTCAGACGGAATTACTTTGCTCCCTAATGATATCCTAATAGTTAACTCGTTCACGACTAAGACCTCGATATGTAGTATACTCGATAGCTTCATTTACTAATAATTTTATATATCCATAATCACATAAATTAATATCAGATATAGTATAATAATATAAAGTATTAATCACAAATAGTGTAACCAAGGGTATAATCAAAACATACTATAACCATATGCCTTATAAATACTATAATCGAAAAACGCAGTATTGAAATATAATATAGCCCTCTGTAATATCGCCATACCACCAATCCTCAGAGCTCTTAGTTACAGAGACCATTAACAGCCCAATATTTATCTGCAATAGATTGATCTTCAAAATAAATCCAAGATAACATAATATATGATTTTCAAGATGTACACTCTTTGATTATACATACTACATACTAATAAACATCATAACTACACAATCTCAAACCTACAAACTGCCTACAAAGTAGTAGATCAAGGCTGCGACACCAGCAACAGAAGTCCACGTAGTGAACAAACCAGACGGACCCTTCACTCTAACGTCGCCTTCTCTGTCAAACCAGACCTTACCGTTGTATTCAACCTGAGAAACACTAACCAACTTCTGGTTCTTTTCCGTGAAAGGAGGATATCTAGCCTTCAAGACAAAGTCGTTCCACAACTTCTGTTCCATGGTGGTTCTCTCGTGAGTAAAGGCACGGAAAGAAAACCATCCGTGGTAGGAACCGGAACCGGACGTACCAATACCCCCGAATGGAGCGTTAGTCAAGGCTACGTGCATCAAGACGTCGTTGATGACAGTACCACCGGATCTTATCTGCTGTGAGATCTTGTTAAGTTTAGGGTTCTTAGCACGAGAAGTGGATCCTCCAGTGAAGATGTACTGTGCCAAAGGAGTATCATGACGGCTCTGCAATCTTGACAAGGCTTCATCCAAAGAGCTGTATGACAAAATAGGCAAGATGGGACCAAAGATCTCGCCCTTCATAGTAGAGTCGTCCCAGTCTACATTGTCAACGACAGTAGGAGCCACATATCTTGAGGCTTCGTCTACTTCACCTCCTACAACAATCTTACCCTTTGTGGTCTTGATTATTTTGGATAAGTTACTCACAGCACGATCATGGATAATGTGAGTGAAGTCCTTGTTGTCCTTGCCAAATTGCGGATAGAACTCTTCCTTGACAACCTTGATGATCTCCAGGACCAATCTTTCTTTGATCGATTCATGAGCCAATACATAGTCTACGGCCACACAGGTTTGACCAGCGTTAGTGAATCTACCCCAGGCAATTCTTCTGGCAACGACAGTCAACTCTTTTTCCGAAAGATCGTCCAACACAAATGCTGGTGACTTACCTCCTAATTCCAAGATGACGGGAGTCAAAGTCTCCGCAGCCTTCTTGGCGATAATGGTTCCTACAGCGTTATTACCGGTGTACATAATCTTGTCATACTTCTGTTCCAAGGCCTTGGTAGTCTCAGGAATCGAACCGTTTATGGTGAACAAAACGTCATCGTCAACAGCCAGAGCCAATAAGTCGGTGAATAACTGCGAAAAGTGTGGGGTCAATTCGGAGGGCTTGAACACAACCGCATTACCAGCAGCAATGGCACCAATGATGGCTGAAAATGAGAGGAAGAATGGATAGTTGAACGGAGAAATGATCAATACTACTCCGTAAGGAATTCTCTCAATATAGATAGGGTTCAGCTTCAACGTAATCGGTAAGTCCTTGACAGGTTCGGGCTTCAACCACTCGTGCAAGTTGGCCATGGTGTGCACCAACTCGTTCAAGCTTCCGTCGATTTCCAAGATCTGTGACTCAGTAGGCACTCTGCCGAAATCCTTGTAGAGAGCATCGCAGATAGCAGTCTGGTTATCCTTGATGGCAAAATAGAGGTTTCTCAACTGGTTCAATCTATACTGGATGGAGTGGGTCTTTCCATTCTTGTGAAACGAGTCCGTAAGCTTCTTGACTCCAATAGGAATATCGTCCAAGGCAGTGTACTTCAAGATGGGCTCGGAAGCCTTGGAAGAGGCCGAGGGAGTGGCCTTGTCAATCTTTGTGAAAGACTCAACAGAAGAAACGGAATCCTTGAGGTTCTTAGCTGAAGGAGGAGTCATATCTCGTTATATACTCTGTTATCTACTGAAAATAGCTGATTCGTGGAACTATTCAGTACTGACTATATCGCTGGTACTAGGACAAATTTAACTAACAATTTGTTACGGATTCGCTATCAATTCAAAGAACTCAACCAAAACAAAAAACAAATGCAAACCAATTCTATAACAGTCAGGGGTATTTATACGACTCGTCGCCTTTCATCTGACATTGTGGATTTGCCCCATCC
Organism: Scheffersomyces segobiensis; assembly: GCA_030564745.1. Lineage (NCBI taxonomy): Eukaryota > Fungi > Ascomycota > Pichiomycetes > Serinales > Debaryomycetaceae > Scheffersomyces > Scheffersomyces segobiensis. The sequence continues at coordinate 8,328 of JAKTZB010000014.1, read as the reverse complement.
AGAAATCAGTAACCGTTAACTATGGGATTTGTCCTGAAGAATTCATCTGCAGGAGTCGCTTCCATATGAATTTTTCATTTTCATCTTGAATCGTGGAGAACCCCTCCGGGCATATTTCCATAACTGTATACAGGTGGGCCGAAATCTAATGGGGCCAACCAAGCGGCCATTTTAATGGGGCCGGATTACTAAGGCTAAGTCCGCTAAATAGCGCTCCCTCTATTAGAACAAAATACCCAGATTGTGGTAAAGAACTCCAAGCACACTTTCGGGAGAATTCCGAAAAAAACTGTGCTAAATCGTATCACCAAGTTGGACGGAGCTACCGGCTCTAATCATGTGCTATTTTAGTCCTGTACACAATGTCAGTACCACCAACTGGCTTCCGCTTCATTTTCCAATAATTCCGATAGGTATCTAGCCGTAGTTGACATTAGCTCCATCCATAACCGAACCGCAAACTTGTCCTCCCACCAAAACCAACCTTGTTAACGTTGTAAAGAACTTCTCCTCCTCGCCGGGTGGAAGGTGAAGAATACAATTTCATATCTCCGAAACGTCACAAAAATATTCAATCACGTGATCTCATGGGTTTCAAGTCGAACCCCACTGTATTACTGATTAGTTATATCTGAGGTTGATAGCTTATCCTTGCAGGTTGTATCAGATGGGTTGGGATGCATGGGTGGCTGTGGGTGAAGGAACTGTTTTTGTGGTAATGGTGACGGTAAAGAGTCCGGCAAGTAGAGACAAGCAATGTACGGATAACCGAGCAGTTGTTCAGAGTACCGACGGTTTAAAATATCGTATAAGAGATGAGTTGTGGGGTTGGAGAGCTTTTGAGATCAAGGAAATTTTATACTAAATTGAACCTATCTGCTCTTCTATGATAATGTTTGTAACTCTTTTTTGGATTCCCATTCTAATTTGTAATTCCTATGAATTTTCATCAGATGACTTTCAGAACTACATGAAGCAAAAATTTACAAGGAAAAAGTTGGAATTAGCAAGAAAAGCGCAAAGTACATCATTGATGTCTGTATAGCTGCCCAGCTACTTCACATCTTCCTGGTTGCTTGTTTTGCCATCTACACTAATGGCTGTTGTTGTACTTACTGATTCGACATTCTCACGTGACTGAATATGACGTAATTGTGTCATATGATGCGTATCACGCGCGAAAACCAACTTTCTATATGCATCCAATTTAACTCTTAAAAAACCACCTTACTAAATATAAATATAAACTAAGGCTTAAGTTTCACAAAACATAGGTTTTTGCTTTGCTTGTCAACAACAGAAATTGTTCTATATTATACGCCTCCAGACAGCGTTACATCCGCCGTAGAAGCCCCCACGCTCTGCTACCACGTAGTCGTCTTTCCACTATGGATCCTCTCCAATCACTGAAATCCCAAGATCAGCCTAGCACTGAGTCTCCGGATCTCCAGCACTTGCAAAGCACCAAGGTCACCAATCTCGACCGTACTAAGGATGTCGACCTCACCGCTTTAGGAACCTCTCCAACACAAACTTCAAGCGCGCTCGGGGCGCCAATACTGAAACTCGATAATGTAGAATCGAATGCGCCTCATCCTTCTAGTCCTTCAAGGGCCGTCTCGTCAGAGCCCGTTCCCAAATTCATCACTGACAATCTGAACCTGAGTTTGACACTGCCCAATAGTCATCCAAAGGCTAAGTCATCTGCATCGACTCTGTTTGGCTCTAGCATACATTCTCCAATTCCATATAAGATATTGAGGCCGGCTGTGGCAGCAACTCCTGAATCCAGCAACGATGCGCTTGTACGCGAAGTAAAGAAAGACGCAAATGGAAAAGACGTAAACGTGAAAAATGCAGCTAATTCAAATGTTGCAAGTTCTGGTGCAGCTGGAATTTTTATAAGCTCAGCTAACTCTGCCGTATCTTTGAATTCCACACCTGCTCCCAGACGAAAATCTATCATTACGGCCTTGAAGGTAAAACCGGACCCTACGTTGAAGTCGTGCTTATCACCTACTGCTGATGCTACCAGCACTCTTAATCTGCCTCTTTCTATGCTTCCCCATAGCGAGCTGATCTCACTTTTGGACAATATCCATCATCCGTCATTTTTGATTAAGTCCGACAACATCAGCCCCAATAAGCACGGGTTACTTGGAATTAATCAAAAAGGCACAGCTACACCTTCTTTCGATGACGAACATGCCCGCTCTCATGTAGACTACACTCCTTTAGTGACCACCAATTCTGCCTCTGTAGTCTCGTCCGTGCCGGTGTCTCCTCCCAGGAACACATCCAAGTCGCCTCCATCACGAATGAACTCGTTGCGGTACGCCAACCAAGACGAGAAGCGTGTGATCGAAAGCTTGCGTCTCTCCAATAATAGTTCTTTGGTGTCTGAAGAAAGACAGAAAAGCTTCGGTTCTATGTCTGGTTCTGGAATCGGTTCTATTTCAGGTTCATTTTCTGATCCTGGAGCTGTTCCGGTCGCTGGAATAAGACAGGAAAATGGTGCTGGTGTATCCACAGGTGATAACTCGCGAAATAATAAGTTGCATTTACTCATAGGTATCACTGGTTGTATTTCCATCCACAAGAACATCTTTCTTATGATCGACAAGTTCTTTGAGCTCTACACCCACGACAAGCTAGAGATCCAGGTTATTCTTACGAAATCGGCCGAATGGTTTCTTGCAGATAAGTTGCACAAGTTCGAACTGTTGGGGGTCAAGGTGTGGTTCAGCGGAGACGACGTCAAGTACTTTCTTACCAGTCCTTTCCAGAAGCATGTAGCACTTTTCCAGAACCCCAATTGTACCCATAGACCCAAGCTTACATCTAGTCTCTTGGGCCAATACATTTTGGCCCATGATTTACAAAAATGGACCGATGTTTTCTTGTTGGCTCCATTATCTGCCAACACCATGGCCAAGTTGATTGGTGGGTTGTCGGACGATTTTTTGACCAACTTATTGCATGTTTGGCCGATTCCACAGTCAAACCAAACTCTCGCTGTTCCTGAAGGTAATTCGACGATTTTGTCCAACTCCTTGGTTTGCCCTAAACCCATCGTTGCGGCGTTAGCACTCACCAATTCCATGTATTCACACCCAATCACCAAGAAGCAGTTGGTATTATTACAAGAAAGTTACCCCAATATGAGCATCTTGAAACCCGTGGAAAAATGTGTTGATATAGACGGCAACATCTCCATGGGAGGAATGCGCGCTTGGAGAGAAGTAGTGGACTTTGTTTGCAAAAAATTAGGACTGCCTCCACAAGACGAAGATGATGAAGATGATGAAGATGATGAAGATTACAACGAGGGCGATGAAGCGGAAGAGGAACAAGATAAAGATGGACAAACCGAACAAGATCAAGGCAATCAAAATGAAATTCAGGAACTAAGCGATGATATCAAAGTGGCATCCTCGGAGAAAGCCAGATCAGAAACAAAGACTGGGCATGTTGTCAACTTGAAGTCTGAGCCGAATCCCAAAGTCAAAGAAGAGAAGAAAGAGGCGTCCCTAGAAATCCACGAGGATTTGACGTTGCAGCCCATCATCAGCAACAGAGATGAAAAAAAGCCATTGGCCAATGGCGGCCCAGAATCGTCCACTCGTCATAGAAGAAACACGATAACTAGAAAGGAACTCCAAGAACACGAGCAATTGGCTCTACAAAATGCCAGGCTCAATGCCGGTTTGGGCGTTTCTCCCTTGCCTGTGAAGCCGCAACAAAACTAATCACTGTTCAATTCATGGTATCGTATTTATTCCATATTTATTTATTCAATTCTATTGTGAATTTTATTGTCTAGTGTTTAGTTCTATCAGTAAAAATTGTAGTATTCAATTTATTCAAATCCATTGATATTCAGTTTTATCAGAGCATTTTAATTCACATTCTTCAATTTCAGTTGTAAGATATATTAGTGTTAAATTATATTAGTACTAACTGATAATTTTAATTTACTACTATCCAATTCTAATCTCAACAGTAGGGGTTTCTTAAGCTTCAGTTGGTGTCGCACTGGTAGTTGCAACATCGGCAGCAGCAGAAGAAAGAGCAGAAGAAACCGATGGTGGGATAATCCAGTATGGATCCCAGACACCAGCACTAGAGCAGATAGAAATAGCCAAGCTGGTAGCAACCAGAACATCTTCACCACGACAAGCACTGGCAACACACTGTCCAATACGTCCACCAAAATGAGGCATGACACAGAGACATCCAGTGTCCCAGTATGGGCATGGAGTAATTCTGGTGTCTTGGTGCATACATGGCTGAGCACAGGCTGGAAGATCATCATAAATTCTGTCAGCAAAACCATTGATAGAAGCAGTCTTAGCAACACTAGGGTAGGTTGCGTATGGGTTACTGGTGGTGGTTGGACCTTCAGTAATGGAGTTGTCGGCAGCTAAAGCAGCAGCAATACTTGCAATAAAAACTATGGAAGACTTCATAATGGGCGAATGGTTGTTTAATTTGCTTTGAAAATCGAAATCAACTTCTTCTAATTGACATAATCTATTGATATATATATATTCATGATACCTTTTCAAGAGAAGTTGCAACAGAAAAAGAATTGATAGTCATCCGAACTTCGCTTGAAGACAATCCAATTAAGGTTGAGTTCACAGATTGAAACAAGACAATCAGAGATTATTCGAGCAAGTAGCTGGCGATGTTCATGTTCGGAGAGGTATGTCCATATGACGCTGACTATCTACAATGGTGATCTACAGTAAAGGCAGACAATCAATTCTGCTCAGAACTGAACAAGTTGGATATTCTTGTTCCAGTACATGAAGTCAAGCAAAAAAATAACGCACAACCGGTTGCAAAACCCGGAGAGGTACATATTGTCCAAAATTGGGCTCAATTAGTGTCTTATTCTAATTGTTTTACAGCGGACATATCGGATTGCTGCATGATCCTGATATTGGCCAAGACTGTTAGAAAAGTACAACATCCCACCATTGCCGTTAGCCTAAGGAAGATAAGTCCATGAATACGGCGGTCTTATCCGTTAGCGGAAATGATTCTTCGTAAGTACAGTACAGTAGGATACGACATGGCCAACTACTGGACAGGTAGAGAGATATGATTCGACAACCGTCATAGAAACTCGGTATCAGCTAAGACTGTGTTTCTTAGAAGACAGAAGGGAGATTAGAGAGTGGAAGTGTTCGTTTTGCATTTTTTTTGTAGCCAAGAACACCATACAACTGATATGGCGCCAAACTCAATTCCCTAGATATTTGCCCATATATTTTATGTAGCTAAAGCCGAGGAACTTTTAACCGTCTTCCATCCACCGTTAATATTATGAATTTCTGATTCGTGGGTAACTAATCTACAATATTCTTTTCTACAGTGTTTCATGAGTTGCAACTGATATTCCGCATCCATAATCTTTTCAAAGTGTGTTTAGAACTCATACGGGACCATTCGTTTTTTTAGAGTTTTTCCTATCCAACCGATTTCATTCAATCACTGAAAAGTTGTCAGAATAAATACCAAGAAGATAACAAGGTGTAAAACTTCTGCGCGTCTTCCGAGTTTATGCACTTGAAAACTTCGCTAGTTATTTTCTGTTTAGTACCACGAAATGTTTTGTAGATTTGTGACTAGAATAGCTTAGATATTGACATTAACAATAGTATTTAGGTAAATCAATAAAACTGATCACGTGCCCGCGCCCCTAGTGTGATGAATGTTTTCATGAAACTCAACAGTGTGGACTATATCGTATACACTTCCACAACTTTTTCCGAGCTGTTATGAAAGGGGGTTTAAAAGCATTTGTTGGGTTATACTTGATATAGAATACGGGGAAGAATTTTCGGGCCGGGACGTCTTTTCGCAGCCAGTATGTTGCCGGCCACAAATTTGAACAGTTACCCCTATGTGGTTATACTTCTTAATTAGGAATTCTTCCCGTGTGTTTTTATGGGGTAATTGGCAAACACTTTTTGGATGTTCTTCGGTAACCGTAATATCTAACCCAGACTCTGGATTGCAGTTGTTTTCATTAGGTCAATTAACATCATCCAAACTTTTTAGTAGAAGAAAAAACCCCTTCAACTAATTCAAATACGATCATTAGGTTTATACGGATCGGAATGGAACAACATAAAGATCTACTAAATCTCGAATTTCTTTGTAATTACTGTTTCGAACCAACCATCCAGTTGCAAAGCAGGTAAGTTTCCCGCAACGAAACTCGGAAAAGAATTGCGATCAGAGACTCCCCAATTTGAATTGGCTATACATGCTTGGGGTATATATAGGGTCCCGGTTGCTGCTTGTATCGCACATTTAGCTCAACTACTTCTAACACATAAAATTAACTTTCAACTATTACATTATGGGAGTACAAGAATTAGATATTGATTATTTAATCAATGAATTGTCCCTTACTGAAAAGATCTCGTTGTTGGCCGGTAAGGATTTCTGGCACACTGTTCCAATCGAAAGATTGAACATTCCTTCAATCAGAGTCTCTGACGGTCCTAACGGTATCAGAGGTACCAAGTTCTTCAACTCCGTTCCCTCCAACTGTTTCCCATGTGGTACCGGTTTGGCTGCTACCTTCAACAAGGACTTGTGGGTTGAGGCTGGTGAATTGATGGGTAAGGAAGCCAAGATGAAGGGTGCCCATGTGATCTTGGGTCCTACCTCGAACATCGTTCGTTCTCCATTGGGAGGAAGAGCCTTTGAATCATACTCTGAAGATCCTCTCTTATCTGGTCATGCTGCCGCTAACATCATCAAGGGTATTCAAAATGAAAACGTAGTTGCATGTCTTAAGCACTTTGTCTGTAATGACCAGGAAGACGACAGAAGAGGTGTAGACACTTTGTTGACCAACAGAGCCTTAAGAGAAATCTACTTGAAGCCTTTCCAAATAGCATTGAGAGAATCTGCACCTGGAGCTTTGATGACTGCTTACAACAAGGTTAACGGTCTTCATGTTACAGAATCTAAGGAACTCATGCAAGATATCTTGAGAGATGAGTATAAGTATGAAGGTACTACAATGTCCGACTGGTTAGGTGTCAACTCAACGAAAGCTGCTTTGGATGCTGGAGTCAACTTGGAAATGCCCGGCCCAGCAAGATTCAGAACTCAACTTCAGATCGTTCACGAAATTCAATCCAAAAGAATTCACATCCAGACCATCGATGACAATGTTCGCAGTGTCTTGAAGTTGATAAACAGAGCTTTGAAGGCAGGAATTCCTGAAGATGTCATTGAGTCTGCCAATGAAGACCCTGCAGCTTCTGAACTCTTAAGAAAGGTGGGTGATGAATCGATTGTTTTGTTGAAGAACGAAGGTAACATTTTACCTTTGTCTAAGTCAGGAGTTGCTGGACAAGAAAAAATCGCTGTCATTGGTCCAAATGCTAAGGCCGCTCAAGACTCTGGTGGTGGATCTGCTTCTCTTACTGCTCGTTACAAGGTTACCCCATGGGAAGGTATCAAGAAGAAGATTGAAGAAGGTGGTAACACCGTATCATTGGAATACTCCTTGGGTGCTTTCTTGGATAAGAACTTGCCCGATGTTGGTGATATCTTAGAAAACGAAAAGGGCGAAAAGGGTGTCACTGCCAAGTTCTACAAAACTGCTCCAGGCTCTGAGGACAGAAAGCAATTTGCTGAACACCTTCTTCCAACATCTAAACTCTTCCTTTTTGATTTCAAAGATCCTGGTTTGGCACAAGATGAATTGTTGTTCTACGCCGATTTCGAAGGTTACTTCACTCCAGAAGAAACTGCTGACTACGATTTCGGTGCTTCTTGTTTGGGTACTGCTCAGATCTTTGTAGACGGCAAATTAGTTGTTGACAACAAGACAAAGCAAACAAAGGGTGATGCTTTCTTCTTGGGTTTGGGTACCAGAGAAGAAAGGGGTACTGTTCACTTGGAAAAGGGAAAGAAGTACCATGTTAAGTGTGAGTTTGGCACTACTCCAACATATACCTTGGACCCAGATCTAGACATTGGCAATGGTGGTGTCTTCTTTGGTTTCAGAATCAACTCTCCACCTGAAATTGAAATCAGAAAGGCCGTTGAACTTGCAAAGTCTGTAGACAAGGTTATCTTGGTTGTCGGTCTCTCCAAAGAATATGAATCAGAAGGATTCGATAGACCACATATGGACATTCCAGGTGCCACTAACCAGTTGATTGAAGAAGTTTTGAAGGCCAATAAGAATGTTGTAGTAGTTAACCAATCTGGTTCTCCAGTTACTATGCCATGGGTTGACCAAGTTCCAGCTTTGGTCCACGCTTGGTACGGTGGTAACGAATTGGGTAA